>OY856187.1:403216200-403690515 GCA_963693315.1 Diogma glabrata
CGCTTGCTCTACCGGGAAGCGCAATATCTTCAGCAATACAAAGAAATTGACTACATTTGTTAAAGATGCAGTTTTGTGACTGAATTCAGCATTTTATTATACCGTGCTCAAGCGCCAAATTAAATAGTAAGGGTGCGAATGCCTCATCTTTTGAACATCCGATAGAAACGGTCAACTTTATTATGTAGCGGAACAATAAGAACTGTTTGGCATTCAGGAGATAATTATTCTTGGTTCCAGATTGTAAGAACAAGTTCATTCATACGTGAGACAAGCGCAGCTCTTCCAATTTTAATAAGTTCTGTGAGGATTGTATCAACACCTGGTGATTTGCCGTTTTTCATTTTGTTGGTGGCGACTTTAAACCTCTTCTATTGTTGGATAAGGGACAAACATTTACTCATTTGGCTGAGCAATTTCTCGAACAAGATAAAATAAATTTCATTCGTCCTATTTAGCAGGTCTGTCTTGAAAGTAGGATCGCTATACGGCAGCACATCAAGTTCATTTGTTTTAAATTTGTTGTTTCCATTTTTGATGGAAAGTTTTTAGTCTTAGATGGAAATTTTTTGTAAGATTTCGAGCATTTGCATTGCACTCTTTTGAATTTCCATTAGCCGCATGTTGGTTGATGTTTTCGATAAAATTCTTCTTGCATTCGCGTTTCTTTTTCCTTAGAAGGTTTGCTAAGAATTGCCTGGTGCATAGATAATCAATTTGGTCGTTCCTTGATATCCATTTTTATGACAATTTTTGTTTTTTCCAACGTTTGGTAATAATGATCATTTTGCATAAGTGTTGTTATTGGAACGGTTAAATATTCTCAAATTTTCGTTTTTAATTTCCACAGATTCTTTATTTTTTTGTTCCACCAAATGAGGAATTGGTTGAAAAAGTATTTCCCAATATTCAAACTAATCATAAGAATCAAAATTAGCTGAGTGGTCGTCGAGCCATTCTAGCGGCAAAAAAAAAGACGTCAATGAATTTAACAGTATAATTCAGTCTTATGTTCAAACCGGGGTAGTCACATACAAGTCCATAAACACTGTCATGGTAGCAGATGAACCGGTTAACTATCCAACAGAATTTTGAAATTTACTTGATCGGGATGTCGCAGCATGTACTGCAATTAAAAATCGGCGTGCCAATTGTCATGTTGCGAAAATATCAATCAACCAAAATTTTGCTATGGCACGCGACTCCCAGTAAACAAATTAATGAGCAACGTAATAAAAGCAATAATCTTGATTGGACCTTTCAAAAGTGAAGATGTGTTCATTCCTCCCTCGCATACCTATGATGCCAACGGATATGCCATTTCAATTTAAAAGATTGCAATTCCCAATTCGATTGGCATTTGCAAACACCATCAGAAAAGCTCAGGGTCAATCATTAGAAGCGTGTGGTTTAGATCTAGATATACCGATTGTTTCTCACATGGACAATTCTGTGTTGCGTGTTCTAGATTCGGCAAACTAGACAATCTCTGTATCTGCACAGATAATGGAACAACAAAAAAAATCGTATACCCTCAAGCATTATGAAATTAAACATATTAGAAACGTGTGTGTTGGTTTCTTTTTTTCTTATATTTAACCAGAATGAGCCACTGCAACGCGTGACGGGGTCCAGCTAGTTTAAAATATATCTTCATATTTTCTGTAAAATTATACAAATATTTCCATATATTTTTGTTTATTAATTAGTTAGAAATCTTTAGCACACTAAATATGAAATATTCATTATTCAGATTCTTTGTATATCCGAAGGTACCATGTCACCTATAAAAGAAGCAGATGAGAAAAATGGAAGGAATCAGTATATGGGGATAACTATACTAATTGTTTTAAATGAACATGGACATTTTCTTCAAAAGTCTAAAGGGCGAATTCATCGGGATATACGGAGGTGGGCGTTGAGTTCCACAATTTGGCCACTCTATTGAAATAATCGTTCTGAAAGGACACAGTTCTACAACGAGGTATTATGAGCCACAAATGGATGGGATATCTCGGAAGGTCTTGTTTGTCGATTGTCCTGCGCACACGATGGAATGATATTTTGAATTTCCTTAGAAGAAAATTCGCTAAAGCTGTATTTATAGTAGATTGACTGGATTCAGCCACATTTCATCGGTGCTGGAGTGAATCAAACTGATCCGTTAGTTCGGTATTACCAATCAACAGCATTGCTTTTCTCTGTATAGAGTCAAGACATTTTATTGTTGACTGACAAGCACCACCCTTAAAAATGAACTTAGGTTATTTTCAATATCCACTTCAAGAAGTCTAACTTATACAACCTGACGAAATTCCTCATGGTTACTCTTAATAGGGATGTTTTTATGTCGCTCAATTCGTGAAAAACGGCATAGTTTGGTTTTGGCTGGGTTAAATGAAACAAGATTACGATCACCCGATTCCATTATACGATCCAGGTCTTTGTTGATTGAATCAATTATCAGCTCTCTAACAGTGGTGATTGGCGTATGAGATCAAAATTTAGGAGATGCATGCAATGTGCTGTCATCATCAAAACTGTGGTTTGGGTGCACTATGCACTAATAAGTAACTCATTAATGTATAGAAGACACAAGGTTGGTAAGAGTGCAGAGCCTTGGAGAACACCAGCATTGGTTGTGGAAATATTGGATGTAATACCATCTAAATTAGCATGAAATTGTCGACCTGTAAGTAAACTATGAATCCATGCTACAGTAAGATGGTCTACGCCATAAGATTTTAATTTAACTATGAGATTTCTATGCCACACTTTATTAAATGCTTTAGAAATATCAATTGAAACAGTGAATGTTCACCATAGTTTTCCAGCGGTTTGTTCCAGAGATGGGATACGTAGGCTAACAGATCATCTGTTACACTTAATAGAGCAGAAATCTGAAATTAAATATCTGGGTTTAGTAATAGATCAATTTCTTTACTACAACCAGCATATAAAACTACAGTTAAGTAAAGCTAATAATATGCTCAGAATGTTAAAAAGATTGTTTTTCTCGCAAAACCTAAACCCTAAGGTGAAACTCTTATGCTATCATATGATTATCAAACCAATTCTGACATACGGATGCCAGATTTGGTATAACATAAACGCGACCCATATGGAAAAACTTAGAGTATTTGAGCGAAAAATACTGAGATCAGCCCTAAATAAACACAGATATAAAAGTTCAAACTATAAAAAATATACCTGTAATAGAAAAATCTATAACAGCGCCAATACTTATCGTATAGACCAGACAACAGTTCATCTAACTAGACAACACTTCCTAAGATGCCGATCGGTAGAAAATACTCTAATTAAACACATTATATATCCAAATCAAAATTATTTTGAAAAAGCCATGCTAACAGGATACATCCCACCCGAAGCCTTCGTGTTTCTAGATGAACACGGATACATAATGGACATAAACAATATCCCAACAATATATCACATAAACCGTAGATCGTCAGACAAAACAATAAAATACAATAAACACATAAATACTAAACTGCCACATCCAGATATACGATTTAATATAAATGTACCAACAGAAATTACAGGAAAAATAAAACACAAATTTGCACAACAATTCAAGCCCTGGTGGCTAATTGAATGAAGTCGATACTCCAAACTGTCTAAGTTTGGCTTTGACATGCGAGCTGTAATACCGTGAGTTTTATTATTGACCGTAGCGGTGGACAGTTGGCATGTTAAGGCCCAGCTTCGTGGTTAAATATTTATTAAACTTTTAAACCCTAATAACATCTTCCTCGTAACATTGTTTTTCGATGCTGTAAAAAAAAAATATAGCTAGCACAAAACAAGAACAAAAAACACCCACACAACGCAAACCTAACCTATAGTTACATTATACATTACATAGATCTTTTAAAAAATTAAATAAATTAAACAATAAATAGTAATAATTTAGAGTACTCTAATAAAAAGGGTCATTAAGTATAAATTAAATGAACAAAATTAAAGTATTCTTTAGCTTTATATAAAACAAAAATATGTACTGAATTATTGAAATAAAGAAAAAAAAAAAAAAAAAAAAAAAAAGATCATCTGTTACATGACTTCTACGATTAGATTGTGGTTAACATATTTTAGCCAAAACCGACAGAATTGCAATTGGTCTATAATTGTTAGGGTCTCTCTTACTGCCTTTCATTGATATGGGTTGAACACTGGCCAGCTCCCAAGCATCGGGAAATATTCCGGTTTTGTAAGATAAATAGAAAATTTTTGTTATAACAGGAGCTAACAAGGTTTTTAAGAATGAGGGCTGGAATACTCCCGGAGCCTGCGGATTTATTGAGAAACAATGTTCGTACATTATTGCAACGAAAAATAATTGGTTTCATTTTCTTTACAACTTGGAAAATGGGTGAAGGAGGATGGGGAGGTTGAACTATGTTTGAACTTCTGTTTAGCGTCACTAACGGGAATGTGTTTCAGAACTAAGGTTGGAATAAAGGATCAAGTAAAATTGTTCTGAACTGATTTAGCTGCCTAAAATAAACTACGTAAGCCAGATGGGTGCTAGACGAATTTTTTTGCTTTCTTCTGGATGAACGCGTCTGTGTTTAAGTCTATTTTGTATTTAGTAATATTTCTTGCTTTTTTATTACAACTATGGGTTTTGGGTATTTTATTTGAGTTATACGTCTTGAATGCTTTGCGTTTATTCCTCATCGCCTCGCCAGTAACTCTTTATGCTGATGTGCTAGGATCTTGCTGCCTCTGAATGACGTATATATGCCTTATAGCAAGGATATTAAAGAGATTCAGAAGATTAAAGTAATAGAAAAAGATATATGTAATTATTAAAAATGCCTTAAAAAATTGGGAAAGTTTGAATTACTTATACTAATTTACAGAATTGATAATAAGCTGAGCAAGGCAAATATCAGTTTTATAACATCAAATCATTATTATTCCACGCGATATAGACCTAAATGTTGTTTGTTTTGGCTCCCTCTTGTTAGAATAACAAATAATAAAATATTGATGTAAATTTTGTTAATTTGAACCTTTCACAGTTTTTTGGCCTCTTAGGAGAAACTTTATTTTATCTACTAGTAATAAGTACGAAACGTTAAGTAAATTCTTACCTGTAATCTTACTTTTGCATGAGTTTCTAAATGGTGGTTCAACCCTTCTTTTTGTGTAAATTCTCGATTACATACAGAACATTTAAACAAATTTTCACGGGTATGAATGTTTATATGTTGTTTTAATCCAGTTTTGGATGCTAACTTCCTATCACAAAATTTACAAGAAAACTGAAAAAAAGAAAAAACTGTAATGCTTTGAATGATTTTTAAGCAGCAACTCTTTTGGCACTGTTATACGGGTCAATCTTACCCGAGAAACCAAGCTATAGGTCGGTGCTCTTGCCCACTATTATATACGATAAACCCATTATCATGTTTAAAGGGAGCGGGACCGTAGCTTATCCGCCTGGGTCGCGGTTTACCGGTTTACCAGCATTTGTTTTGCCAACTAATAACCACAAAGCCTTAAATAAATTCTTACCTTTAATCTGTCTTTTGCATGAGTTAGCAAATGCTTGTTTAAAATTGTTCTTAGTGTAAATTCCTTATCACATTCAGAACATTTAAGCAAATTTTCACGGGTATGAATTTTAATATGTCGTCTAAGTCCAAGTTTGGATGTTAGCTTTTTATCACAAAATTCACAAGGAAACTGAAAAAAAGTAAAAAAGTAGAAAAAATTGATTTCTTTAAATGGTTTTTAAAATTTGCCAATGGTCAGTGATAAGAACAATCCAATGATGATTGTAACCGAGAGAATTCAACAATTTAGAGAATTATTTGGAACGGTATTTAGAAAAATGAGAAGATACCGAAAATGCGAATTTGAAGGTTTAACAACCGTCAGAGATTGCAATAGCCTGTTATTCCAAGAAAAAGGCCAGTTAATAAATAAATGGCCTTAACTATTTATAACTGTGATAGTAAAATCAAGATGTGATAATTCTCGTTGAAGAATTCCAATTCGTTTTTTATTTTTGTAATATATTTAACAGTTTTATCCATACAAACCATTAGATCGTTAACTGAAATAAAATTTTACCTTTAAATTTCCTCGTGTATGAATTTCCATATGAGCTTTCAAAGTACCTTTCCATGTAAATTCTTTTTGACAGTGTGCACATTGCAACAAATTTTCGCGTGTGTGAATTCCCATATGACGTTCGAGTGCCACTTTTTTTATGAACTCCTTATTACAAAATTGGCATGAAAACTGCATGTAAAATGAAAAAAATTAAAAATAATGTTTAATGCATTTAAATTTGATTTTGTGTGAATGACACTATAGCCGATTTAATCTTACCTTCATTCTTTCCGGGTCATGAGTACGCAGGTGCTTTCTCAAATTTGATTTATTCGCAATTTTTAAACCACATTCTGAACATTCATATGGTTTCTCGTTAGAATGTCTTTTTATATGACGCTTTAACCAATAAATGTACTGAAACTTTCTATTACAAATTTTACATTCGTGACGTTTGGCTGATGTCTATGAAGAAATAAAAATTATTGTTAGTAGTAGGTATTGCTCTTAGATCTAATTTAAATTATTGAAATCACATTTTAAAACTTTTTAAATCCAAATTCCAAATCTCATTTATTTGGTCAAATAATATAAAGTTTGAGCACATGTAACAATCTAGCTAAGGTTCATGAGTTTTCTTATGCATCACCAAATATTTAAAAAATGAAAATTTTTTATTTCTCTCGGAACATTACATTCATATGAATTTTACTTATCTTTGATGGAAATTTTTTGTGAGATTTCGAATATTTTGAATTTCCATTAGGCCCATGAAGGTTGGTTTTTTCGATACAGTTCTTCCTGTATTGGCGTTTTTTTTTTCTTAGGAGCTTTGTTAATGCTTGCCTGGTACATAGATAATCAATTTGCTAGCTTTGGTTGTACCTTGATATCCATTTTTATCGCAGATTTTGTTTTTTTTCAACGCTTGGTAATGGTGGTAAATTGTCAAATCAACGTGAATAATCGAGATATTATGCAGAATTGTATATAAGGAATTCCTCTTGCAAAATTAGAATAGTTTTATTTTAGACTGCGACAGAGTAAATAATTTAAGTGATTATGTTTAATGAAAATTAATTGTAAATGAAACGCTCTACCGACCGTGCATATAAAACCATATAAAAAGCTATTTTTTTTTAATATTAGGTTTTGTCAATAAAGTTTAACTGTTATTGAGTAGAAATATTTTGTGTATTATTTTGGACGCTGTGAACTGCAAATTTTTACAATCAGCCCATGGATTTTATGAAGCTTTGGAGTAATATTCTAGATAGGAATATTGTACGTGTGTTGTTTTCCTGTTGTGGTGGAACAGTTAAAGTGTTGAAGACTTGATAAAACATGCTGTTTGTGCTTACTAATCAGTGATCGAACCCGGGATTTGAGAATTACGTTATCGATGTGAGAGTAGGGCCAGTTCAAAGTATGGTTGGAAAAACTAAACAATATTTATAAATTCTGCAACCCGGCTTGAGATTTATTATCTTTCGGTTAATGTAGATTATCCCCACGATCATAACTCCCAATTTATCTCATAGCTTTAAGTAAAATTTCTGTAGATTGAACAGTACAGTGATTGTACAGTGATGTTCATTTTAGTTCTTCGGCCAGTTTAGTTTTGGGTTTTGTTCGGTTGTTCCGTGAAAGATAGACGAGTTTCAAATTTTGCAACAGTTAACCGTCCGTCATAGGGGAGTGTGACATTCGAGTGTTTCCTTTTGAAAATCCATACGTATTGTCTGGTCAAGCAACTAAACGAAAATCTTACCTTTAATCTAGTTCTGTGACTTTTAATGTGTAAAGCCCAATTATTCCTACAGTTGAATAATTTTTTACACTTTAAACATTTATATATGTATTTCAGATGCATTTTCAAGGAAAATTTATCCGTAAAGTTTTCCTTGCACTTCTTACAACTATGCATTTCTATAACAATTTCAGATTTTAGTTCTATTTCCTAGGGAAAAACGAAAGAAAAATATTTTTATTATCTGAACTAATGAAGCAAATTTTAGTTAGATCATCCGTAAAAATATCTTATTTACCTGATCAAAACCCCCGATATATCATAGCCATACACTTTCACGCCATTTGCAATAAACAATAAACATTGCCATATGCAAAAAATTGGATTAGTGTTTTTGATTAAATGTTTTTGAATTTTTTTTATATGGAGTTTTATTTTTCCAGATGGCGTTATGAGCGTTATGGCGATTTTTTGAATTTTTTTTATATTGAGTTTTAATTTCAAAATGGCGCTACAAGTTCACGATTTTTATTGTGCTAAAAATGTAGATGGCTTCTATACCGGGGGTTTTGACCTGATCTAAAATTTACAACGACATTTACTTACACTTTTAATGCTGATCCCATCCTGTTCCAATTTATATTGTCCATCATGATAAACAGGAATTGTAGTTTCTCTACTCTCGGTTTCATTTATTTCTTTTTTAATTTTATCCATTGATGACTAAAATTGAATTAAGATTGTTAGTTTCAATTTATTTCTATAATTACGGTGAAATATATACTTCTTGCGAATTGTCTGGTTCTAATTTAATGTTTACTTCCTCTCTTATTACTAATCTTTCCATTTTGATTTATAAATTGAAATATTTTGTCACAATCAACAACAATTAAAATAACAAAGTGACAATCAAAAACTGACATACGTAGTTTTAGAAATCGTTACTTTGGGCAAAATAGAATAACCGATAACGATTATTTTTTGAAGAGAAGTGCGTTGATTTTCGTTATAATCATAAGCAACCGTCTTTCACGATATGCGAATTGCGATATTATTGAGTATTTTCAAAACCCCCGATATATCATAGCCATACACTTTCACGCCATTTGCAATAAACAATGAACATTGCCATATGCAAAAAATTGGATGTGTTTTTGATTAAATATTTTTGAATTTTTTTTATATGGAGTTTTATTTTTCCAGATGGCGTTATGAGCGTTATGGCGATTTTTTGAATTTTTTTTATATTGAGTTTTAATTTCAAAATGGCGCTACAAGTTCACGATTTTTATTGTGCTAAAAAATGTAGATGGCTACTATACCGGGGGTTTTGGTATTTTCCTTAAAATATTTTGACAGATAAAATAGTTGATTTCAAAGCCGGGTGCCAAAAATGAATTTTTGTTAATACAAAATCGTCAGTTTTTGTATGAAAAGTGTTAAAAAATAAACTAAAAATTTATCTAGGAATTGTTAATTTCATTTAAACAAGTAGTAAGTATAAACTGGTTAAAAATATTTCATAAATTTAAGTTAAATCAATGTTTATGGTTGCCCGCGGTGTTGTTTAGTTACTGGAAAATCTTCAGTTTTATTTATGAAAAATGCCCAAAAATGATTTACAATAGTTAAATAATAAACTAAACTGCAAATTAATAATAATATTAATACAAGTGGTGTGTTTAAATTTGTGAAATATATTCAATAAATTTCTGTTAAAATTAATGTTATATTACTGTATGTAATCTGTCGTTACGTCGTCATATTTCTGTATGTAATCTGTCGTTACGTCGTTATAATCTGTCTAATGATAATTAGAAATCAGTAATTATGTATTAAAACTTACTTCAAAACCAATAATAATGCAAATATATTAAAAACAACTTAAAGACGACGCAAAACGGTATTGATTTGCAAGAAATAACAATTATTTAAGGTTTTCGAAATACAAATCAGCTGATCACATATGTCAAGTTTTTTGCGGGGAAAAGGTGTACTATAAACAAAAAATATTGACTTTAACATAATTTATTGAATATATTTAAACATTTTCCGTGTATCAATATGTTTATTAACTTGTTGTTTAGTTTATTCTTTAACTAGTTTAAATTGTTTTTTGACTCTTTTCATACACAAAACTGAAGTTTTTGTACTAACTAAACATCACTACGGGCAACCAAAAACATTGTTTTAAATGTTTGGAAAAAACAAATATATGGAATATCTTTAACCAGTTTATACTTAATACTTTTATAAATGTTATTAACAGTTCGTAGTTAAATTTTTAAATTATTTTTTAACACTTTTCATACAAAAACTGAAGATTTTGTATTAACACAAATTCACTTTGGCACCCGGATATTTCTAAATATTTTTAACATTTCATTTTGACGTTTAAGTAAAAAGGTCAATAAATCATTATTTTACCGTTCAAAATACTTCGTCAAAATGGCGTATTTTACGGCGGACTTATCCAACAGGTAATTTTTATCACTTTAAAAAATAACAAATTATATGTTAGTACATACAATTATTTGTATTTAAATAGAAAAGTAGTAAATAAAATACGAATCGCAACAGCAATATACCATATTATATTACATATCAAGAGCTGTAAATAGCATTTTACATGCGTGATGCGAGGAATAGTAGATTCTTGAATGAGTTTAGAATGGTGGCAATTCTTCACGAGGATAAAGTTTCACAGAACGAGTGGAGTGAATCATCCGAGTGAAGAATTGCCATCATCCTATGCGAATACAAGACGCTATCTTATCCACGACTGCAAAATATGACGTTGGAAATGCAACAAAAAATTCTTTCTGAAGATGGTTAATACCGAAACTAGTAAAAGAATTTATTTAAAAAGAAAATCGTTTTTTAGGTATTTAAAACTTATTGATAAAAAATTAACATTTTATTTGTCTTTTGTTAAATATTTGGTAAATGTGTTTTTTTTTCTAAAATAGGCTTAAAAGGCAGTTTGCAAGTAAAATACACGTTATTATAAATTAACGTCTCTGAATATCCGAAGATACCATGCCAACTAGGGATTAGGATTATGTTCTACATTTCATATTGCTTACATTTCATATTGCATACGACTACATTTCATATTGCTTTCAACTTCTACTCCTAGAAGTCTTACAGATTCTTTCTTCACAAGATCTTTGGAGTCAATCTTTAATGGAATCTCAGATTAGGTGTAGGTAATGTATAAAAATGGCAAACCAGTGTTTTACTCGTATTAAATTCAACATTGTCAACGAAGCCCCAATCCATGATTGCCATGAGTTCGACATTTAAAGAATTTATCAAATGCGATCTACAGTTATTAAGCGCAGAAAGTGAATTTAGATTTAATATTTCATGGTGTGTGCTATCATCAGCAAAACTATGGATAGAATTGACAGTTGAATCTAGCAAATCATCTATATAAATAAGAGAGTTGGTGACAAAGCAGAACTTTAAGGAACTCCTGCATTAGTGCAAAATTAACATGGATATTCTTAATTTGGCAATTTTTAAATTTAAATGAAACTCAAATGCATAATTGATTAATTTTCAATCGAGCTCAATATGGGCCACAACACTTGATCTGGTGAAACGCGATAGGTTTTCTGGTTCCGGTAAAATTGATTTTATCTCTATATGGAAGTTCGTTCATCCATAATGTATTTGTAGAAAATTGTCAGATCAGCCACACTTCATTTGTGCTGCAAGGAATCAAAGTCATAATTAAGAGTCGAGTTGCCAATCACTATAACAGCTCTTCACTGAACAGAATCACGACACTTCAATATGGAAACAATTCTATAAACAAAAGTTTATATATTTGATTTGGAAAACCTGGAGCAGCATCCCCGAAAGTTTTAACTGTTGGAAGACACTAGCGACGGTTATATTGTCAATTTTTCCATCCATATATGCGTGGGAGTCATTATTCTCGGCAATGAATTTACGAAGGATAGTTTTGATGAATTTTAAAATTTTCAAATGAATTTTATCAAAAAAAAATTTTGAATTATTTTACCCAGTTTTTCAGTCATTTTTTATGTATTATTTATTCAACTATAAATTGCGATATTTGGGCACCATAGCCATAATCAATTTTATATAGGCAGGTTGAGGAATAGAATGACTAATAAATTGATAAAGGCGGATATGGCTGAAACTAAAGGGTATTTTGAACTGAAAATATATCCGCTGTATCTGAAAATAATCGAAGGACAACTTTGTCTATTGCTCCGGTCTTACCCTCTCGGCCTGGGTCGTGATTTGCCTCGTTGTGCTTTCGATGTAACGGGACTGAAATTAACTAAAAACATTATTAATATGGAGACAGCCATTTGAAACCCCAAACAACGCCATCTATGGAAGTCAGAAAGGAACTCCAGGGAATTAGGACACAAAAAAAACTAACACATATTAACAAACATTACTCTACAAACCCAACAACTGAGACAAACATACCCGACATCTTAATACTAATAACTATAATAATAACAATAAAATCTTATACCTTTTTACAACCGTCGTTTCTTGATCCAAGCTGTAGCTATTTCTTTCGAAATACAGTTGTTCAAATATCCGCTCTGCCAAATTTGAATGAAATACACATCATCTATATTTTTCATTTATTGCCACAAGTATTTTAAGTATTTTTGTTCACAGTAACTAACTAACTAATTAGTTCACTAACATTAGTTCTAATTTTGATCTTAAAATTATATTTTCATTTGTTTAGAGTAAAACTTTCTCCGGAGAGACTTAATTGAAACATAGCTCTTTGTTTCTTTTATTTGTAAAATCCAATTTCACTCAAAATATTTGTAATAATTTGATTTTATTTAAAATTATCAAAATTTAAAATTTCATCAATATTTAATTTCGCACAATTCTTTATATCGTTATTTAAAAAAAGAAAATAATAAAGAAAATCACCACAATTGTCACAAAATCACTCAATTTATATTGTATTTTCTTCAAACATATAAGTTAATAGCCATAATCAACACAAAATTAACACAAACTAAAAGTTTCACCTCACAAACTCAAAATAACCTCTTAATAAAAACCAAATACTAAATACTAAAAATACCAAAACAAATAATTCAATCAAAAAAAAAATTGAAATTAAGTCGAACATACGTTCACTTCCAAATTTCTTCTTCGACTCCCCGATTGAAATTTCTCACCCGTCCGTTAAATTAATCAAGAAAATCATGTGTTGATTATCCAGCCAATCATAATCATCACATCAGGCTTGGTATCACATATCATTTAGAAAAATTTACGCATGTATTATCGAACGCAAGCAAAAAATGCTGTTTTACAGTAAATGTAATTATAATCTATTAATTTCGCAAAATTAAAGTTAATGAATTATAATACATGAACCAGTATGTCAAGGTTTTCTCCATTTCTTGTAATATGGTGATATTACAGATTTTAAAGAAAACCTGATAACGCATTTTTGCCCTCGGTTGATACTACAAGCAGCACATTCAATAAATGAAAGATATGGGATATTTTAAAAAAGAATTTAGATTTAGAAATTTAGAATAATTTAGGAAATTGTTCCGAATGAAGTTTAGGTTGATTAATTATTGGAAAGGTTCAAATTTCAATCTGTTGTGACGTAGAAAAAGAGAAGGATTTCCTTTTCACCGCCACAAAATCTAGCTCGGCATGCATTCTGTTAAAAGCGACGAATTACGAACCCTACGATAAATATTTGTCATCCAAGATGCAGCAACAAACATCACATTAATTAACTTAAACTTAATATTTATATTTAAATTTAATCTTTAAGAATTTAATTGCAGATTTTAATTTTTGTTGATAAAATTCTGCAAACGTTTGTTTTTATTTTATTTGTAACAATTTTATTTTTTATTATTACAAATAGCTATGCACGTGAGCAATTTTATAAAAATAGATTGTATTTTTTTAGCACGCGTACTGAAAAAGATTCGCCATCCCTGGTTTATAGAGTTTTGTCTTTATTAAATACAGTGTTGTTTTGAAATGTTAATTCAATCGTTTTCATCATGCAGGATTACTTCTTCTTTACAAATTGTTTCACTGTAACAGGTGTTATAAGCCGAATGAGATGATTCAATTTCTTCAATATTGGGCTAAGAAAAAGTAAATAAAATAAAATAATAAACGAATTGCATTATTTTAACAATTTCGATTACACAAATATAAAATTGTATAAAAAAAGTTCTACACAATACTAAACCACTCTTTTAGTGTCTTACTTCATTGTTAATATAATCGGTTAAGACTGTGTCAACTAAACCCAGTTCCTCAGATTTTATAATTTTGGATAAGGCTGTTGTACATTTATTCATCGAATGGGCATCGACATCTGATAAGAGACCTCCTGTTTCTTCAGAACTAGTTTGTGATATTTTCTAAAAGTAAGAGAGAGATGAGAGAATCTTTTATTTGAATAAATCTCTAGTGTGTTTTTGAGAACATTCAAGAAAGATTTCCACTTCAATGCAAACATTTGTTTTGCCCATTAATAACCACAAAACCTTAAATAAAGTATTACCTGTAATCTTTCTTTTGAATGAATCCTTAAATGGTTGTTCAAACTTAGATGTCGTGTAAATTCTCGATTACATACAGAACATTTAAACAAATTTTCACCCATATGAATTTTCATATGTGTTTTAAGTCCACTTTTGGACGTTAACTTCTTTTCACGTAATTTACAAGAAAACTGAAACAAAAAAAAAATTTGATTTCTTTGAATGATTTTTAAGCAGTAACTATCCACCTTTCTACGCTATCGGTACTGTGATACGGGCCAAGCTTACCCTATATACAGGACAATTCACAATTAGCTCTATTTACCCGATACATGTTGGCATCTTTATTTGTAAACGAAGAACTATTGGATTTGGTATCATTTAAAAATGCTACTCGTAGAATTGATATTAGGAGTACACTTGATATCGTATTGTCAGATGCAAGTATATTACTGAGCAATTTAGTAAGTATAGCAACAGACGGAACACTTGCAATGTTAGAAGAAAAGATATACCTTAAAACGATTCAATAATATCAAAATTTGTACCACTTCATTGCATTGCTCGTCGTGAACATTTTTTTTTTAATAAAATGTGTTGTGTAGTAGGAATTACAATAATGTGTCACGATAACACATAAAAACCTTTTAAGACCAAGGTCCCACAACAACATACGTTCAAAGGTGTTGATGGACGTAAATCTTTCTTTTTATGTTTTTTCATATTTTTTGTTAAAGAATGGATAACTAAACAAAAAATCCTATCACTGACAAAATATGACATAGGCCAATATTTTATGATAGAACAGAGAAAATAAAAGTAAAATAAAAGGTAAATAGCAAATTTTTACAAAAATTGGCTGAAACAAAACAAAAATGTAGTTGCCAATAATTCAGCCGGTTGCATATTTCTTGATCCTGTGACGAACTGTCTTTCTTGAAGGTTAAAGCCCACACATAGTTATATGAAGGCTCGTTTCCTCAAGAAAGCAATAGCGTCTCATCATCAAGGATTATTTCACAGCTAAGATTGAGGGTGCTACCGTTGACTGAATACAGTTCATCCGCCACCATCCCTAAGATGTCACCTTGGCTAGTGATATCTCACTGCTATTGCTTGTGGTATGTGATATCCTACGTTAACTCGTATGTCAATAGCAGGGACTGGAGTACGCGGGGTTGTCACACCCGTTGATCAAAAATAAAAAAAATTTTGAAAACAATAAAAACTGATCCCTCCATGCGGAGTTTCATATTTTAAATACGAAAACGTAATGAAACCTGGGCAACAAATTAAGAACCATATTCGGACGAATCCAAAAACCTATCGTCAATTCATCAACTTTCTTGAAGTATTTGACTTTGAAGATCATCCTGAATATACAACATTTTGCTGCTGCCTACCGATTTGTTGATTTAATGGAACCTATCAGCAATTTTCTCAAAGAAAAAGAAAAACACTATCCGGAATCAAAGGATGATGAATAGATTAATGAAAGTATGTTCTTAACTGATATAATGGAGCATCAGCAGTTCCTCAAACTAGCATTACAAGAAAAAAATAAAGTCAAAAATGAGTTTTTGAGATACATTTAAGTAAGTTTTCCACTTCATTGCAAACATTTAATTTGCCCATCAATAAACACAAAACCTTAAATAAATACTAACCTGTAATCTTTCCTTTGAATGAGTCTTTAAATGCTGGATCAATCCAAGTTTTTGTGTAAATTCTTGATTACATTCAAAACATTTAAATAAATTTTCACCTGTATGAATTTTCATATGTGTTTTAAGTTCAGCTTTGGATGCTAACTTCTTATCACATAATTTACAAGAAAACTGAAACAAAAAACGAAAAAACTTTGATTTATTTGAATGATTTTTAAGCAGCAACTTTTCACGTTTCTATAACGTTTCCGGCATTGTGATACGGAACAAGTTTATCCTATATACAGGACAATCCACAGTTTGCTCTATTTACCCGATACGTGTTCGCATCTTTAATTGTAAACGAAGAACTATTGGATTTGGTAGTACTTGAAAATGCCAGTCGTAGAATTAATACTAAGAGTACACTTGATAACTTATTGTCAGATACAGGTATATTACAGAACCATTTAGTAAGTATAGCAACAGACGGAGCACTTGCAATGTTAGAAAAAAGGTATATACCTTATTGGTATATGAAAAAACGATTTAAGAATATCAAAATTTTTACCATTTGGTTTAAAAATATTTTAAATACGAAAACGTAATGAAAACTGGGTTACAAATTGAGTTGAGAACTATATTCGAACGAATCCAAAATCCCATCGTCAATTCATGGATTTTCTTGAAGAATTTGACTTTGAAGATCATCCTCAATTTATAACATTTTACCGATTTGGAACCTATCAGCAATTTTCTCAAAGAAAAAGAAAAACACTATCCGAAGTCAAATGATGATGAATCGATTAATGACTGTATGTTCTTAACTGATATAATGGCAGCATAAACAGTTCCAGATATTTAAATATAAACTAAAGTGCGCCATCTTCGATATAATATTTGTGTTAAAAAAATATATAAAATATGAACATAGCAAGCAATCCGGATACAAGAAAATTTCGAAATTTCAAAAATCATATTCATCTGGAAACTCAAAAATATTTTTTTTACGAGTAAACCGTAAAATTCACTTTTAAAAATTGTTTTCAAAATTGTTCATGAAACCGGCCTTTTTTCCCTTTTGAAATTGTGGCGAACATTTAACTTAAATTTCAAAAATTCAAATTTAGCTGGCGATGTTTTTTACGTAACGATTTATTAAAAAAAAAACAAAATAATAATTCGATTCTAATTTCATAAAAATATTTTTCTATTTTGTGTCTAAAATAAAGTCATTTCGATACCCAAATGCGTATCGAAATGGCCTTCATCATTAAGGGCCATATCAGAGCACTGCACAAATAGTAATAATTTACTCGTAATTATTGCAAATACTCAAATTATTTGTATTTGTTATTTTACTCAAAAAATACGTACAAAGAAAAAAGAAACAGAGAAAATGTTATACTCAACTGAAATTATATTTGAAAAAAATACATTTGAATGTAGAGTATTTACGAATACTTTATATAAAAACTACTATACTTGTAAATGGTAATTAAAAAGGATTTGGTTTTGTTAAAATTTGTATTTGAGGTATTTGGATGAATTTCAATGTATTTGGATGTATTTAAAGTACAAAAATAATGATATTCAGTAGTCGTTATCTGGATGAAATTTTTTAGATTATATATGCAATATATTAAAAACAAATTAAATTTTGGATGTGTTTGGACATTGGATGTATTTAGAAAAGAGAAAAGGATGATTAGATACCTGTCAATACCTGGTACAGGTACACTGACAATAGTAGCGAGATATCACTAGCAAAGGTGATATCTTAGGGACGCTGGCGTATGAACATGTATTCAGTCAACGGTAGAACCCTGAATCTTAGCTATGTAGTGTGAATGTACTTAGAATACGTAAAATGTATGGGTAGTTTAAAAAAAATTTATATTTTAACATGGACATAGATTCAACTAGGCCGTCCGTCACAACCGACGAAATCTAGAAAACGGCTGAAGGGATTTTAAAAATTTTGAGTTTCTAAAAATAGGCACACTCAATGGTAAGAGCCGAAAGGACGATGTGTTCGATAACTGTAACGGAGGTGTGTCATAAAAATCGTCAAGTGTGTCAAAACAAGGAAATAATTTTTTTGCCTAAAAAACGTTCATTTTAAGTGATCATGAGTAGGAACAAAGAATGTGGAGAAATTTGGATGGTCGGGATTAGTGTGTGAGATCAAAAACTAGATTATTGCATTATAAGTTTGTCAAAAAAATGTTGTCAAGTGTGTCAAAAGAAAGATTTTTATTTATTTTTTTACCCAATTTTTTGGAAAAAAATAATAGTACACTATATAACAAGGTTAAGATGTAAGCTATTATTGACCGAGAACTTTTAGATCCTGAGGCGCGTAGCGTCGAGAGATATAATGTTCGAGGTCTATATTAGTCTTTTCAACCGTGGTATATATAGAATTTTTTTAAGTACTAACACTAATTATCATATTTGCCTTGATTATATTTTGATATTAGTCATTTTCCATTTCATTTTTTAAATATCTTAAAACATCAAGTAGCCTGGAAGTTTAGTTTCATACAAATAAAACGAAACAAAGAAATGCAATTATTATTTGTTTGTGTTTTTTTGTTCATTTCAATTAAAAATAAAAGAAAATTTGTCATTATTAACCTAGGTAATTTTTTGTTATTATTATTGACCTAGCTTGAGAACAGTAGATTCTTGTATGAATTGAGAATGATGGCAATTCTTCTCGAGGATGAAGTTTCCTGAAACGAGCGTAGCGAGTATAGGGAATTATCCGAGTAAAGAATTGCCATCATCCTATGCGAATACAAGATGCTATTTTATCCACGACTTCAAAATATTTCGATTAATATCCAGTTTGCCTGCTAAAGTTTTTATCACCATATTGAAATAATATGTAAATCATAGATAGCATAGAAAAACTTTTTTATTTTATATTTTATATATGTATTGTTCTCGTTTTAACCTTTTGATATTACTATACCAACAAATGAAGTTTTTAATTTGTTAGGGGAATATTTAATAAACTATAGAACTGTTGAAGAATTTAATTATAATCACTAGTTGTGGAATGAATACAATTACAATGGAAGACATATGCATGAAAAGCATATATTCTTTAGTAGTCGTGGATAAAAATTACTTCTCATTGGGGCATTCGAGTAAATAATGACGATTTCTCAAGTTAGTAGTTAAAAAACTTAATTATTTGTTTGACATGAAATTTTATTATTATTATTGAGAATTATGGCATTATAAGTTTGTCAAAAAAATTTTGTCAAGTGTGCCAAAAGAAAGATTTTTATTTATTTTTTTACCCAAGTTTTTGGAAAAAATTAAATTAATTATTTGTTTGACATGAAATTTTATTATTATTATTGAGAATTACGGCATTACAAGTTTGTAAAAAAAAAGTTGTCAAGTGTGTCAAAAGAAAGATTTGTATTTATTTTTTTAACCAATTTTTTGGAGAAATAAAATTAATTATTTGTACGACATGAAATTTTATTATTATTATTGAGAATTATAAGTTAGTCAAAAAAATAATGTCAAGTGTGTCAAAAGAGTGATTTTCATTTATTTTTTTAGAAAAATGATAAAATTAGTTATTTGTATGAAATGAAATGTATATTGAACATGAAATTATTATTATTGAGAATTTTATTGCATTATAAGTTTGTAAACAAATGTCAAGTGTGTCAAAAAAATGATTTCATTTATTTTTGAATTTTTTTTTCATTTATTTTTTAGATAATTTTTTGGAAAAAAAAAATTAGCTGTTGCTTACGTAAATATAATTGAAAATGGAAATTTTTGAATTTGTTATAGTTTTTGAAATATTTTTGGAATTTTGGAAATGTTTCAGTTTTGTAAGAATTTTTGGAATATTTTAAGAATTTTGAAAAATTTTTAATTTTTTATTTTATTATAATTTTGGAAAAAGTTTCAATTTTTGATATTGTTATAATTTTTGCAATATTTTAAGAATTTTGAAAAAGAAATTTTTGAATTTTTGAAATATTTTTAGAATTTTCGAAAAAGTTTCAATTTGTGATTTTGTAAGAATTTTTGGAACATTTTTAGAATTTTGAAAAATTTTAAATTTTTGGTTTTATTATAATTTTGGAAAAAGTTTCAATTTTTGATATCGTCATAGTTTTTGCAATACTTTTAGAATTTTGGAAAAAGTTTAAATTTTTAATTTTTGGAATATTATTAGAATTTAGAAAAAGTTTGAATTTTTGATTTTATTCTAATTTTTGGAATATTTTTGGAATTTTGAAAAAAGTTTCAATTTTTGATTTTGTAAGAGTTTTTGGAATATTTTTACATTTTTGAATTTATTATCATTTTTATAGTTTTGGAAAAAGTTACAATTTTTGCTATAAGTTATGCAATATTTTTAGAATTTTTGAAAAAAGTTCTTTGATTTTGTAATAATTTTGGAAATATTTTTAGAATTTTGTTTGAAAAAAGTTTGAGTTTTTGATTTAATTTAATTTTTACAATATTTTTGGAATTTGAAAGAAATATGAATTTGTGATTTTGAAATATTTTCTCGAAACGCTGGAGAGGTTTTTGAGTAGTTTGCTGATTGTAAAATCTTTTCACTAAATTATGTTAATATATGATCTGTTGTAATTTTCCGACAACGTATTGATGTTTCGTGTTAATTTTGTAATACATATCTAAACAGTGATAAAAAATACATGTACTTTAACAAAAAGTTATGTTTGTATACATCGCTGCCCAAAACTAAAAACCATGTCCTCATAAAAGTTTTTTGCCGAAAACTATATCAAAATCCTTAACCTAGACCGAAGTCTTGATATCTCAGAGCGTGATATTTCAGCCAATTCATATTTTATAAAATGAATTATTAAAAATCCGTTTTTGTTATTATTATTATTTAACTTTAAATAAAAAACATTTTATTTACTTTTTGTTTTTTAACGATCTGTTCTGATCAGGAGTTGAAGTTTTATTAGGCTTTCCAATATGTACTTATGCTTAATAACTCACAAAAAACCCCTACAAACTTAATTTTAAGTTGTTTTTACATGAAAAAATCAGTATTGTTCATTTGTAAATTGGTTTTCATCTGTTATCTACGGGTAACAATCCCGCGTTCTCCAATTCTTGTTATTAACCTACGAGTTAACGTGGGATAGCAAATATTCCACTGGCAATAGTAGTGAGATATCACTAACGACGGGAATATCTTAGGAATGCTGGCGGATAAACTGTATTCAGTCAACGGTAGCACCTTCAATCTTAGCTATGGAATATTGCTTTTGTTTTATTTTTATTTCATTTATCCTATCATAAAATATTGGTTTATCGTATTTTATGATGTGATAACATTTTCTGTTTATTTATCCATTCTTTAAAACAATAAACAAAAAATTTGAGTTCATTAGCACCTTAGACCGCATGTTATGTTGTTGATGGACCTTGGTCTTTAAAGGTTTTCATGTGCTGTGACGTAAATTGTAATGCCTTCCACACAACACATTTTATTACCAAAAAATATAACTCCTATTCTGGCTAATAGTTGAATCTAAGTTAAAATCCGATTGCTTAATCAATAACTATTACGGTATACATGATCCATTTGGGATAATTATTCGTTTTACATACCTTCTCAAAAAGTTTCTGTACTCCCAAATAAATAATAATACTTCAAATATTTGAGTATATTCAGCTTTTTCTTTTACTATAATTTGTTTCTAAACTACCCAAATACATTTTACGTATTCTAAGTATAAGTATTAGTGGTGAGAGTAGAAAAGATATTTTGTAAAAAAGTAAGCGGATATTTATTTTTGTTTGTATTTAGACTATTTTATACTTGAGAATATAAATATTTGTAACACTTTTACTCGTAGATGATTTGTATTTAAGTACATTTGTGTAATTGTTTATATTTTAAATGCATTTATGCAGACCACTAGGCCATATCGACAAACCCAACTAAAATCGCAACTACAACTAAAGTGTCAGTTTTGGTATTTTTAAACCACATTAAATCATCAGTTTTAAATGTAGATTAAAGTTGTAGTTGCAGATTTAGTCATGGATATCGGTGATTAAATTTACACTTACAATTGACGGTTAAAATTCGATGATAGATTTTTTTAAATCAATACGTTGTCAAATAATACTTTATAATAAAATATTTTGAAGCATTAACATAAATATGTATTTCAATTGTGTTCTTTATAAAAATTCTAAATAATTGAAAACTCTAAATAATTGTTAATCTTGCAAATCAATATTGTTTTGTGTTGTATTTAAGTTTTATTTACTATAGTTACATTATTATTAATATTGCAATAAATTTTAATACATAATTACTGATTTCTAATTATTGCTGTGTTCGAAAAATTATAGTTTTAAATTACGTTTAAAAATACCATCAAAATCTCAACTAAATTCGTAGTTTTAATGTGGTTTAAAAATACCAGTTTTGAACATCAATTTCGAAAAAACTGTGACTACAACTAAAAGTTGTAGTTGCGTCTGTCGATATGGCCCTAAGATACGCAAAGTTTTGTTTTTCAAGGTTGGTCACATTGGTCATACAAACGTCAGTGAAAGTTAAAACGAATAATTATATAAATAAAATTATTCTTATTATTAAAAAATAATCTAAATTAGTGTTAAATATTTTAATTAATTAAAATAATTAGTAATAATAACAAAATTTCAAATTGACTATATTTTAATAAAATACACATTTTATGAAAGCTAGTTTTGCAACAAAAAAATATATAGAAATATGATGGAACGCAGAGCTTACTATTTTGAATTGAAATTTTTAGAAATTTTCTTTAAAACATTAAAACATAAAAAATTTTTAATTTCAAGACAAAAAATGCAAAATAGAAAAAATAGTATAAAAATCTCGTTTCATAAGACGTTTTATCGCACTTATCCTGTAGAAAACTCCCCGCTGCGCGGATCGTTTTCTAAACAGATTGCGTGCGATAAAATCGTCGATTATGAAACTAGTTTCTTAATATACTATTTACTATTTCGTGTAAATATATGTATTTTTATTTATGCAAATTATACAGAATCTTACTCGTACAAAAAATCTTGTATGTAATTCGGGCATAAAGTATCTTTTTTGCTTTCGAGTGTTTGTTGCCACATTTCCACTCTCAAACAAAAAAGATCTACTTTACTCCCTTAATACATAAATAGCTATTGCGTGCACAAAATACTTTTTCGAAAAATTAAAAATAGTTTGTAGGCATATATGCGATACATATATTTTTCGTTTATTTTATTTTAAAATAAAATTGGATTTTTTTTGTGCATTTGTTACTGATTGAAAAGTTTGAATTACTGATCCTAATTTGACCTTGGCCACTCAAGACAAAGGCATGAGAGTCTTGGAAGATTTGTTTTCAAGTGACCTGTCAATAATGAATGACTATTTTCGAACGTTAGGCTTTTTCGCCCATCTAATTAAAACTGAGAGCTTATGCTTCCACTTAAACAACAAAATGGCAAAACATGAACTATCAGTGGTATTTAGCCGCACTGTCATTATACAATACAATCAACAACCAAAGTACCTGGGCATTACTCTCGATAGAACTCTTTCCTTTAAATTCCACCTAGAGAATACGTCAAAAAAGCTTAAAACGAGAAACAATATACTACACAAGCTACCCTCCACACAACTGCTCTAAGTCTGGTGTACTCAGTGGCTGAGTATGAAGCACCAGTCTAGCTCAATAGCACTCATACTCAAAATGTTGACTCCCAGCTTCATGCCACGATGAGTACTATAAGTGGTACTATCAGGTCCACTCCCTTACCTTGGCTCACTGTGTTAAGTGATCTAGTTCCACCTGCACATA
Source organism: Diogma glabrata (assembly GCA_963693315.1). Classification (NCBI taxonomy): domain Eukaryota; kingdom Metazoa; phylum Arthropoda; class Insecta; order Diptera; family Cylindrotomidae; genus Diogma; species Diogma glabrata. Next base: position 403,240,103 of record OY856187.1, read on the forward strand.
AAAAGGTAACCAACATCACGTTACCTTTGCATGAATATTACGGTGATTACATTCTTTTCGTCTGAAGTCTAGAAAGCCTCTACACAGAACTGCCAGCAACCTGCTGGCATCCGAATTTAATATCTTGGATGCCTGGGATAACTCCTGGAATAATTATAACACACCTGGTCTTACTATTATTAACCTGACTTCTACTCAACCCGGTTTCGATCTGCCAGATCTGGAGCACACTAAACCGAATAAGAACAAATCATGGACGTTGTGCTGACCCTTTCTACAAGTGGGGCGTTCTCAATGTGACTGCGGAGCTCCGCAACAAACCATAAAACATCGCAACTGTGTGTCCAATTAGACAATACAATGGCGACATCACACACATCCATTTGGCCATTCCCGATGTAGCAGCATGAATAGACTCACTTGATGTAAATATCTAATGCCCGATGTTCATCTATTTTACTTTTTCTTACTTTTATTTTTAAAGACGCTCAATCAAATCGATTATAAGACCATTTTTAATGTGTATACATGTTTTGTTTTGTATGTTTTCTTAGTTTTATTCTATTTGTGGTAAAACGCTCAGAATAATTTTGACAGATAGAATACGGCTATTCCGTACATATTGCAAATTTGAATATAAAATCTTATAAAATCGAAAAGTATTTCAACAAAAAATTATAATACTAATATTAATTTAAAATAGTCGAGGCAACGAAGCACTAAAAAGGCCAAAAGTTCGGAAGTCTTTAGACTAAGACGGATCGGAATGCGGTTTTTTTACATTCGCTTCCAAAAATTATTTGTAAAAACCGTTCCTGTTTATTTTTTTGTTGAAACCGGGCCAAAAATGCATTCAAAAAATTCATTTTTTGAGATGGCTTTTGGAAGATTAAAGAACTTTGAAAATAAGAACTGGCCCAAATCGGGTTCCGGGGGTTTTCGAGGTCGCTGATCACGATTATGATGTTCAAATTGACCCACAGTCGACCTGCAGCTCCGATGAACGTCATCTCCGTGGGACTCTCCAGAAAATCACGCGGGGAAGGAAACTCGGCACCCGGTTTTTTTGGGTCGCTGAATCTAAATATGGCATCGGCGAACACCCCCCGGACACCTGGTGCGTCCTAACCTGGACGCGGACGTCATCCCAGAGAATTTTCCTGACAATATCGACAAAAACAACCCGAAAATCATTGTTGGGGTGTTGAATCCAAATTCTTCGCCGAAAACGACCGCCCGAACATCTGGTGCACCGGAACCTAGCACTGAACGGCATCTCCATGGGACTCTCCCGAAAATCACGCGGGGAAGGAAAGAAACTCGACGCCCGGGTTTTTTTTGGATCGCTGAATCAAAATATGGCATCGACGAACCCCCACCGGACACCTGGTGCGCCCGAACCTGAACGCGGACGTCATCCCCAAGAATTTTGTCATCAATTTTTCAGCTATTTCCCATTATGGGATTAGTCTCATATTTAAAAAGCAAGTTTGTTGAACCACTCTGTACGCGTTTCTAAAAGTTTTAGACTAAGAAACTTAATAAAACTGAAAAAAAAAGTTTCAATTTTTAGATAATTTTTTCTCCATCTCTAAGAGCTTTAGAATTTATATGAAAATCTATAAGATCTCTATGACCCATTTCCCGCGCTGGAATTTTGCTTATAATGAGTATATCATTATAATTGAGGACATATTACACATTTTTATATAAAAAATGGCCTAAAATTGTAAGTAATCAGTATCAAAATATGTTCAGAGCTCTTCATGATATTTTCATGCTATAGATAGGACCTTTCTCTGTAAAAAAAATTTACATTTGTGATCAGCTGATTTGTATTTCGAAAACTTTTAAATTAATGAGGTATGGCAAATTTACAGTTAGATAGTATTTGATTTCAGTTCAATAAATAAATTTTAAATGCCAATTACATAAATATTGACTTTCTATTCATTCGATTTCTTCCCTCCTCACATAATTCAAATAGAATCAACAATTCCACCCAGATATTGCAGTATTGATGTCCGTCTCTAAAACATCATGTTTGGTTGACATTCATGAGAATGACATCGATGTCAAAATAAAGGCTCCAATGCACCAGTGGCCTATTCCACCAAACTTACAATTCTACAATTACATCAATACATATTTTCACAAAATTTGTGAAATTCGATAAAAATTGTAAAATTTGGATTTCACCAACTACAATTTTTTTAATGTAACTACAACTACACATTTTTATAGTTGTAATGTAAAATGTAGATTTTTTTATGAAAAATTGATTTATTGGCAAAATTTTTTATTTCATTACCCGTGTTCCTTTTAGGTAAACTTGCTACTAGGACCAAATTTTAAATGGAACGACATAAATGTGAGGTGTATTAGATTTTTGATCTACTACAACTCAAATTCTTTCTTACCACACACGTTTCTGACGTTTTGTTTGACAATAAATTGTTAGGAAAATTTTGAAAAACAATATTGTTAAAAAACGTAAAAGAAAATTATTAGTTTGGTAAAATTTTAAGTTTAAATTTTATTTTGAGTTTGTTAAATTTAAGAAAATTAATTAGATATTAAAAAATTTCTGAAAATTGAAATTATGATTCATGCAAAATGAAATCAATTAAACAAAGCTGGACAGAAATTTGACATTTAGGCTGCTTTCCAAACGACGATTTATTTGAAACTTATTACTTATTTGCCGCCATTTTAAAAATGTTAAAAAAAATCATTCAAGGCAATAATGTCTATAGTTATATCAGTTTAAATCTGATTTATAAAAATGTTTGATCAAATTAGTTAAAGATATTATCTAAATTAAATAAGAAGTATAGGTGACATATCAGATTAGATTTTTATGGAAAAAGAGATATAAAATAAGTCACCTCGCCAGCATACTTATTCGAATAAGTTTAGAATAAGTTACGTTCCACAAATAAGTCGTCGTTTGGAAAGCACCCTAGGCTTCAAATTTTATATTTGTATAAACATTTGATGAAAAATATTAGAAATTTTTCTTCTAAGCGACAAATACTCTGGTGGTAAATAGATGCGTAAGTTTGTTATTTATCTTTAACATCATTGGAGATGGTAAACTTGAAAATAGAATTTAGTACAAAAGTAAAGGAAAATTTGTAAATGGAACACACGTATTTATACAAACCAACAAATTGTGTGTTTTAGAGTGTTGTGATTTTTGTTTTTTTTTTCTAAGAAGAAATTTTTTGCTTTCAATGTTGGTTTCGGTTTATTTATTATTATTTATTTATTTATCTGATAAGTTTTGGTTTGCAAACCGAAACTTGTATGACTAAAAATATTATAATTGATTTCTGTGAGTTTTATTTTTAGTCGATTATCATATTATAATTACTACGGTCTTAAAGACCTAAGTATTACATTCTCGAGCCTACAATGGTAACGACCGAAAGGACGGTGTGTTCGATAACTGTACCGGAAGTGTGCCCAAAAATCGTCATGTTGTGAAAACAAGGAAATATGCATTTTTTCCTTAAAAAACGTTCATTTTAAGGATTACGAGTAGGAACAATGAATGTGATCGGGATTGGTATGTGAGACCAAAAAATAAATTATTGCATTATAAGTTGGTCAAAAAAATATTGTCAAGTTTGTCAAAAGAATGATTTTCATTTATTTTTGGAAAAAAGTTTTCGGAAAATTATATGTGAGATATGAAATGAATTTAACATGAAATTGTACATGGAAATTTTTGAATTTATTATAGTTTTTGGATTTTAAAAAATGTTTTGTATTTTTAATTTTGTTACAATTTTCGGCATATTTTAAAACTTTAAAAATAAAATTGAATTTTTGCATTTTGAATTTTTTAAATTTTCTAGAATTTTAAAAAGTTTCAATTTTTGATTTTATTATAATTTTTGGAATTTAAAAAAAAGTTTGTATTTTTGATTTTGTTATGATTTTTGCAAAATTTTTATAATTTTTGAAAAAGTTTCGATTTTTGATTTTGTTATAATTTTTGCAATATTTGAAGAATTTTGAAATATGTTTAAATTTTTGATTTTATTATTGGTTTTACAATATTTTGAGAATTTTGAAAGAAATTTAAATTTTAGATTTTGTAACATTTTCTTAAAACGCTAAATGAAGTTTTTGAGTAGTTTGCTGATTGTATTATTTTTTCACTAAGTTACGTTAGTTTTGTAATAAAATTCTAAGCAGAGATAAAATACTCGTATTTTTACAAAATGTTTAATATACATCGCTACCGATAACTAACAACAATGTCCTCATAAAAGTTTTTTGCCAAAAACTATATTAAAATCATTAACCCGGGCCCAAGTCTTGATATCGCAGAGCTTGAGATTTCAGCCCCTCCATTTTCATGTTATGATAATATTAAAACTTGACTTAAGGATATTAATTTAGTTTTTAGGTTTCCCCATATATTATTTTTTGAATATTACTAAAATTAAATTAAAAACATAAAACAAATAAAATAAATTTGTTGATATTTTGAAATTGGGGATTTGGATTCTAGAAAACGATTTTGGATTTTTTTTTCATTTATTAAGTTTGCGAGTTTTTCTTATATTTTAAAAACAAGATTCCAGCCGTAGCTATCTGTAAATAGGATATATTTTTAAGGAGCTACATTTAAAAGTAAATCTAAACCTTTTGATGAGATTGCAAAGGTTATTTGTTCATCTGTTTATATATATATATACCAACTTTTTACCGCTAATTATCTCGCTAACCAAATTTATTTATTTAAGAAATTAAGTTAAACATAAAGGTAAACTTAAAATTAAACAAGAAATTTTTTTAGAGTCTTCTATTGTATTCAACAGACCCTCGTTCCTTTCATTTGATGATTACCACATATTTTATAATTCATGAGATGCCTATCCTTGACATGGGCGACAGCTTTTTTAGCTGCCATTTTCCTCGATTAGATCGATTTTTCTACTCGGCAAACTCCGAAACATATCGATCGCCCGGGATCTTGTACATTTACTACCATAATTTTATTTTTTTATTATTTGGGGGTGAAAATTTGTTTTAGAAAATGAGGATAACTTTGTCCGGAAAAAATAGTGTGCTATTGTCAAGTCCGACAAGGTTACTCTCGATTTCTAAAACAAATTTCTCCCCTCATTAATAATAAACAAAATTTTGATAGTAAATTTAGAAAACTCCGAGCAATCGCCATATTTAGTAAAAGCGGTTGAATCGAGGAAAATGGCAGATAAAAACGTTGCCAGACTCGTCAAGGACAAGACACCGCACGAAGTATAAAATATGTGGTAATCATCAAATGAAAAGGGTAAGGGCCTTTTAATTGCGAAAGAATTTTAATTGCCTCTTTGCATTTCCACTACTCAATACAGAACTGGAAATCCACTTAACAAGAATCCACTCTTTTTGGATCTTGTCCCGACAAACCAATCTATTTTTATGGAAGGGATTTGTAATACCTTCTAAGACCTTATCAATAAGCATTTTGTAGCCTCAGCAAAAGCGACGTGCATTGGCTTTAAAATGCTTCGGGGTTTCGATTTTTAAAGTGCTTAAGATCAAATTCTGGTTAGAACCTCCCAAAAACTTATGCAGAGGAATACTTGTATTTCTTGTAGATCGATGTCTTTCGGTTGAAATTATGATACAACTCAAATAATTGAGCTTTGCTACCATTGCCATCAGTGCACTAGTTGTGTATGAGGAATGAGCCATTCTATGTTCTATGCTGGGGCCCTATTCCCGAACACATAAATGTGAATTTATTAATTTACCTTTTTTTTTTAATTTACCGTTACCGTTGAATGTGATGCACTGCAGATCAAAATTTATAGATTCCCTTTACATTGATTTTAAAATAGTTATGGATTAGGGTATTGCTAACAGTGTCGAATTCAATACAAAAAAAAACACAGGTTTGTCATATATTTCTATAGACTTATGACACCTAATCCTTTTTCATTAACGGTCTCAAAGATCTAATCGTGAATGAGTCTGTCAGACTTCTACTAGGAGTTAAGATTGTAAATAATATTAAGTGGAATGATCACATTTTTAAACGTTATGATTATTAGGGCGATGTTGTGAGTTTTTCAACAGTGAACAGCTTCTTCTAGTTTTTAAATCTTTTATACGTCCTTGCATGGAATACTGTTCTTACCTAGGAAGTGGAGCTTACGTGAATATTCTAAATTGCCTTGATTTCACTGACAAAAACTCAAGTCTTACTAACTTACTAATGATGAGTCCTATCAATTCCAATAAGCTATAAATGACTTAAATCGGTTTAGTCAATCGTTAGCAATCGACATTCAAAGAAACTCATGTTTCGCAAATCCCTAAAACTTTGCCGCCACCCTGTGTCATTCCTAGAGCGAAATTTCATTTTTCGAAAGAAATGGTATTTTTATTTCGTCATTGGTTATCTGTGTATGAAATATCATCGAAATCGTAGGGGGTCAGTGCTAGAACAAATGCTGTTTCAAGTGTGGTCATTAAAAAGAATACTTTAATTAAATAACATAACCGTTTTTTATTTTCTATAATTTAATAAGCTTAATGGCCTTTAACACAGAAATCATAATTCATTGAAGTCACAACACAAACACAAGATAGATGTATGCATATAAATAATTGAATTTGCATTATACATTATATAAACACCTACAAGCGTAAATAGACTAAAATAAAGTAAAAATAAAACGAAACAGAGGTAAAACAAAATTACGAATTAAAATTTACAATTAAAAATTTGTGATTACAATTTATGTAAAACAGCGTTTCACCAAAAATGTTGATCAATTGTAATTACAGTTTTATCAGTTTAACTAAAATTATGGATTTCGGAAGGAAAAAAATTATAAAAATAAATATAATTAGGAACAAAATAAACTGCGTTTGGAAAATGTTTCTTATTTTTCATAAAATAAAAAAGGGCGATTGAAATTGAATAAAACTTGCTTCTGTAGTACATGTGAAGAAAAACGTGTTCTATACCGAGTTGTGAAACTTGACCATTTTTGATTTTCCTGAAACTTGGCATATAAGTAGTATGGACAAAATAAAAAATACTACATATTTTAGAATTTTTTTAAAGTGCATAGTTTGAGAATAGGGGACACCCTAACAAGCACGGTTATACCGATTTCATCAAACTTTTTTTTGTTTGATAGATGATTAGTTAGTCGTTTGAAAAAAAAATTAATTATTTTTTTTGTAATTAATTTTTAAATAAAAATATTAAAAAAACTTTTTTAAAGATGGCGCTAGGGTCGAAGATCAATTGGAATTTAAAAAATTTTTTGTCTGAAAATAGTTTTATCCTTACTCTAAAATATATCAAATTTTCAAAGAAGCGCTAATTCATGTTTTCGAGATATTTAATTTTAGAAATGTTTAGTCCGTTTAAAATCCTAATTGTTCATTATTTTTTGAACAATTTTTATCAACAAAAAATTTTAACCAATGAAGTTCGAATAAATGATAAAAAATTCGAATTTTAGTTGGACCAAAAATCTTTAAAATTAAATATCTCAAGAGCACGAATTAACACCTCTTTTTAAATTTTATATATTTTAAAGTAAAGATAGAACTACTTCTAAAAAAAAAGTTAAAATTTAGTCGAATTTAAAATTTTATGTTAATGGAAGTTGTTTGAAAAAATGATGAAAAATTAAAATTTTAGTCGTACGAAAAATCATTAAAATAATTAAATATCTCAAGAACAAAAATGAACACCTCTTTGTAAATTTGATATATTTTAGAGTAAGGATAACACTATTTTCAAAAAAAAAAATCGGCATAGCCGTTTTTGAACAATTTAATTTCAAAGTTACATCGGATTGGCAGAATTTTCATCTTTCATGCATGTTGGGGTGCCCCCTATGCTCACACTATGCACTTTAAAAAAATTATAAAATAAGTAGTATTTTTTATTTTGTCCATACTACTTATATGCCAAGTTTCAGAAAAATCAAAAATGGTCAAGTTCAAATCTCGACTTTTTCACCTGCGTAGATCTCGTTTTTTATCATGAACTGATTGCGAAAGAGACAATAAAGGCGTGAAAAGTATACTGTGGTAAACATCAAAAATGTCAACAATAGTAAGTTAATTAAAGTTTAATTCAATGCAATTAATTAATTGAATAGTAAAAACTATTATCACCAGTTGAAAATAGATAAATCAAAAACTTTAGAATTTTAAGGTTATTTTTGTTGCAAACTAATAAATTTAGATATAATATTGTGAGTGCAGCACAGTTAATCCACTGTGGCAAGTCTGCAAGTCTGCAACTCAGAGACTCCTGTATTTGAAAAAAAGACGTAATGAACTTTTTTGAATGTTGATGGTGTCAGTAAAATTATTCAGAATTGTTTGTTTTTCTACCACCTGAATTATTTTGAGATTAAAGCAAATTTGAAATTGCACGAAAAATATTATGTAGCTTGAGTTAAATATATTTGTAATTGGTACTTTACATGACTAGGAAAAACTCTCATTCCGCAAGAATACAATTATGAATACTGGACACATATAGCTATATTTTTCGTTCACATTTTTCATTACTAACATTTCTATAAGTGTGATTTTTTTTTGGAACATGCATTTCGTTTGGAACTAAGTGAGGCGGCCATATGTTTTAAATATTTTAAAAGCTGATGAAAAACGAGATCTACTTAAAATTTAAACATGACCTTTTTTGATCTTTCTGAAATCTGATATATAAGCATTATGGTGCATAGTTTAAGCATAGGGGGCACCCCAACATGCATGAAAAATGTTAATTCTGTCAATCCGATGTAAATTTGAAATTAAATTGCCCAAGACTGGCTGTACCGATGTTATCAAAATTTTTTTTGTTTGATAAGTGATCTGTAAATCGTTTGAAAAAAATTAATTACGTGTTTTTGTGAGGGAAACCCATGGAGATGAGGTCCGCGTCCAGCTTCAGGTGCACCAGATGTTCAGGGGGTCGTTGTCGACGTGAAATTCAGATTAAGCGCCCCGAAAAGCGCCCCCCACAATGATTTTCGGGTTGTTTTTGTCGATATTGTCAGGAAAATTCTCCGGGATGACGTCCGCGTCCAGGTTCGGGCGCATCGGATGTATGGGGGGTGTTCGCCGATTCCATTTTTGGATTCACCGACCCAAAAAACGACCTCTCCCCCGCGTGATTTCCGGGGGAGTACCACGGAGATGACTTTGATCGGCGTTCCTGAGTTCCAGGTCGGCTGTGGGTCAATTTGAATATCATAACCGTGATCAGCGACCTCAAAAACTTCCGGGAACCCGATTTGGGCCAGTTCTGACTCTTATTTACAAAGTTCTTAAATCTTCCAAAAGCCGTCTCAAAAAATGCATTTTTGGCTGCAGCAATGCAATTTCCGGTTTCAACAAAAAAATAAACAGGAACGGTTTTTACAAATAATTTTTGGAAGCGAATTCAAAAGCCGCATTCCGATCCGTCTTAGTCTAAAGAATTACGAACTTTTTTGCTTCATTGCCTCGACTAAAATTAAAACTAAATTTTGAGTGATTTTGCAAATTTTTTACAATCGCATGAAATTGTCTTTAACATTTTACGTTTTGACGGTTACAATTTTTATGAATATACTATTATACTATCGATCAAAAGCAAAATATCAAATAACTATCTGTCATAGTAAAAAGGTATTATTCTATCCGTTTTCACTCTAATAGGTTAATAACAATTTGCGATTATTCTATTATTCTATCACGGTGTAAACGTAGTGCAAGAATCTGATATCAGTTTTGTAACATCAAATCATAATAGTCTAAGAGCCAGTGACCGGCAGACTTACGGTATTTTAGCAAACTCCATATTGATGCTAAGTATAGTTTTTCACCTGCCGTAGTTGAAATGGGTATTCACTATCCCCGCCGATGGTTTTTTTGGGCGTGTCCGCAAGTCAAAAAACGTAAAAATTGACTTCAAAAACGTGATTTCAGCAAGTCTGCCGTTTTAATATCTTAAAGTATACAATCTTTTTTTAGTAAAAAATCCAATGGCAGACACCTACTCCGGTTCCGAGTATTTTTTGCCATTGGATGCCATTGGATTTTTTACTAAAAAAAGATTGTATACTTTAAGATATTAAAACGGCAGACTTGCTGAAATCACGTTTTTGAAGTCAATTTTTACGTTTTTTGACTTGCGGACACGCCCAAAGGAACCATCGGCGGGGATAGTGAATACCCATTTCAACTACCGCAGGTGAAAAACTATGCCTAGCATCAATATGGAGTTTGCTAAAATACCGTAAGTCTGCCGGTCACTGGCTCTCAGTCTATAAAGTATTACAAAAAAAATAAATAAATATTTATAAAAAATAAAATTTTTTTTTTATTTTAATAAACTTAATATTTGTTGACAACGTTCAAGAAATTTTCACACATCATCTTAACATTTATTTTATCTACTAATAAGCACAAAACCGTAATAAATTCTTACCTGTAATCTTACTTTTGAATGAGTATTTAAATGTTTTTTCAAATGTTCTTTTAGTATAAATTCTCTATTACATACAAAACATTTAAACAAATTTTCACGTGTATGAATGTTAATATGCCTTTTAAGTGCAGCACTGGATGATAACTTACTATCACAGAATTTACAAGAAAACTGAAAAAAAAGGAAAAAACTTTATAATTTATTTGAATGATTTTTAAGCAACAATTCATCTTTCTACTCTTTTGGCACTGTTATACGAGTTTAGCTTACCCGAAAAGCCAAGCTATAGGCTCGGTCGAGGCTCTTGTCCACTATTATATACCATAAACCTATTTTCATATTTAGGAAGAACGGGGACCTTGGCTTAGTGCATCTATGCATCTATGCTACGTAAAAGCAACAGTAATGGACGGTATCCCGTATGCTGGTAGATTGATAACAGAGGAGAAATCATGGGCACTATGAGCAGTTTCACAACTGGGTTGTGGGTTGTCACCACTGAAGATGTCTTAAATGCGATGGTCAGATTGTTCATAAATAGCACGCCAGGTCTAGACGGCATCCCAAATATCGTTTTAAAAACAGCGATAATTAAGAAGCGGATGATATGCAAAAGTATGTACACTGCTTGCCTAAAAGCAGAAATATTTTCTGAGAAATCGCCAACGCCTTGTGCTTATACCTAAAGGTGATAAGCCACCAGAAGAATCATCATCTTACCATTCAAGTGGTGGAAAATATCGATATTCAGGTTGGTGGACAGGTCGTAACATCTGGCAAACAACCGAAGTATCTTGGAGTCGTTCTAGACCACAGACTCAACTTCAAAGACCATCAATTAAGTGAGGACTGAGTTTGCAAGGCTTATGCCAGACAGGGCCACCGCCCTAGATAATCGATCTGGAAGCTTTTTGGTAGTGTTAGTACATCAATATTCATAAAAACATAGGCTTACAAACACACACTGTTGCGCTTTCTACACGATGTCTGATGAGGACGTAAATGTAATTAAGAGTAGGATGCCGATCGATATTGCAGCGAGACGTATCGGCTCTACACATAATGATAGTTACTCACGATACCGCGAAGTCTTCATCTAAAACTGTCAAATAAAATGGGAAGGTTTTTACAAATAATTTTTGGAAGCGAATGCAAAAGCCGCATTCCGATCCGTCTTAGTCTAAAGAATTACGAACTTTTTTGCTTCATTGCCTCGACTAAAATTAAAACTAAATTTTGAGTGATTTTGATTTTGCAAATTTTTTACAATCGCATGAAATTGTCTTTAACATTTTACGTTTTGACGGTTACAATTTTTATGAATATACTATTATACTATCGATCAAAAGCAAAATATCAAATAACTATCTGTTATAGTAAAAAGGTATTATTCTATCCATAGTTTCGAACCGGAACCGAACCGTAAACCGAAAACCGTTATTAACCGAAATTTTGGGCTGAACCGTAACGTAACCGAAACCGTAATTTTTTATGTGTAATGAACCGTAACCGAAACGAAAAAATCATTTTATTTACGGTTCATGTATAACGGTTTGCAGTGAAAAAACAAAAAAAATATTCTAACAAAAAGCTGCTCATATATTATGAGAAAAAGAGTTTCATTTTGCATGTAATATTAGCTATAGGTACTACAGTTTTGGTTTCTTATCTATTCCAAAATTTATTACATTTTTTTAAAATACCATGAAACCATGCAGCAAATTTTGAGAGGCATATTGAACGGTTTCATAAAAATGAATTTAAAATTTTAAAATGTCTTAAAATATCAGCAAAAGCATCATGTAAACGAAATCTGCCATCAAAGTTAAGCCCAAGTAGTGTATTGACGCTTACTCCAACGTTATTAGACATGAAATTTAAACCTCAAAATATTACGGTACTATGTCTGAAAAACTTCTTACTGAAGCCTGTATCGATGTTCTAGATTCAAAAATTACTGAAGTTATTTCTTTTGAATTTTTGCATAAGAATACTGAAAAGCCTTGATTTTGACATCGGAACTGAACCGGAACCAAACCAAAAACCGGAACGAAAAAATAAACTAAGGAACCAAACCGAAAACCGGAACGAAATAATAGTCGGAACGAAACCGAAAACCGAAACGGAATACATTTCGGTTCGAAACTCTACTATCCATTTCCACTGTAATAGGTTAATAGCAATTTGCGATTATTCTATTATTCTATCACGGTTTAAACTTAGTGCAAGAATCTGATATCAGTTTTGTAACATCAAATCATAAAGTATTACAAAAAAAAATAAATAAATATTTATAAAAAATAAATTTTTTATTTTATTTTAATAAATCTTAATATTTGTTGACAACGTTCAAGAAATTTTCACACTTCATCTTAACAGATCTAATAATAAGCACAAAACCTTAATAAATTCTTACCTGTAATCTTACTTTTGAATGAGTATTTAAATGTTTTTTCAAATGTTCTTTTAGTATAAATTCTCTATTACATACAAAACATTTAAACAATTTTTCATGTGTATGAATGTTAATATGCCTTTTAAGTGCAGCATTGGATGATAACTTACTATCACAGAATTTACAAGAAAACTGAAAAAAAGGAAAAAACTTTATAATTTATTTGAATGATTTTTAAGCAACAATTCATCTTTCTACTCTTTTGGCACTGTTATACGGGTTTAGCTTACCCGAAAAGACATATACCATAGCATAAACCTATTTTCATATTTAGGAAGAACGGGGACCTTGGCTTAGTGGCCTGGGTTGCGATGCATCTATGCTACGTAAAAGCAACAGTAATGGACGGTATCCCGTATGCTGGTAGATTGAAAACAGAGGAGAAATCATGAGCACTATGAGCAGTTTCACAACTGCGTTGTGGGTTGTTACCACTGAAGATGTCTTAAATGCGATGGTCAGATTTTTCATAAATAGCACGCCAGGTCTAGACGGCATTCCAAATATCGTTTTAAAAACAGCGATAATTAAGAAGCGGATGAAATGCAAAAGTATGTACACTGCTTGCCTAAAAGCAGAAATATTTTATGAGAAATCACCAACGCCTTGTGCTTATACCTAAAGGTGATAAGCCATCAGAAGAATTATCATCTTACCATTCAAGTGGTGGCAAATATCGATATTCAGGTTGGTGGACAGGTCGTAACATCTGGCAAACAGCCGAAGTATCTTGGAGTCGTTCTAGACCACGTTGTAACGTTTTAACGTTTCATTAATTCGTTTAATTAATTTTTTCTTATCAAAATTTGGGGGGAGTACCCTTTTCCAAATTTCCCAAATTATTCTCATGTTGACTATCACAAATCTAAGTCCCGTGTACAAAACGTCAATGTCAACTAATTTTGTAATAATTTGATTCCTTTTCCATTTGTCTGGGAAAAGACAAATGTTTTCGTCATGATTTACAAATCATTTAAAATTTTCTTTCTACTTTCAATATATATGAGTGAAATATATATCACATTACTTTTTCTAGTTAATTTGAATCGTTTCTCACAGTTAATTTTTTCGTAAAAAAATAATATAAAAAATAAAAATTCATTTTCTTGTGATAACAAGAAAATACATTAATACTTTTATGCTGATTCAAATTTTCTAGACTGCGAAGTTTTTCCATTATCCAAGTTCGAGGCAGTCAGTTTTTAGTTTTTGTTGGAAGAAGTAGTTCTTCTTTTGTTTTTGTTATGTAGTGGTTGAGTCGTGAATTTGGGGAAAGATGAGTCAATCTTTCTACATCGACTCGGTTTAGAGTTTTTGTTGTGTTGTGTTTTATGGTTATTTTTGTAGATAAATTTATTAAACATTTTAAATTAAAAAAAAAAACTAAATTAAATGTAAAACAAATTTCATCATCCGTCAGGGAAATAAAATTGTAAAAAATTAAAATTATTGAATAATAAATTTAACTATATAAAACATGTTTCGATAGATTGACTATCATCAGTAATGAATAATAACGAAATATTACAAATTCACAAAATAAAATAAAAACATACTTTACAGATACATTAACTGTTATAAATTAAATGATTATATTTATAAGTGTTGGACACGATTAAATTTTTATTGTTTTTGTTGTGATCTTGCTATTTGTAAGTTTAATGTGAAATTTGTTAAAATTAAATAACGAAAAAAAAACCAAGATTTTAAATAATAATGTTGATAATGTTCAATTCAAATTTGAAAAACAAAATGACAAATCGAAAACATATCGTAAAAGTTTACTGTGTAATTGATCGATTTACACTAACATTACCTAGATAATTTTTGAAATAAATAAATTGATTGTACAAAAATTTATTTTGAGGCGTTTTACTACGATCTCTGTGATCATAGTTTCATTGTTTGCAGCCTAGTGGAGCAGCTGTAACGTGCGAGAAACAATAAGGTATCACTATTTATTTATATTTCTATGTTTAAGTTTTGTATTGTATAATTAATGTTGTCCATCGAAATTTCTTTGTGGAAATGCATTTTAAAAAAAAAAAGTTTTTAAAGTTTTGTGTTATGCTTAAGTGATAATAATGTAATAGTTTTACCGTACGTCAAGGTGGAGTACGGAACATTCATGTAGTTCCACTTGCTTAGCTTTGTTATTGTCTGGTTTGTGATTCCTGACGGGGATTCAAGATCTAGATATGCTCTGACACTTCACTCACTCCCATCCTCTGGGTTCTAGTCGGCCTTAGATACCCGTCGTCAGAGCCAATGTCTAGATAATACATTTTTGTTAAAAGCTGACTTCTAGGCAACTAGAAGCAGTATTTTACAGTCTCAACTTCAAAGACCATCAATTAAGTGAGGGACTGAGTTTGCAAGGCTTATGCCAGACATTGGTGGCCCTAGATAATCGATCTGGAAGCTTTTTGGTAGTGTTGTAGCGGCAACACTAGGTTACATAAAATATACCAACAACAACGACAACACTTTAGTTAATTAATTCAGCGGAAGTCGGATTAAATATAGTTCTCTCATATGTTAAAATCAAAAATAGCTTTAGTCTAGTTTTTGCACTTGATCGAGCAACGCATTTCATTTAAATCGAAACAATCGAAAACGTGTTCAATTAATGCTTTTAATCAATATAAAAAAGTTTATTTAAAAATATATATTACTGTATATATTTTAAAAAAACCATACCTTTGAATTGAAAATATTCCAATTACTTCTTTACTTACTTGAGTTTAATTGATCTCAAAAATGCAAAATGATATATTACTGTGTTTTATTCAGTGATTATTAGTGATTTAAATTAAATTATATTATATGAGGACATTATTACACCTCACGTGGTGACCCCGTTCAGCACGCCGCCGGTACGGTCAAAATATTGAAAACCACGCCGTGGTTCAAACAATACAAAAAAACGCTGTTTCGATACAAACAATCCGCGAGTAAAAGTTTTCATCAATCAGTGCAAACAAAATTATTTAAAATTTGGCAACAATTTGAACTGCCATTAGATAAAAAATTCTTGTTTTTTTGTAAATTATTGCATAAAAAAAGTTATCAAAAATACATCTAAAAAAAATCACGTAACGTAAAAAAAATGTTAATAAGTAATGTTGTACAAGTTCGATCGAATTAAAGCAATTAAAGATATAACAAACATCAGGCAAATACAGCCCAACGCGGGAGCTTCGGACGAGAAGCCACAACAATCGTGCGCATATAGCACGCAACACGTTATCATCATCATTTTCATCATCACCTGCATCAATCCACATAACAACCATATGAACAATAAAAATAAACGGTCAGTCAATTACCGATATTAATTCTTATATGTACATAAATTCAATTTTGTTTCATTCCACTCATTATTTTTATAAATCATTGATTATAAAAAATCAATTAGAATATCAAAATATTTCTTTGTAAAATAAATTACATATCAATAGAAATTGATTGCAAATTACAAATTACAAATTGTAACGGCTACCGTTGAATTAACTACATTGAAATAAATTTTTATTTTTGTTGAAAATAAATCTTACAGTTCAAAAAAAAAAATTCCTAAAAATTTGGTTTAAAGGTGATTGTGATTATTTGGCCTGGTGACACAACATATACTCTCTACAAATCTATACTCTCTACAAATCGATATTATTTACAACATTCGTTTTAACTTTAGCAATCGGTGTTTTTACAATTTTTTTACAATCGTTACGTTTTAATTAAAATTTCAATACACTTTTGGTTTCATTCTATAACATTTTGGTGATTTGTTGGGCTTGCTTGTTTTATTGTTATTTTCAAAATGTCATCATCAGATGAGAATGATGACAATAAAGGAACCTCAAAGGCTGGTTGTTCCAACAAAGAAATAATTAGTATAAATAAAATAAAATTACCAACGTTTTGGCACGATCAGGTTGAAGCCTGGTTTTTAATCGCTGAAACAACATTCAAAAACAATCAAATAAGCAAGGAAAGCATTAAATTTAGCGCAGTAATCGCTGCTCTGCCGCAAGATGTGGTGGTTAACATCATGGACGTAATAAAAGCATCCGCCACAGCAACAAATCAATACGATTTCCTCAAAAAGGCACTTTTAGAGCGACACTCTATTAGTGCAGGCAAGCGCTTGGATAGAATTTTGTCTGGACTTCAAGAAATAGGAGACAATACTCCATCTGAATTTTATCGCAAGCTCGAATCAGAAGCCGACGATTCATCATTGGTCAACAATGACCTTCTTAAACAGCTTTGGCTTAAGCGCTTGCCAACTCTTTTAAGAACTTCTGTGGCTCCCTGGGCAGAAAAGGATATTACGGAAATCCTTCCTATTGCCGACAAAATCTGGGAAGTTGCTCAACCGACGTCTTCATCTATTGCTGCAACTTCGCAGTCAACATCCCACAGCAAGGCAACGCCAAGTGATAGGGATTACGACCTTGCCAATCTCGAGTCTCGACTCGAACAACAGCTCAACAAACGCTTCGACGACCTTTGTAGCCGACTGTCTCGTCCAGACATAGGTTATAGAAGTCGTCCTTCAACTTCAAGAGCGAACTACAATTACAGACGCTCTTCTAGATCTCGTCATCGATCTTTTTCTAGATCACGAGATATTTGCTATTGTCACACCAAATTTGGCAACAAAGCACGTAAATGTTTACAACCGTGCAAATACAAGCAGGATGCAATCTAAGGACTCGGGAAACTACTAAGTCCCGCTGTTACTACGGCTAACAGTGGGATCTACAATTCACGCCGTCTTTTTGTTAGGGACGATGAAAACTTATTACAGTTTTTGATCGATAGTGGTGCTGAAGTCTCAGTACTACCCCATTCTACATTTCCACACGGCAATAAAGATCCCATTCAAACGCTAACTGCTGCTAACGGTACAGCAATCCCCACATATGGTACTAAGCTGTTGAAACTGAACATCGGACTTCGGTGTACATTCACACACACTTTCATACTGGCAGATGTTAACAGGCCTATAATAGGTGCTGATTTCCTCTCGAAGTATGACATTTTGGTCGACCTCAAAAATCGGAAGTTAATCGATTCAAAAACATCTCTTCATGTGAATGCAATTATAACCAACTGTAATACGCCTACTCCTAAACATTTCAGCGTCGACAATCAATTCGGCACTCTCCTTAAAAAGTTTTCGTCACTTACCGAGGCACCAAACTATGGCCTCCCAATTAAGCACAATGTAAAACATTACATTGTGACTAATGGAAGACTTCCATCCATTAATCCAAGACGCTTGGACCCGACGAAACTCAAAGCTGCAAAGACCGAATTTGAACATATGGTGGAACTAGGCATTTGCCGTCCTTCTAACTCCCCAGTCTCCTCTCCTTTGCACATGGTTCAGAAAAAGGACAAGGACTGGCGACCTTGTGGAGACTACATACAGCTTAATGCTGCGACTGTTCCGGATAGATATCCCATCCCAAACATACAAAATTTTTACTTGCAACTAGCAGGATGTAAAATTTTTTCCAAAATAGATCTGGTAAGAGCTTATCACCAGATACCTATGGCAGATGAGGATATCCAAAAAACGGCTATAACTACACCTTTTGGATTGTTTGAGTTCACTCGTATGCCTTATGGCTTACGAAACTCAGCACAGACATTCCAGCGCTTCATCAACGAAGTAACAAAGGAACTGGATTTCGTCTTCGTCTATATAGATGATATCCTCATAGCTAGCCGCTCCGAAGCAGAACATCTTCTGCACTTGGAGAAACTTTTCACTCGCCTAACCGAATATGGCATCAACATAAAAGCTTCAAAATGCATTTTCAGTCAAAAATCACTTGATTTTTTAAGCCACTCTATTTCGGAAAACGGCATACTCCCATCGAAAGATAGAGTCACTGACATCTCCAACTTTCAAGCTCCAACATCAATCCGCCAAATACAGCAATTCGTAGGTATGGTGAATTATTATCACCGCTTCATACCACGTTTAGCCGAATTGTTAGCGCCTATTCACGGGCATTTGGCATCACTGATTAAAAAAGGCAAGAACAAATCGAATTTTTCTTGGCCAGAGGACTGTAACGAGTCTTTCATGAAGGTCAAAAAATCTCTTGCCGCCGCTACTCTTTTAGCACATCCGTTGGACAACACACAGTTCAACATAACATCTGACGCTTCGAACACTGCGGAGCTGTACTACAACAGTACAACAATGGATGTTGGAAGCCACTTGCATTTTTCTCAAGGAAACTCACTCCTACTGAAGCAAAATATTCTGCGTTTGATAGAGAGCTATTAGCAATCTATCTCGCAATTAAACATTTTCGCTATTTTGTCGAAGGTCAAAATTTCTCTGTCTACACTGATCACAAACCTCTGATCACAGCAATTTCATCTAAAACTTTAAGAAGTCCACGACAACTACGTCACTTAGATTTCATTGCACAGTTCACCACAGACATACGACACATCAAGGGTAAAGACAACGTCGTCAGTGATTGTTTATCACGTTCTGGTGAAGAATCTTCAACAGAAATCTACATTTCTACTTTCAACTTGAAAGACTTACCAAAATTGCAACAGGAGGAGGAGGCACTTAAGAAATTGATTGATCCTGAAAAACCGTCAAGATCATCATAAGTTAAACTTAGGTTCATACAATCATCAGGCAGCAACGACAAAATCTGGTGCGAGACATCTTCTGGTTATAATCGACCATACGTCCCACACAGCATCAGAAAAACGATTTTCGATAACTTGCATGGTTTATCACATCCTGGCATACGTGTAACGCGAAAATTAATTACTTCGAAGTATTTTTGGCCACGAATGAATGTAGACACAGGGATATGGGCTAAATCATGCGAATCGTGTCAACGATCAAAAGTTCATAGACACACAGGTAAAGTGGTAAAGTGTTAGTACATCAATATTCATAAAAACATAGACTTACAAACACACATTGTTGCGCTTTCTACACGATGTCTGATGAGGACGTAAATGTAATTAAGAGTAGGATGCCGATCGATATTGCAGCGAGACGTATCGGCTCTACACATAATGATAGTAACTCACGATACCACGAAGTCTTCATCCAAAACTGTCAAATAGAATGGGAAGAAAACAGTCCCAAACTGCCTCTACTGTGAAGGACACGCCGAGAGCGCAGAGCACGTGCTAATCGAATGTGGAAGAATTGGAGAATCATTCACTCTGCAGAGCCTGATGCAGTTTATGCTGAGCTCAAAAAACAACTGGTACATAGCGAATGAGATCATCACAAGTATTATGAAACGTCTTGTAATGTATAATTAATTTTGATATGTATGTATTGTAACGAATAGTAACGAATAACGAATTCAACAACGGATTATTTTGATAATATAAAATAAGGAATGTAAATGATTGAGTTAGTCGATGTTGATAGTCCAAATTATAAACACTGAAATGCAGCATATGATTGAATTCTTAATGTAACGTTACTAAACGTCTGTTTAGTAACCTATCTGTCCGTCTCTAAAACATCATGTTTGGGTGACATTCATGAGAATGACATCGATGTCAATATAAAGGTTCCAATGCACCAGGTGGTGGCAGGGTCATTTTCGACGTGAAATTCTGATTTAGCGCCCCCAAAAAAACCCTTATAACGATTTTGGGTTCGTCTTCTTCGATTGTGTGAGGAAAACGATCGGAGACGACGTTCAGGCCCAGGTTCCGGTGCACCAGGTGTTCGGGGGGCCGTTTTCGACGGGGAATTCGGATTCAGCGCTCCAAAAAAAACACAACGATTTTCGGTTCACTTTTCTCGATTGTGTGAAGAAAACCCATGGAGATGAGGTCCGCGTCCAGGTTCAGGCGCACCAGTGTTACATATAAATGTAAAAGTCTAATATGATAGAGTAAAATATTTCCTTATGTTTCCAATTATAAATATTTTTAGTTAACCCTACAACACAAATTTTATTCATATTAAATTACTTTAAGAACACCTTATTATATTCCGCTGTTATATTTTTCCAAAATAAATATTATATGTTATACACGGTAGTCTGTATCGGAATTTCGAAACGATAGTACATCAAATAATTTATTTAAGAAAAATGTTTTATTTTTATTACCGTTACCGTTTTCAAAATTTCTTTTTCTATTTTGCGTCTAAAATAAAGTCATTTCGATACCCAAATGCGTATCGAAATGGCCTTCATTAAGATACGCAAAGTTTTGTTTTTCAAGGTTGGTCACATTATTCATACAAACGTCAGTGAAAGTTAAAACGAATAATTATATAAATAAAATTATTCTTATTAATTAATCTTATTATTAAAAAATAATCTAAATTAGTGTTAAATATTTTAATTAATTAAAATAATTAGTAATAATAACAAAATATCAAATTGACTATATTTTAATAAAATACACATTTTATGAAAGCTAGTTTTGCAACAAAAAAATATATAGAAATATGATGAAACGCAGAGCTTACTATTTTGAATTGAAATTTTTAGAAATTTTCTTTAAAACATTAAAACATAAAATTTTTTTTAAAATTTCAAACCAAAAAATGCAAAATAGAAAAAATAGTATAAAAAACTCGTTTCATAAGACGTTTTATCGCACTTATCCTTTAGAAAACTCCCCGCTGCGCGGGTCGTTTTCTAAACAGATTGCGTGCGATAAAAACGTCGATTATGAAACTAGTTTCTTAATATACTATTTCGTAATTTCGGGTGAAAATTTAAACATTTTAGGTAAATGTAAAGTTAATGTTATGGTGAGTCAAAATATTTTTAAACTAGAATTGATTGTGTTGGATTCTAAAAGAAAATTTATTCCGTTATTAGGAAGTAATTGGTTAGATTCCATATATCCAAATTGGAGAAATAGTTTCGTAAATAGATTAGATGTTGCAAATAATATTCAATTAGAAAAAAATAGTGTTGTAAAAAATTCGCATCAGGAAAAAATTGATCAAGTTAAAAATAGATATCAGGAAATTTTTACCCAGAATTTGGAAGAACCAATGCTAAATGTTGAAGCCCAAATCGTTTTGAAGGAAAATGCAAAGCCAATTTTTTATAAAGCGTATGATGTACCCTTCAAATTAAAAGATAAAGTTTCCGCAGAATTAGATAGGTTAGTGGAGCAGAATATTTTAACTCCTGTTAAAAGGAGTGATTGGGCATCCCCTATAGTTATCGTTCCAAAGAACGATGGGTGTATCCGTATTTGCGTAGATTGTAAGGTTACTATTAATAAAGTTATTTGTAATGAACATTACCCATTACCTAATATTAACGATGTGTTAACAAATTTAAATGGATGTAGATATTTTGTCAAACTAGATTTAACAGGCGCATACCAACAAATTCCGGTGGCGGAAGATTGCCAGAATTTGTTGACGATAAATACATTTAAGGGTTTGTTTATGTATCGTAGGTTACCGTTTGGCGTTAGTAGTGCCGCTAGTACTTTTCAGCGAGTAATGGACGAAATTTTGTTAGGATTGGAAAAAGCATTCTGTTTTTTGGACGATATTCTCATTGGAGCAAATACAATGAAAGAGTTATATGAAAAATTAACTTTAGTGTTGGATAAATTATTACAGTATAAAGTGAAAGTTAATTTTGGGAAATGTCAATTCTTTGTTGACAAAGTTAGTTATTTGGGTCACGAAATATCCAGTTTAGGAATTAGCCCGTCGAACGAAAAAATTTTAGCCATTTCTAATGCACCTAGTCCTACCAATGTGACACAGTTGCAATCATTTTTAGGAATGATGAATTATTATTCTAAATTCATACCTTATCTCGCGGGAAAAATGTCATTATGACCCAAAAAAGCCTATCGTAATATTATGCGATGCAAGTATGAATGGTGTGGGTGCTGTTTTGTGTAACGTTGAAGAAGGCGAGGAAAAGCCAGTGTTTTATATATCCAGTACACTATCGGTGGCTGAGAAAAATTATCCCAATTTACATCGTGAGGCATTAGCTATCGTGTTCGCTGCGACAAAATTTCATAAATATATTTATGGCAATCGGGTTACTTTTTATACCGATAACCAACCACTTGCAAAGATCTTCGATTTGAAAAAAGGAATGCCATCTTTAGCTGCAGCACGGCTGCAAAAATATGCTTACATATTATCAATATACGATTTTGATATTAAATATAGAAGGGGAAAAAAAATGTGTGAGGCCGATGCATTGTCACGGTTACCCGTAGCTGGAAATACGGATGTTGATTCATATATAAATAGTATTCATAATATTTCACAAGAAATGCCTTTGAATTTTGATCTTATTGGGTACGAAACTCAGAGAGATAAGATACTAAGCGACGTTTATCTTGCAGTTAAAAATGGTTGGAGCAGGGTTACTCCAAAGTATGAATTTTATTACAAGAAAAATGATTATTTGTCCATAGAGGGAAATTGTATTTTGTATTTAGAACGCGTGATAATTCCAGATAGTCTCAAAGAAAATGTATTAAGAATTTTACACTCTGATCATTATGGGGTAGTTAAAATGAAGCAGACTGCTAGAAAATATGTATACTGGAAGAGTATTGATGATAATATTGAAGATTTTATAAAACGATGTGATGTATGTAATAAAACAAAAAATTCCCAACCTAAAACCTACTGTCCGTGGCCAGATACAAAAGTTCCTTTTGAACGGGTCCATATCGACTTATTTTATTTTAGTGGTCAAACGTGTCTTATATTAGTTGATCATTTCTCTAAATGGATTGAAGTTAAAGTTTTAAGGAGAAGTGACGCCATTTCAGTCATCGAATCTTTAAAATCATTTTTCAATATATTTGGAATTCCACAGAATTTAGTTTCTGATAATGGACCACCATTTGATAGTAGAATGTTTTTAAATGTTTGCCGTGGAAACGGAATAGTAGTTTATAAGAGTCCGCCTTACAGACCAGAGAGTAATGGTTTAGCAGAACGTGGCGTTCAGACCGTCTAATCCATTCTAAAGAAATTATTGCTTGACAATCGGGTCAGAGAAAAAAAGTTAGGAAAATTAATCGAACATTTAAAATTAAATTATAATAATTCGTTTTGTACAAAAATTAATGATATTGCTTCAAGTCGAATTTTCAGATACAAACCGCGATTGAAAATTGATTTGATCAATCCGAAGATGTCGAAGCCAGAAAATCTTGAGAAAAGTGATGAAAGTATTTTAGAAAAAATAAATATAGAAAATAATTCTTTTGCAAAAACTAATGTAAAGAAGGAAGGAGAATTAATTAAATTTAGTATTAATGAAACAGTTTGGTACAGGTGTAGTAAGATAGGTAGCTATAACTGGTATGCGGGTAGGATTGTAAAGCAAAATAGTGAGAGGACTTATTATGTGAATGTTCAAAATAGAATAAGATTAGCTCACATTAATGATTTGAAAAAGAGAATTATTAAACAACATAATTTTATTAATCCTGCTATTATAAAGAAAAGGAGTAGGAGTAGAACTTTATCGGATATCGAATTCTTAAGATTTTCCAAACCAGTACAAATGAATAAGAAAAGAAAATGTTTTGGTAACAATTTTAAAAATAAATATAAAATGAGGAAATCAAAACGGAAACGTATACCACCTACCAGATTAAATTATTCTAGATTCTAGAAAAAAAAATTAGTTTTAAATAAGATAAATATTTCTAATGAATATATAAACTAAAATAATCCTTGTAACAGATAAAATAAAATTACATTTTATTTTTTATAAAGAAGGGAAATGTTACATATAAATGTAAAAGTCTAATATGTTAGAGTAAAATATTTCCTTATGTTTCCATTATAAATATTTTTAGTTAACCCTACAACACAAATTTTATTCATATTAAATTACTTTAAGAACACCTTATTATATTCCGCTGTTATATTTTTCCAAAATAAATATTATATGTTACACACGGTAGTCTGTATCGGAATCTCGAAACGATAGTACATCAAATAATTTATTTAAGGAAAATGTTTTATTTTTATTTGAAATAAAATTTATGTTTATTATCAATAAAAGTTTTTATTATAAAGATTAAAAAGGTTCTAGTGAAGACGTAACGGTGGTACATAATAATAATATATATATATATATATATATATATATATATATATATATATATATATATATATATATATATATATATATATATATATATATATATATATATATATATATATATATATATATATATATATATATATATATATATATATATATATATATATATATATATATATATATATATATATATATATATATATATATGTATATTATATATATGTATATATATATATATATATATATATATATATATATATATATATATATATATATATATATATATATATATATATATATATATATATATATATATATATATATATATATATATATATATATATATATATATATATATATATATATATATATATATATATATATATATATATATATGAGCAATTTCACGAAGATTCAACATCGTTTTGACTTAACCCCTTTTAATTTTGATTATTTTTTGTTTATAGATAGTCTTTGATAAATAAAAAATACCAGTTCTCTTAGAATTTTTTTTTTCGACCAGGGGTGTTCACAGGGTGCCCCTCAATTTTTGTTATTTTGTGATGTGAGTGCATTTTGACGAGCGATTGTAGAAAAACTACTCAATCGATTTTCATAAATGATATGTCGTTGAATAGGTATTAGAACAAAGTTTTTAAAAATATACACTGTTAATTTTTGAAATAATTTTTAACGGTGTAACATAAGAAAAAAATGGTCTAATTGAAAAAAAGATGGCATAGCCTTTTTTCTTTTTTATTTTTTTTAAACTAAATTGAAGCTTATTTTATATCTAACAACTTGTGAAAGTTAAGGACTAGCATCATTTTTTGTTTTAGAGTTAAAATTCGTTGTGCATATGACTGTCGGGAATCAGTTTTTTTTGTTCTGAAGAAAAAATATAAAAATGGCGATTTTTAGATTCAGATTTTTTTTTATGTTAAATATCAAATATTTTATTATTAAATGAACTTTTTAAAAAGCAATTTCAGTCAAGTTCAGCAAAATTTTGCGACATTTATAGATAGCCTTTGATAAATGAAAAATACGGCTTCAAGTAGAATTTTTTTAAATATAGACCAAAATAGACCAAATTAAAAAGGGTCAAGTCAAAATGTCGCAAAATTTTGCTGAATTTGACTGAAATTGCTTTTTAAAAAGTTCATTTAATAATAAAATATTTGATATTTAACATAAAAAAAAATCTGAATCTAAAAATCGCCATTTTTATAATTTTTCTTCAGAGCAAAAAAAACTGATTCCCGACAGTCATATGTACAACGAATTTTATCTCTAAAACAAAAAATGATGCTAGTCCTAAACTTTCACAAGTTGTTAGATATAAAATAAGCTTCAATTTAGTTTAAAAAAAAAAAAAAAAAAAAGGCTATGCCATCTTTTTTTCAATTACACCATTTTTTTCTTATGTTACACCGTTAAAAATTATTTCAAAAAATTAACAGTGTACATTTTTAAAAACTTTGTTCTAATACCTATTCAACGACATATCATTTATGAAAATCGATTGAGTAGTTTTTCTACAATTGCTCGACAAAATGCACTCACATCACAAAATAACAAAAATTGAGGGGCACCCTGTGAAGACCCCTGGTCGAAAAAAAATTCTAAGAGAACTTGTATTTTTTATTTATCAAAGACTATCTATAAACAAAAAATAATCAAAATTAAAAGGGGTCAAGTCAAAACGATGTTGAATCTTCGTGAAATTGCTCATATATATATATATATATATATATATATATATATATATATATATATATATATATATATATATATATATATATATATATATATATATATATATATATATATATATATATATATATATATATATATATATATATATATATATATATATATATATATATATATATATATATATATATATATATATATATATATATATATATATATATATATTCGCTATAAATTGTAACAGTGTTACAGTTAAATATTGTTTTGTAATAACAACATTTTTTGCCTTGTTTATTTATAGATATATTTGTTGTTATTTTGTTAGGCAGGAAATGTTAACAGATAACAAAATGATAAATTGAAAAACCGAAAAAAAACAAAAAAGTTCTATCGAGGAAACATGGTATAAAACAAACAACAAATGTGTGCTTTGAATTTTGATAAAATTGCAATTTCAAAAATTGCATTTATATGACAACATAAAATACTTAATAACAACAATAAAATTGTGTTCAAAAAAGCAATCAACATGAAGATATCGATTTGAACACAGAATTAAAATTATATTGTGATTTTTTCAGTTGTTGATTGATGGAATACGTTGAATGGAATTTTGTGATAAAATATCGCTGGAAATTGAAAAAAATAGATGATGTTGATTGTCACTCAATTTGTTACCTATACATCATTCTTTAATAATCTGTAAAACTAATGTACTTTTAATGGTTAGTCAGTCCTTAACACTGTGAACACTGTGAATACTTTTGTTACTCTGACAACGTAAACAAAAAGGAATTTTCAAAATCCAAGCAACTAAAGTAATAAATTTAACAATTTATTGTCTTTTTTTAAAACTTACTCAATTTTTCAATTCCTAAAACGATTTTAAAATTTTTCAATCGAAAATTTATAAATTACAATTTCCTTCGAATAAAAATTGAAAACAAAAATTTTAAATATGCAAATTCTTTACAAACACAATATATTTTGGATTATGTTTTTCTTAATCCAGATCTTAACAAATAATCTGAAATTTTTTAAATTTTTGGTAGGCGCCATAAAATACGAAAAAACAAACCCACACAAAAATTTTTTTTAAAATTTCAATGGAATACATTATTCGAATTTATTAACACAGTGACCAATGATGAAATGGAATTATTTTTACAATATTTATTAATCACCCCTTGTTTTTTTTATCTAAACTAAGAATCACAAAAAATTTTTGGTACATAAGAAACATAATTCACAGATGTTAGAATAATGCTATTTATAAGATCAAAATAAATTGCATTGCCATGACGTTGTAGAATTAGATTTTATTTATTTTTTTTTCCTATTTGAAATCAGATATATTATGCTTAATTTCTTTTAATTAAGTAGCGGTTTCGTTAAGATTTCATTTGTTTTTTGGTTTAACTTGAAGCGGAACTTTTGACACAAACAAACCAAAATGAGAAAAAAATAAGTGAAAAATTTGGTGGTCCGCTTGTTTTTAATTTAAAATTTTCTTAGTAGTAATGAAAAATATTTGGATGTCTTTAATTAAAAGAAATCATGTGAACTTAATTATGTTAAAACATGAATATTTTTCAAAGACGAATGAAGGTTTCATAATATTTGAAATTTGTTTATATCAATTATCAGAATCAGAGTAGCTATTATGTTAAAATAAGTGTTATGAAGATCAAGGTTTAGATTAAAATGTTTAAGAGCGGTAACACGTAAAGTGACAAGAGGATAAATAAATAAAAAATATTATGTTATCATACACCAGTCTTTGGTAGATAGTATGAGTATTTTAAAACTATGCTTTATAAGCAGAGTCTGTTGGGATCCAATTAATACTTTTTCGAAAAAGCTTTTGATCGTTAACAATCTTGAATTAGAAGATAGAGGCGCACTAGAATTCTCATGATTTTTAACATAAATTCTTTTTGCTCGTTGCAAATCGTTGCAAATCTACCTTAGTCAACTTTTCAAGCGTTTTCAGAAGGAATGGTGATAAACTTATGGATGAATCAGATCTTTGAGGTGACAATTAAACATGTAGTCTGTATTCTGTAATTCATCGGATATTCCCTTAACAGAAGCAAGTGACTTAAATGGTTTTAATGATTATTTATTCAGTTGAGCTTTTTTTTCGTTACGAAGCTGTTCACCCTCAAAAATCATTAGTTGAAACACTCGATCTTATTCATGAACTAGTGCGGTTAAGGCGATTAATTTTATTCTTGCACCAATGCGTTCAAACAACTTATCTTAGACAATAGACACATCTGATCGTTTTTTCTAGGTTTACTTTTTTCTCTTCACCCGGTCCAGTGTTATTAGCTATCTCTGATTGGATGTAGTTGGCTCATGGAATGTAGAGATATATTTACTAGGACATTTGTTTGAATAAGCTAGTTGGTGATTAGATTTCAAAAATGTAAACTCGTCGCAACTTTTGTTATTAATTATTTTTTTCGCTTTTGTAACTGGATAATTTTTGGATTCTTATTAGATTACAATTTCGAAAATTGTTAAATTCATTATAAAAAAAAATACAAAAAATTGTTTGTAGCGTTTGTGTGTTAAAGAAAATAAAAGATAAATTGTGATTATTTTTAAAGTTTGCAAAAATTTGTGTTTTGTGATCCGTACGCTATAGGGTAGGATTTATATGAGCAATTTCACGAAGATTCAACATCGTTTTGACTTGACCCCTTTTAATTTTGATTATTTTTTGTTTATAGATAGTCTTTGATAAATAAAAAATAACAGTTCTCTTAGAATTTTTTTTTTCGACCAGGGGTCTTCACAGGGTGCCCCTCAATTTTTTGTTATTTTGTGATGTGAGTGCATTTTGACGAGCGATTGTAGAAAAACTACTCAATCGATTTTCATAAATGATATGTCGTTGAATAGGTATTAGAACAAAGTTTTTAAAAATGTACACTGTTAATTTTTTGAAATAATTTTTAACGGTGTAACATAAGAAAAAAATGGTGTAATTGAAAAAAAGATGGCATTAACTTTTTTTTTTTTTTTTTTTTTTAAACTAAATTGAAGCTTATTTTATATCTAACAACTTGTAAAAGTTATGGACTAGCATCGTTTTTTGTTTTAGAGATAAAATTCGTTGTGCATATGACTGTCGGGAATCAGTTTTTCTGTTCTGAAGAAAAAATATAAAAATGGCGATTTTTAGATTCAGATTTTTTTTTTATGTTAAATATCAAATATTTTATTATTAAATGAAGTTTTTAAAAAGCAATTTCAGTCAAGTTCAGCAAAATTTTGCGACATTTTGACTTTACTTTTTAATTTGGTCTATTTTGGTCTATATTTAAAAAAATTCTACTTGAAGCCGTATTTTTCATTTATCAAAGGCTATCTATAAACCGAATATAGACCAAAATAGACCAAATTAAAAAGGGTCGAGTCAAAATGTCGCAAAATTTTGCTGAACTTGACTGAAATTGCTTTTTAAAAAGTTCATTTAATATTAAAATATTTGATATTTAACATAAAAAAAAAATCTGAATCTAAAAATCGCCATTTTTATATTTTTTCTTCAGAACAAAAAAAACTGATTCCCGACAGTCATATGCACAACGAATTTTAACTCTAAAACAAAAAATGATGCTAGTCCTAAGCTTTCAGAAGTTGTTAGATATAAAATAAGCTTCAATTTAGTTTAAAAAAAAAAAAAAAAAAAAAGTTAATGCCATATTTTTTTCAATTACACCATTTTTTTCTTATGTTACACCGTTAAAAATTATTTCAAAAAATTAACAGTGTACATTTTTAAAAACTTTGTTCTAATACCTATTCAACGACATATCATTTATGAAAATCGATTGAGTAGTTTTTCTACAATCGCTCGTCAAAATGCACTCACATCACAAAATAACAAAAAATTGAGGGGCACCCTGTGAAGACCCCTGGTCGAAAAAAAAAATTCTAAGAGAACTGTTATTTTTTATTTATCAAAGACTATCTATAAACAAAAAATAATCAAAATTAAAAGGGGTCAAGTCAAAACGATGTTAAATCTTCGTGAAATTGCTCATATCGTTTTGTTCGTTGTTTGAACATTATTACTATTTATAATTTGTTTTTTGTTATATTTCGAAATACAAATTATATTGAATTAATAGAAAAAAAAGTTTTTGGCTTTTGTTGTGTAATTGAATTTTTCGATAATTTATTATAAACATTGTGACGTGCCTATTTTAGTCTGGTTTTTGTTTGGTTAAAGGAACTTTCTTCTTTCGTATTTTAAGAAGAATGGGAACAGGATAGTAATAAAGGCACCTTTCTTGGATTCTGCGAAGTGAAATGAATATAAATAAATAAAATGACAAATAATTTAATTAAATAGAAGAGGAAGAAAATTCAAAAAACATGGTTTTCTTTATGAATGGTTAGTGGTTTGTTGCTTTTTTTTGTTTAAAATAAATTCTAAAATAAATTTTTGATTTAAAATTCATAAGATTGGGTATAAAGAACAAGTTATAAATTTTCTGGAAATTTCGACAATATGAGACAGCAGTTTGTTACATTCGTAACATCTTGGCTCATAAAATCTTGGCTTCTTCGGCCTTTGGTGTCGTCAGAGTCTCCATTTTTCTTTCTTTCCAATTATACCGTCTTAGTTGCATGGAATTTTATTCATTTGTATTGGACAAGAGAGGAATATTTTTATTCGAATTCACATGACTGAAGCTTTTCGGATTACAGCCTCGTTTGGCACGCAGTCCCTTCGCTTCATTTCTGCTACTGGTTCACTAGCGGATTCAGGATTCATTACACCTTTAAAAGATCACTAGTGTCGGTTTGAACCGTGTCGGTGATCGAACGAATTACTTCATCACGATGACGGATTATTCAATTAGTAAAAAAAATATTGTTCGTTGGTAAATAATTTATGATGTATTAATGAAAATTGTTTATGTGTGATGAACTTCTTTTACATTTTAATTCAATTCAATACGAAGTTCGTACAAAAATTTGTTCTTTAAAATAAATCTATCCAAACAGATTTTCATAACAGTGTTACGAAGCTGCTAGCACTAAAATAACTACCAAAATTAATTCTCTAAAACTGTTTCACAAATCCAATGCTATCGATGTAAACTGATTTTATTCATTCTATTCCTAATTAGAACAATAAGTTCATTGCAGTGTAGTGCAAATTCTATACAAAAAGTAATTTATCTTTACACGTAAAGAATTCATTCTTTACATGTCCAAAAATCATTGTAAAGAATGTAAGGAATATAAAGAATGTAAATAATGGTAAAAAAAACTAAAAAGATGTGCCAATTTTCTCATTAGATTAGTATAGAATTTAAAATTAAACTCAAACTCCTAAATATTCAAAGTTTTTAAGTCAGTCTTTAGTTATACTTATCATTTGAATACTGATTTTTATGGCTAAGGTTTTGGTTTGAGTCGATACTAAAAATAAATCTTAAATTTATTCTCAAACTTGTTAAAATATAAATAAACAATTTCACGATACCAGAAATATCGAGTTTGTGAAATCAGTTATTTGTTTGTACAACTAAAATTTTAAAATTAACTTTTGTTTTTGAATACAAAGATAGCTTATATATGTGACATCTCAACAAACATTTTCTTTAATCTAAATTCTAAAGTTGAGTGGTTGAAAACTTGGGTTCGGTCATTCTTCATTTTATCAATTGACAGGTAAAGCCTGTCTTTGATAATTTGTATATTGAAAATAATTGCTATTGTAAATCAATCTTGTTAGATGTGTCGTATTCAACAAACTAGTAGTTTTAATACAATACAATTTTAATACATAATTTATGATTGCTTGCCAACCCTTGCTTTTTCTATGATTAAAGCGGGAAACATTTTATAGACAGCAAAATTCGTAATTCTTTTCAATTCAAAATTTGTATTACCATTTTTGGAATTGGGCACAAGTTTTGTCTCCTTAAAGGAGCTGTAAAAATCACTTGAAAGTAAAATTCTTTACATTTATTAATCATTCTTTACATTTTTTACGTAAAAAACAATTCTTTACTAATTCTTTACATAAAAATGTAAAGAATTATTCTGTACATGAAAATGCACAACTTTGGTTTATTGGTTATTTTAACTTATTTTTGTATTTTGCTTCCATTAAATTTAATGAATATATTTGATAAACAGAAAAAATATTTGATAAAATGACAGTTTGTAATTTTTTTTGGTTTAAAGCTTATTTCAGGTGTTGAAAAACTCATTTTGTTAAATTAATAATAATTTGATTAAATTTGAAATTTACAGTTTAATCAAAATTAAAAAAAGTATAATTAGAAAAGAATAATTAGTTAATGAATCAAATAATTTATAGATAAATTAGATTAAAATGGTTAGAAAAATTTAAATTATTGAATGAAGCAGATTTTTTTTTTGTATTATTCGGGCAGTCGGTCGGAATTATATCATTTCTTATTGTATTGAAAACTTCGAGACATGTTTTTGATATATATGAATGAATATATGAATATATTTTAATTTCCATTTTTTTTTTAATAAAAAGTGTTGTGTAGTAGGAATTACAAAATGTGTCACAACAACACATAGATACCTTTTAATACCTAGGTCCCACAACAATATGCGTCTTGAGATGTTGGTGGACGCTTTTTTTAAATCTTTGTGGATTGAAGGATGTACATTGATTGGATTGAAGGATGTACATTGCTTTCTGCCTGTTGATGGTTTTTTATTGATGACAATTTACAATTTATTTTGGAGTACAACAACGATTTATATATTTATGATTATTTAGTTAAAAAGCAAATAGAAATCTTTAATTTATACATCTGGAGTACTTAACAATGCCATTTAAGATTGCGTAAATTAATTTTCTCAAAATTACAATGCAAAAATCGCGTGGGTAAAAACTTTAATTTCCAAGAACAACAATTTGATAACTCTAAAAGCTATACGTAACATTGAACATGCGTTTTTATCAATCCAGATATTTTTCTCGCCAGGTGCACTTTGAGTATTAATGTTGTTTCTCAATTAGTTAAACAAAATATTTATGACGCAATGCGATGCGTAAAGAAACGTCCATTATTTATTTTTGATTAAATTCATATTGTTATAATAAACGTATTATTATTATAATAAGTGGAGCTGAAATTCTCGCCGTAGATCTACCGTTCGTTGGCAGCAGTAAGAATAATATTGGCAATACTACTAAGGATACATAAATAGTAACAGTTATTCAATAATCACTTGTTTATTTCTGGTGCAAACATTTTTGTAAGGTGCAAACGTTTTTGTTGGTTTTGGTGCAACATTTCATTGATTTGTATCGCTTTTTCAGCAACCTTTTTTTTTGGCTTTTAACATAATGTATCCAACAATCTAGTTTGGTGCCGAAATTCATATATTTTCAAGATTAATTCAACAATCATCTGAGTTTGGTGCAACAAGATCATTTATTTATATAATTTTTGGAGTGACAATATTTGTATTTGCCTAATTGTTCAAAAATCATCAGGTTATTTTTATTGCAACAATTCGGCACAAACATTTATAATCATTTACAACAGGAGTCACAACATCAACATAATATTGATAATTATAATTATGGTGACTTGCTTAAATAAGAAATTTATCAACTAAAATATCGTACTAAAAATAATTGATTTATTCATTGAACTAGTATTTAAATTGGCATGCCGTTATCTAGTTCCTAGTATTAGTCATTAAGGTAAATAAGGAAGTCTCATAAATTTTTTTTTATATTGAACAAATGTTATGAATTTTTAATTGTAGTCAATTATGGGAAGAGCAACTTTATTTTATTTAATTAAAATTTGAAAATCGATAAGTTATTGTAGGGATGGTGATTGCCTTTGTTTTTCTCGCCTTTTTGGTGGTCAGAGCCTACATTATTTTTAACCTCAGATTACCTAATAATTATCGTTTGCATCCAACATTTGTAAAGGGCCGAGGATAAAGTTTATCGAATTCACGTCCTGAAGCTAGATGGAACAAACTCAAGGCGCGCCTGTCCTCTTGAAGTCAGGATTACTTATGGTTTTCTTTATCGATAACTAGCTTGTTACAACAACATAATGAAAAAATCAAGTCTCACAGCTACTAATTAAAAAAAAACATTTATTCGGAATGGAACGGAAAAACCATAAAATCTTCTTCATATTAAAATAAAAGAAGGAAGAGAATTGAGAAATTGTATTGCTTTAACCAAACGATCCATTCAAAAAAATTACCGATTTGCTCAAAAACAACAAAAAAAAAATCATGCTAAAAATAAATCGAACGGTGAGAGTACAACGTGTTTTTCACATTATTTCAATTATCTCGTGAACCATTAATCCGATGAACTTAAAATTTGAGGTGCTTATAAAACTAAGATGGTGGGTTACAAAATAAAGAAAGTTGTGTTCGTTTGTTTTAAATTGGTACGATGTAAAGCCTTAGAAAACATACATTTTTATATCGAGACAAGTAGGGTATCATATGAAAGGGCTTCATTTCAGCATTATTTAAAAATGTATTTTGGAATTTTACACCTCACCATTTTTTGTATAATTTTGAAAAATGACGTTTTCTGGATGTTTTATTGCCCCAATTAACTCCGACCCTACTTCATCGAAAATCTTGAAATATATTTGGAATGATAGAAAGAGTAGAGTTGAGTAGGTTTTTAATGAAAAATATAGAAAAGTGGCAGACACTCAAAGCCATATTTATTAAAGGGGTGGGAATGTTAAGGGGTAAAAACATCATTTAAAACCAGGTCATGTGGGGTGTCATTTGAAAGAGCACTTGATTTTAGAAATATTGCCATTTTTTTAGAATTTTGCAATGCATAGTTTTTGAATTATTATCAATAAAGTGAAACAAAAAGTTGGTCCCCCCCCCTTGCATTTCGAACCTAATTAACAGAAAAATTTGAAAAAATTCACCGAGGCAGGAAGTTTGATAAACTCTGAACGAAAAATATAGCGAGCTCTCAAATAATTATATTTTTGTGCTTTTAAGGGATTGGGGTGGGGAAGGGTGAAAAAAAACTTTTTTGACCCAAGCGAGTGGGGTGTCATTTGAAATAACACCAAATTTCAGGAACTTTGCAATTTTTTTTAGAATTTTGCGGTACACAGTTTTTGAGTTATTCTGAAAAATGTGCAAATTTCAGACCAAAAAAAATAAAGAGTGTTTAGTATGACCATCGTATTTTACGCTCAATTTCCAATAAAAACGTATATATGGTTAATGGAGAAATGAGTTTTACTGTTACAAATAAACTAATTTGTAAAGCGTGGGACGACAAAATTTCAGCTATGTAAATCAAAAATGTGTCAGTCAGAAAGGTGTTCGGTTTGTAAAAGAATGACCCATATAAAGAAGAAAACAAAATAGTAACGCTTGTGGGCAGAGTGGGTTTTTGTTAAAAGGCCGACAGTTTAATGGAATAAAATTAGAAAGTTATTTTTTAGACTGTTTAGTAAAATTTGTTAGGTTGATGTGAAATATTTATTTAATTTATGTTTTTCTAAATATAAAATTGGAGTTTTATTGGCGTAGTTGTGATTATTCCAGCTCCTTCGGTTTTTGGAGTAGTCAGAGTTTGTGCTCTTTGTTTGCTTACCTACATCCGTTTACACAGTTTCATTTGGGTGCATATCTGAGTATTTGTCCTTAACTGAGGGAAAATTACTTCTCGGACACACATGGCTGAAGCTCGTCGGAATAAAAACTCTGCCAGACACGCAGTCCTCTGTTTGATTCCTGTTAGTGACGTACTAGCAGGAACAGTGTTCATTACATGTTTTGTATCCAAAAATGATAAAAAAATTTCCAATATGTCCAATATGTCCAAATAAATTTTTATTTTCAACAAATGAATAATTCGTAAAGATTGGTTTCTAAAGATTAAACTTAACGTTTAAACAGGCAGAAAACGATTGAATACTACTTAGCTGGTGGAAGTTATGGTAAATGTATGTTTCATTGTAGAATTTGTGGAGATTG
Organism: Diogma glabrata; assembly: GCA_963693315.1. Classification (NCBI taxonomy): domain Eukaryota; kingdom Metazoa; phylum Arthropoda; class Insecta; order Diptera; family Cylindrotomidae; genus Diogma; species Diogma glabrata. The sequence continues at coordinate 403,276,863 of OY856187.1, forward strand.
ATCTAAAACAGAAGAAACACTGAAACACAAAAAAATCACATTGAAATACCATTAAAGTTCTACATTTTGCTGTGTGAATCGTGATGGGGTGAGCTGAGGTGGTTCCTTTGATGGGACGAGAGAATGAGGCAGACTCGGGTTGGATTGATTTGATTTCATCAGAAGAATGTTTCCTTATAATGTATTTGGAGAATATTGACCGTTAATTAACAATCAAATTATGTCTAAGCGAAATAAATGAAAGCCTTCAACTTTGGCCGTGTTAAAATCATAGTTTCTTATTCTTCAGTTAAAATTGTGTTACGAAGTAGCTTGGTGGTCGACGAAGCGGTTGTATAATTCTCTGATTTATAGATTCACTACTTTCGCATACGCATCAAATTTGCATTCGCGGAGACTTCCATAGTTGTTTTCATTTTTCTTTAACCATATTTTCTTAAACTCAACCCGTAGTTGCCACCTACAATAGTTTTCGTTTAAAAAAATGAACATAAAATTATTGTGTAATATTTTCCAATGTAATTTCGTTTATTCAAATTGTATTCATAATTCCGCTATTTCCATATAGATTTCCTATAATCGTTTTATAATCCATGTTTCTGTTTTGTTTTTAGATATTCTACAATTTTAGTACAGGTTAGAGTCTGCACTCTTTGGTGGGTACACTAATAAATGTAATTTCCTGAAATCATTTCATAATAGATGTCTCTGTTCATGCTTTCCTTTTAGTTATAGTATAATAGAAGACACGAGAAGACACTATTAGTACACATATTTATCGAACGAGACTGACCAATAAACAGATAGATTTATTTTGTTTAGTAATTTGTGATGTAAAAACGGTTGCTACTTTTTACCTATAAATATGCCTATCCGCGTATAGAGGCTCTCTTAGTCTATTGTGACTTTCATTCGACTAATTGTCTGATAAAATAAACAGCTGTGATTGAAGTTTTTTTTGGTTGTTGACATCTACACAGAAAACAAATTGCAGAAAATTAATTTTTTGAAGATGCATTTTTTTGTGTTTTTTTATCTCATGGATATAATAAGGAACCACACCCAAATATAGAGCAGATTAATTTTTATTTTTTTAATGTAGAGTCTCACATCCTAACCACCTGTGATATTAATAATTAAACTGTATGCTTTTGCATATTGAATTTCTGTGATGGTTTTAATTAAACCGTATGCTTTTGCATATCAGATTTCTGTGATATTAGACGTAAAAGTTTTGTAAATTGAATAAGATCTGTGTTAGTAAAAATTATACTGTATGCTTTTGCATACTAGATGTTGGGTTATTAACTATTAAAATTTAGTGCTCAAGTATTAAAATCTGTGATATAAAAAAATTAGCATTTATGTTTTTTTGTGCATTACTAACTGTAACGTGTCATCAATCATATAGAAAATAATTATATAAAACAAAACAAGCTAAAAAAATTCATGAGTCAAAAATTATTTATTTTAATTATCATAAGTTATTAAATGCCTAGAATAAATTGATTAAAATCAACTAAGTAACAAATATACAAATTAAGGAAAAAGTAAATATATACTAAATTTATATGTGGAAACTTGTTTTTCTTGGAAATCCGGCGTGTTGTGATAAAATAAAACTACACAAATAATTTTTTTTAAACCTAAAAGCAACTGTTTGGTTTATTGGCCCACTCGATCCGGCATAAGAATATTATTACCACGGAGCGAGATGCAGCTAACTAGTGAAATTTGGATGTTTATTGTGGCCGAGAAACATGGCGGGCTAATGTGATTCGAGTGAGGGGGAGAAGCGGGAATTTTCCACAACATGGGTGAGTTATATGTTATTTTGTTTAGGTTAATTGAATGAACGAATATGGATATGGGTGTAAGTGTGAGAGTATGATTATGTTGCATGCGCGTATGATTGTCTAAATCCAATGGGAAACATGTAAATAAAAACGAAAAGAAAAATTTGTTTTTCATAACTATGGTATACAACAAACATTTATTGATAAAACCTTAAAATTAATTATAATTAAACATGGATGATATTATTGAATCAATTGGGAATTGGTTCAGTGTAAAATTGATAATAAAAGGGAGAATCAAGATTCGTTAATTTACAGTCACGATTGGATTAGTAGAGGAAGATAGTGTAAATACAAAAGCGAATATCGTCATGCTAGTGTCCTCATACAACGTCTAGTCCCTTCATTGTGACTCAACGCATAATGTTGTGATGGTTCGATAATTCTTATACTATAGTCCAATGTGACCATGAATTCAACGTTATTCCGGAAGAATTGTATTTTCTTTTCTTTTATTTATTATTGAATAGGCTGAGAACAGAATTAATGGAGACATTACCATGGCGTTTAGGGATATGCATCTCGTTCGTGGGAAATAGATGTAGTCCTGATGCGATTGATTTCCCTCTACAATTTCTAAACAGGGAAATTTGATGACATCGTTGATCGATTTGTGGAATGAGGGGTAGCGGTATGATCAAGCGATACTGGTGAAAACTGTTGAACGGCTGTTAGTAAATTCGGAGGTATCCAAAGGTTGCAGTGGAAAAATTACAATCGGTCACTGAAACGCACCACGAGTTACACGCTCCCGACGAATTCATGTGCTAAATTTTTTTTGTTAAACCTATAGTTCTGGTCAGTATATTCAAGCCGCCAAACACCAGATCTTTCGCCATCTGATATTCTCGCCTTAAATTTTTCTTTTGTGTCATGCAACTAGGAGCGTACGAATGTGGTAGTTGATGAATGGGATGGTGCGAATCGGCGTATGGGCGTGGACGTGTGCATATGTGCCTATGCCTGTTTCTGTATATGTGTGAACGTATATGAGTATACCTGCGTATGCATGTATAGGTAGATGCATTTACTTGAAGATGTATGGGTGTATGAATGCGCAGGGGCGAATGCATGTAGGTGTAAGTGTAAGTGAGTGGGTGTGTGAACCTGTAGCGGTGCGTGAGCGTGTGAATGTGTATTAAACCATAGGGTTGGACGTGGTGATCGCGGTTCTTTCGTACATGGGGTCGCCAGAGTCTAGTTACCTCACTTGTCTTTTTGCCTTTTCCGTTCTTATCATGTTTTTCGCGTACTACATAGACAGTTATTTGTGCTGATGTAGCAGGGTTTCTTACTCGTTCCCATGGATTGAAACTAGTCTGGGGCTATAAATAAATCTCGCTAGGTACGCGACCTGATGTGCCACTTCATTTCTCTGCAACGAAAAAGCGCTTCATAACAGCTGTCAACAGTCTTGCTTAAAAAAAATTGATCATAACTGCCACTTGTTCCCGAAAATTTACTAACTCCTTACAATACAATCAACTTTTCAAACTTATCTCATTATTATATTAACAGAAAACGCAATTCTTTACACTTGCTTATAATTATCTCATTTTTTTATAATCGTAATAATCTTAATATGATTTAAAATAAACAAAGCATTAAAATTGAAGATTTAAATAACAAAACTAGATCCGAGTTAAAAAACGGGGGGAGTCAGTCAATAGTAAAGTAACACATGTTGTCATATCTTAAGGCAGATAAATCTACTTTCATCATTTCTTTTCTTAAACATATTTAGATTTTATTTTTCATTTTCAGTTTAATTTAATCAATTTATTTATAATTTTTAATTATGTTTTTGTTGTTGGGAAACTTAATATACTTTTTAGTGTTCAATATTACAAAGGAAGAGTTATTTAATTTATGTTTTATTTGTTGCTAGTAAACTTGACAAAATATGTTATTGTTTTTGTTTGAAAAGAAAATTTAATTATGTTTATATTATTTTTACGTAACACTATACAAGTTATATGATGATTGAAGGGGAATGATTCAATTTGTTTTTATATGAACAAGTTTATGAGATATGCGAAGAAAAAAGCTATAAAAACTGTAACTAACTTACAAACTCGAAAGATAGATATCTTATGTAACTAAGAAAATTACTTACAAATATTTTCGTGCAACCTGTAAAATAAAAATAAACATAATTAAAAAGAAATTATTTTGAACACAAAAGCTTAATTAAAGCTCGATTACAATAATCTCACAAATCATTAAATAAATAAACATTTTTATTCAAAACAATTATTATTTCTATTTTTTTTTTGTATCCAAATCGTGAACGTTAATTTTAATTTCAACAATACTAAAATAATTACGTTTCAAATTAAATGTAATTAATTACATAATTACATTAAATTCAAAAGTAATTTAGAGAGAACCAAAAAATAAAAAAATACTGATTCCAATTAAAATCTATTGCCTTAAACAAAACTGCTGAAACTTTATTATACAATTAATTTTAATTATTTTAATTTTTTTGAGAACAGAAAGAAAAACGTATATATTTGTTTGTTTTTAATTAATTTGATTTAAATTTTGATAGTTAGAAATAAAAGTTTTTTTTTTTTGCAAAGAATTTGAAACTAGAAAAATTTACTTTGTAGAAAATACAAGGATATGAGAAAAACTTTATTTAATTAATTATGTAAACAAGTCACAAAACTTTATCATAACGATATCGTTAAGGTTGTTAAGTATGTGCTAAATTAAAGTGGGTTTAAACAAGACATAAGAGCAACATGTACCTATAGGATATTATAAGTTTTCTTTGAAAGCAATTTAAAGTGAGAACAAGCATACTTGTATTACTTGAATTATAATGAAGAATTAAGATGAATTAAAATGAAGAAATTGTTGTATAAATATTTTTTTAATAAAGATCTTTAGATTTCAGTTTTCTAGATGCTCCTTTATCGACTGTCATCATATAATCCCATAGGGTTTCACATTCGTCTATTTGTTTTTATGCCTATCAATTGTAAGGATATCGGTCTTTAATCAGGTAAATCAATAGCTAGTTGTCTTTTAGCAAAACTAATATACTATAGAATTGAGTTTTTAGCAAAGTTTTTTCCCTATTACTTCACCACAATTGTGTAAATTGTGTGAAGTAATGCAATCTATCGTGAAAACAAAAATCTTACATACCCCAAATTTAGTTTTTTCTTTTGTTTTGGGCCATCCTCTATCTAAATAGCCAATAAAAATTTTGGTGTACGTCTGTATGTGCGTGGGTGGGTGTGTGGGTGTGTGGGTGTGTGGGTGAGTGGGTGACCTTTCTGCATAGGATCTTGATTAAAATTTGGCAAATGATACCGGTTGACTTGAAAATAGAAGACCTGGATTCAATTCAAATTTGGACAAAATGGGGGGGGGGGGGGTGGCTACCGAACACCTCTAAGTTTAAATCTTGAATAATTTCTAATCCCGGCTTATGATCTCATTGAAACTTAGCATATAGCGTTTTAGTACAGTTTCCAATATTTCTGCACACCAACTTCCGGTTTGTCACTTCCGGCTAAAAAGTTTTGTTTCAGATGCTTATCACTACTGTGGCCTACAATTACTGATCGATTTTCATGAAGCGTTAGTAAAAGCTTTCGAGTATCATGGGAAAGATTTTATAAGCTTTTGGAGTACATTGGATAAAGGGTTGGGGGGTCCACCATACAACAGGTGTTTTTACCCAATGTTTTATATGTTTGTTGGTAGCATAAAACATTCGTTCGTGAATGAATTTTGATGACACTTTGGAAAAAGATGCAAATATGTATGACAAGGAACTGATTATATTTTGAGCCATAGTAAACAAAGTAGTGGGGACTGTCCCATAAACCTTTTTTTATTAATAGCTCAATAACATCTGTACCTGATAATCGAATTAGATGAAACCTGATACATAACCATTTAGTATGGTTCACAACAGTTCTGCATCCCAACTTCCTGTTTGCCACTTCCGGTTAAAATTTTTTTCACTTTTTCTCGTACAACAGAATTTATGTTTGATGGGATACTACTGCTTTCTTTAATATTTTTATATTTAGAACTACGTGAAATCTATGACATTGGTTAGCTTTTAATTAAAGTATTTGATGGATGTCAGCTGATTTTATATCCAGAAAACTATGTTTCCAGAGCTGTAGTGAAGTCAGCCTATGCATCAGCGTCGCAATATTTTTTTTTAAGCAAGAAACCTTGCATCTTCGAAACAGAAACTAATTTTCAATTTTAAACTTTTCAATACTATGAAATTAGGTAGGTAGTTTAATTCTTTAGTTAAATTACATTATTAATTTAGCTAAAGAATTAGATATTTTTTTAAATTAAATTAAAATCAAAGTGAAACAATAACCGAAAAAATTATTCAGATTGTAAGATTTCTATATGTGGTAAATTGCGGTTTCTGGAATTTTGTAGTGGCTTTCAACGCGTGAATAACTTATTGTGATAAAATAGTTCTAATTTGGAACAATGTTAACATTTTAGGAGTGTTGCAGGATCTAACTTTTTGGGTTTTATAATATTTATATGGAGCGGCTTTTATATTAGAGACAGCAGGAAGTCATGGACAAAAGAAGATTTTATGTTTATTGTTAACTATATCTCAAGTTTCAAATTTAATAAAAACGTAATGCGTAAACGTAAAGTTCAACAAAATATTTGTGGAACTAAAGACGGATTTGTAAGTCTAAAGGATAAATTTTGATGTTCAAGAATTCTTTTATGTTTTAGATTTATAATGAGATCATGGATGCCGATTATGGAATGCAATTCAAATTGAAAGCGATATAGACCCAAATTCTTGTGTACGTGTATTAGTAACGGTTTTAGTCTTTAGCTGCAAAACTATTGCTTTTGTAAAATCATTGATAAATCATTTTAAATTTTTAATTCACTAGATTTGAATATTGCACTTGCACAATTTTGAATTATATGCATAATAGAGATTTTTTTTTAAAGTTTAAATGCATTCGATAGATTAAAAAAATTAGCCTTTGTAGAAATTTTAATTTTAGTTGTACGAATTCTTTGGTTTTCCGTTTTATCTATATATATAAAAATTAATGTTTGTTTGTTTGTTCGTATTTGATAATCTCCAAAACCACTGCACCTATTTAAAAAATTCTTTCACTATTTGAAAGGTACATTATTCTCGATGAACATAGGCTATATATTATATATATAAATGGAACCCCAGGGCTCTTATAGTTAACTTAAGGGGTTTTGCCTTTATTATTTTTATCTAAATATATCGTGTTATATATTTGGTTTACTTTGATCAAAGCTTTTTACATTGAACATAATTTAATGAAATTGAAAAATGAAAGTATGATCTGACAAACAATTTTGTTTACTAGGAGGGCCCGGCGTGCTTCGCTACGCTTATAAATAAAGTTTTTACGTAGACATTTTGTTGACGTAGAAGCAATGATATCAAAAAGTGGTAATGAGAAATGCTAGCACATAATTTTTAATTTTTCTTTTTAAATATATGAATGAAAAATAATCAGAACTCTAGCTGATCAGTTCGGATATATGAGAAATTAGCGATCAAATAAGTTTTCAAGTAAGCTTATTTGATCTCTAACTTATTTGATCGCTAATTTTTTATATATCCGAACTGATCAGCTAGAGTTCTGATTATTTTTCATTCATATATTTAAAAAGAAAAATTAAAAATTATGTGCTAGCATTTCTCATTACCACTTTTTGATATCATTGCTTCTACGTCAACAAAATGTCTACGCAAAAACTTTATTTATAATCGTAGCGAAGCACACCGGGCCCTCCTAGTAATAATTAAATCAAAGAAAAATAATAATAATAAAAAACAAAGAAAAATAATACGTCATTCACAACATTCATTTCATTCTATCTTCATCTGACAAATTTAACAAACACATGAATTTTAAAATGATAAATAGCACATGCAACTCATTTCTTCATTCACAACAATCATTTAATAATAAAAAACAAAGAAAAATAATACGTCATTCACAACATTCATTTCACCAAATAATAAAAAAACAAAGAAAAATATTACGTCTATCCACTCCTTTAATAAAAAACAAAGAAAAATATTACGTCTATCCACTCCTAAATCAATTCATAAACTAAATTGAAATTTGAAATTTAATTTTTTAATATTAATTTTTTTATATTCTCTTAAAGCAGGCTACAGACCTTCAATCAATTTATCAATCAATTGAAAACAATTGAAAATAAACGAAATAAAATTTTGGAGATTTTTACACTAAATTTAATTTCGTTTGTTTTCGTTTTCGAATTGATTGACAAATTGATTAAAGGTCTGTAGCCTGCTTATCGTTTTTGTGAAAAAAAAATATATACTTGGGCAATTCCATTTCATATTCTATGTGGGAGGCCGTTAAATTCAAAAATACATTTTAATTCGGCTATAACTTTTTTATTTATCCCAAAAATCTTTAAAATCTAAGTTACACTAATATCAGTTAGCAGTGAAAATTTGAACTGAATCAAAATTCGAATAAAAAAGCCTTAGGCTGTACAAAGTTTTTTTTAGCGTATTAATATATAAGATTTATGTATCACAATTATATTTATTGGATTTTAACATATGATCAAATTCTTTTATCTGCACCAAATATGTTGCTGGTATGCAATTGTATATGATACATATTTCTAAAACTAAGTGAAGATAGTGGATAACATCGATTATATCGATTTAAAGCTCAAAATTACGAAATGGAATTCGTACAAATACTATACATAGAAGCATAGGTTATGTATAATCAAAAACGGATGGCAATCATGATGAACAAACTAAGTAAAAATTGCAATAGTGATTTTCAAACGGTAATAATGCAGTAATACCAATGAATTTAATATATCTTGAAATGAATTCAATATATTTTATCTGAATTCTATGAATTTTATATAAAATTTGGATCTATGGGTGTTATAACCCGGCGTGCTTTGGTACCTGCTATTGGCAAATCAGTTAACGTGAGATATAGTATACCACTGGCAGTAAGATTTCACTGATATAAGGAGATAAGTGATATTTTAGAGGTGATGGGGGATAATCTTTTTTCAATCAACGATAGCACACTTAGTCTTACAGTTATGGAATATTCTTTGGTGATGACACGTATTTTTAAATAAAGTATGTTGGGTAGTAGGAATTACAACACAACGTGTTACAACAACACATAAGAACCTTTTAAGAACGAGGTCCCACAATAACATGCTTCTAAGGTGTTTATGGACGCAATTTTTTTATTTTTTATATTTTTTTTAAAGGATGAATTTTTTTGCTTGCTCGAAGAAATGAGTTTCCATATAACTGTTTGCTGGATTGAGGAAAACAATGCGTTACATGATCTTGGTATAACCCTATTTTAGCTTTGTTCCTGCAAATTTGAAAAAAAAAAGTATTTTATTTTTTTTTTCCTCCATCCTATTATGAAATATTGCCCTATGTCGTACATTATTATGTGAAAGGATTTATTATTTGGTTTTTCATTCCTTAAAAAGAACATAAAAAACCAAAAATAAAAGAAATTTGCGTCCATTAACGTCTTAAAAAACATGATGGTGTAGAACCTAGGTTTTAAAAGGTTTTTATGTGTTTTGTGACATACATTGTAATTCTAAATATGTCAAATACTTTGAAGTTTCACAAATTTTTTTTAAATGTTCGGTGAAAAAGATGATGAACAATGTCAATGAAGTCACAATTTTAAATGGAAAATTCGAACCGGAAGATGTAGTGTTGCCACGTATTCCAACAGATATGGCATTTGAACTCAAACGTTTCGTTTTCAGTGCAACTCGTTTTTACATAATTTACAATGACCATCAACAAATCACAAGGGCAGTTACAGCAAGTATGTGGACTAGATTTGGAGAATCCGTGCTTCTCACAAGGACAACTGTATGTGGCTAACGCGTTAGGAAAACCATTCCGTTAAACGGAAAAACAAAAAGTAAAGTGTACCTACAAGTACTCGAATAAATAAATAGAATTAAAACGGCATTTTGAAATTCTATCCATATTAAGCGTATGGTCTTAAAATAATTTTTTTTGCCTTTGTTTTTCATTTTTTTCTGAATGAACAATATGTCGAGAATATTGTGTACAAATTTTAAGTCAATCCGAGTAAAACTAACGGAGTTACAGCATGTCAACGTTTGACCCCATTTTCCCGAAAACGTCATTTTTGAAGTTCGTGAACATTAGAACTCAAAATCTACTGAACCGATCCTTTTGAAAATTTGAACATTACGTCTTCACATAAATTAACAGGTAATCTGGAAGAGTTTTTTTTTAATTTTTTTCTATTTTTTTATAACAAATTAAACGCCATATTTTAAGCTAAAATCGCGTTTTTCACTTCCAAGTGCTGCAAAAAATAGAAAGAAAAAAAACTCTTCCTGATTACCTCGAGAAATACATCACCTTCAAAACGCATATCAATTTTTTTTTCACATGATCTGGGGTCGATATTCGAAGGGGTCGACATGGTCGACTAAAGGAGGAAGTGGGAGAACAGGGGATGAAGAAAGTGCTTTGTGTTTATTGAAAATCTTGTTGATGTTTTGTGGCGGAAAGTTATTATTTTGGAGAATTTGGGTGAACTAATGGATGTTTTGTGGTATGTATTTTGTATCACACAAGCAAAGGTTGGCGTTTGGTATAGAAATATGCGTTTGGTATAGAAATATACTATGTTAAATTTTGTGCTGAAGCAGTGTCCGGATAAAAAGAAACGGTTAGAGGGAATAAGTTTATGGTACCACATACTGAGAATGGTGCGGTCAAGGTTGCGAATGATGCTGATAATTGAAAAGTTGATTTTGTTATTTGCCACTTCTTTAGTAAATTAGATGGAGAGGAAGATGCAAATGAGGGCGGTTAGAGTTTCATCAATATGTGCGGACGGCATACAATAAGTGATGTCATCAACACAATTTTTTGAAGAAAAATGGGGACTAGAGAAGGTGGTTTAAGAATCTGTTTAGAATATCCTCAAGAACTAGGTCTAAAAGAGGGTTGCCGATGGTAAGTATTTGTGTTTGTACATGAACACGAGTGTGGCAGGTAAAATATGTGGTTTTGATGGTGAAAAAAGGGATCATCTGTTGGAATAGCAAATGTAGAATAGTGGTGAACATTTTATTGGTTACAACTAACGGCCAACGCTATATCTAATGGAACGCTAGCGAAGAGAGAAATTACATAAAAAGAAACAAGGGGGTAGTTGGGTGGGATAGTTTTGTTGGAAAGAAAGTGTTTGAATTTGAGGGAGTTTTTTAAGGTTGATTAGGGAGACATCACAGAAATTTAGAAGAATGAAGAAGAATGAAATAGTTAGCGTTATGTACTTTTAAAAGACTATAAATTTTAAGCGGATCGATGTTTTAACACACTTTTTTTAATTTGCTTCAAACTTTTTATAGTGGAAGAGAGATTAAAACGTAAAAATTAGTACATTTTCCAGTACAAGAGATGAAAATACGTTTTCCTCTTGTGTAGGAAATGCATTTTTTTATACAATTGTATAAATATAATAGTTTGTCGAAGTCTCTACTATAATTGAAATCCATAATATTCTTAATACTGAAAATGCTTATTACAATTTTTGCAAGATCGATAAAAATTCAGTTAAAATTATTTGAATCATAAAATTCATTTTTCGGGAAACGATTGTAAAATGTAACTACTGCCGCTAGGGAGAAGGTTAAAGTTTACTTTTTGACGTGTCATCAAAGTGGATATAAAATAACACAATTTTTTTTATTTTTTACGGCGGCAGTAAAGTAACATAATATGAGATTGTGAATTTGATGTATTAATTTTATATTTATAAAAAATTTAAACGGTTACCGAAAAAGTATTGTGCTTAATTCGGAGCTTAAGTGACTTTGTGTGTTTCGTCTATAGTGTTCTATTGACTATTTTGAAATGAAATTTTAATAAATTTGTTTTCAAAACATTAAACTTAAAATATTACATAATTTAATTAGGAGCTGAAGTGCTACTTTTTGGGTTGAGTCTATATATTTTGGGAATTATAGACAAAACACTAAAAGTCACTTTAACACCGAATTACATAAATACACTATTTTTTCGACAAATGTTTAATTTTTGATAATTTTTTATAAATATGAATTTAATATAGCAAAATTTTTATAAATGTGATTTATTATTGTCATAATTATGTCCGAAAACTAAAAAAAATAATATTAAATTTGCATAAATTATATAAAAAGTAAATTTTTTTATCAAAGCAACCTTTCAATTCGTAATTTCATAATCCAATCAAAATAATCGTTAATTGTTGTTTTCATAGTTATACAATTTGTTTGAAAAAATAATAAAATTATTCATAATATAAGTTAATTTTGCTGTCGCCGTAAAAATATGGAAACATTGGCGACACTGTTTCTGCTGCCATAAAAATATGAGGTACTTTTTCTGTCGCTGTAAAATAAAAATTGCGTTATATGTAAAAAAAAAAGTAAATTTTTAACCTTCTCCCGCTCAGCCGTCTCTCCTTATAGCCGTTTGCCGAAAAACAATGTTTATTGTTACTTATTAAATTATAAAATGACAACATAACATTCAAAATTTATATTCTTTTTTTCAGGGTTACTTTGATTTAAAACTTTTGTAAAATTATATGAAAATAACATAGATAGGTACTAAAATTTAATATTTAGCGAAAACGATTTCATACTAGTGGAAAAAAACATATTTTCACAGAGAATTAAGTCTGCATGAAAATGACTTGACTTTTCATCTGCTTTCGTTTTTTGCCGCAAACGGGTCTTCTTTTATGGCTGGGAATAGTTTTTAAAAACTACGGATTTCATATGTGTTCGATTTAATATATTTCAAAAATTAACTGTCGAATTTTAAAAGTTTTTGTTGTTTTAATTATATAAGTCGGTCAACTGCGAATAAAATTCGCTCGCTGAGGGTTCCGTGAATGTAGAAGAATAAACTGACAAAATTAAGTTACATGAATCTGTGTTGTGGAGTTTTTATTGTGCTGACCATAGGCACATAAAAACGATAGATATCAATAACAATATCAATTGAAAATATGAGCGAAAGTAGTTTAGGTCACTTAAGAGAGATTCAGTTACACCAAATTGTTTAAATGGTTTAAATTGGAAAATATAGATTATTAATTCAAATAATAATTCGATAATAATTGACAATGTTTCGAATATAATGCACCGCAAGATTTTAAAAAATTGCAGCATTTCTTCAATAAGTTTCACTTTCATATGACATCCCACTCGCTTGGGTCAAAATAGCTTTTTTTCAACCTTCCTCACTTTCACCCCTTGAAAATAGAGAAAAATAATTATGCGACATCTCACTTTAGTTTAAGTTTAAGCTCAGAGTTTATCAAACTCTTATCTCTGTAAGTTTTTTCAGAGTGTTCTGTCAATAAACATCGAAACCTAGGGGGACCAACTTTTTGTCTTTTTTGACAATAATTCAAAAACTGTGCACAGCAAAATTCTTAAAAAATTACATTTTTTTAAATTGGAATACAAATAGAATAGTTTGCCGGAACCCTTAGTCTCAGGTGGCTTCAACCCACAGAGGTTTAAAAAAAGCGTTCATCAACACCTTGGAACGCCAGTTGTTGTGGGACCTAGGCTTAGACCTAGGTCTAAACAGGTATTTATGTGTTGTTGTGACACATATTCTAAACCCTACTACACAACACTTTTCATTTATAAAAAAAAAATGAAGTGCTCTTTCACATGACATAAATTATTTTCTGTAAAATGACAAATACAGAAATTCATCACGTGATCAAAACAAATACTCTACCAATACTTCTCTACTACTCGTAAATTTCGAAAGCATCAAATCAAAACACCAAATTTTTGTCGTTTTGCATAAAGACACTGAAAAACCTTAAAAAAAGTACAAAAAATTTTTTTTACCGGAAGTGAAAGCCAAAAGTTGTGATGCTGAACTGTTGTGAACCATATAAAATGCTTATGTACCCAGTTTCATTATCAGGTATAGGTATTATTGAGCTTTCAAAAAAACAGGTGCTTGAGACACCCCCCACCACTTTGTTCACTATCGCTCAAAAACTAATCAGTTCCTTGCCATACATATTTGCATCTTTTTCCAAAGTTTCATCCAAATTCATTCACGAACGAATGTTGTATGCTCCCAACAAACATAAAAAACTAGTGGAAAAACCACCTGTTGTATGGTGGATCCCCAATGTACTCCAAAAGCTGATAAAATCTTTCTCATGTTACTTGAAAGCTTTTATCAACGTTTCATGACAATCGATCGGTAATTGTAGGCCACAGTAGGAATAAACACCTAGAAAAAAAACTTTTTAGCCGGAAGTGACAAACTGGAAGTTGGTATGCAGAAATATTGGAAACAGTTCTAAAACCTTATATACTAAGCTTCCATAAGATCATAAGCAGGGATTATAAGTTATTGAAGATTTAAACTTAGAAGTGTTCGGGAGACCACCCGCCATTTTGTTCAAATTTGAAATAAATCCAGATCTACCATTTTCAAGTGAACCTGTATCATTTGCCAAAGTTTCATCAAGACCCTATGCAGAAAGGTCAAAAACCCACAAACCCACACACCACACACAGACGTACACCAAAAATTTTATTGGCTATTTAGATAGAGGATGGTCCAAAACAAAAGAAAAAACAAAATTTGGGGTATGTAAGATTTTTTTTTCTCGATAGATTGCTTTACTTCACACAATTTAAAATTGTGGTGAAGTAAAAAATCTCCGATTATATGTAATAAAATAAAATAAAATAAGAAAAGTTATGCATTAGATTTCTTCTAGAAATGATACTTTAGAAAAGTTATTCGAAAAATAAACAAAAAACGTCTCATACTATCAAACCAAAACATAACATCCTTCATAATCATACCAATTATTACTATTACGAAAACATCACAACAACAACAAAAAAGGACCACCCTATTGATGATCTCAACATCAACGAAGGTGCGCAGATTCAATTTACTTTATTTTGGTACTTGTTTAAAAAAAGATATCGTTAGTTTCGTTAGTTTCTCGCTAGTTTCTCAGTGAAAAGTGAAAACAAAAATATTCATTAAAGTGGAACGGCATAAACAGACAGATACTATTTATGAAAAGAATCTTAAACTGCTTGATAGTACAAAATGAATGTATGATTATTGTGAGAACTGCTTGTGATGGATTTTAAAAGAAAATGACTAATGAATAGATGTTTTTGGTCGTTGCATGCTAGGATCTCAGTAATCTTGTAATTAAATATTGTGCTACAGCTACTGCATTGACATTAAGAGTGGAATCAAAACTCTAAAAATATACCAATGTTTCTTAAATAAAAACTTTAAAAAACAAACAAAAATAAACATAGAAACTTCTAAAACAAAAAACAACTTAAATGAAAAAAATTTTCTCGAAATACTCTTGCCTTGTCGCGAGGGGAAAACTTATTACCTTCTCTGGAAAAAATATCCTACTGACGCCCATGTCTCAGACTCAGGCTCGGATTCGTTGATGGAAGTGTAATGTGTATGTCGAAATTTAATTGTGGAAATTGTATTTCCTGTGTTTATAATTTATTGTCAAAATATAAATTTATTTAGCAATATTTATTTGGCGTTTAACTTTGTACCGATACGGTTATCAAGTCAGGTAGCCTGTAAGCACAAATTTTCTAAACTCAAAACAATAAAAAATAGATTAAAAAGCTCACTGGCTAAAATAAATTACAGGACATATTTTTCAATTTAAAAAAATGGCAATATTATAAATTATATATGTGAACATGCTCACGGATTATAACAATTTTTAATGGCTTCATAGAGGCCACATTTTTTCAATCTGTATATTTAATATGAATTCAAAAACATATTTTAGTATTAAAAAAATTGTTTTATTAAATCTTGTGTTTCTTTTTTTGGGGGCCGAATTAATTTGCCAGTCCACTACTGTTACTATACATAGCTGCCCAAAACTAAAACCAATGTCAATGTCCATAAAAGCCTTTTGCCAAAAACTACATAAAAATCTTTTACAAAGACCGTAGTCTTGAAAATAAATAATGAAGTATACCGGTACTGATAATTCGGTATCGGTTTTTCCCTAAGTGCAATGTTAGTGAGCTGCGCCACTTACAATTTTGGTGGTGATTTTTAAAACCGTCGCCAAGTTTGCTAGTGCAAATATTTTTGTTTTGCGCATGCAAACTGGATTCTGCTTTTCCATTTAACTGTGAGCAATCCATTTAGAATATGTCTAACTGACTAAAAAAAACAGTGGAAAAATGCTCTTAGGCCCTTAAATTCGGATATTCAGTCAAACTTGCCTCCCTAAACTGTATACTGTTGTCATTACACTTTGCCAATTTAGAACGATATATCTGCATAACGTTAGAAGGAAGTAAATGACCATAACCACATGTTTCCTTCTGTTTGTCTAGATTACTCAAAATGGATATGTAGTAGAGTGAAATCCTTGATTGGCAACTACCAATAGTGTTAAGAAGTTTGTTCAAAATTTAATTTTTTTCAAGTTAGGATTGATTTTCTTGTCTTAAAATTTTGTCTTTTTTTCCTCATTTAAGTGAATTAATAGTTTTTAAATACAGAGGAAAATATTTTATTCCCTCCGTTTCTTTCAATCTTTGTCATTTGGTCAGCAACCAGAGTTGGTATTTTTTCACAATAT
Organism: Diogma glabrata; assembly: GCA_963693315.1. Lineage (NCBI taxonomy): Eukaryota > Metazoa > Arthropoda > Insecta > Diptera > Cylindrotomidae > Diogma > Diogma glabrata. The sequence continues at coordinate 403,293,460 of OY856187.1, forward strand.
CCCACTAATTGATACACATGCCATTCTCTTTTTGTTTTTATCTTCACATTAATGTATACTTTAGTTTGTTATTCTAATCTAGCAAACAACACGTTGGCCTGATAATTACTTCCATTAGACAATTTTAAAACGTAAGCCCAAACTCCGTTCAAAGATCGAATCAGTTATTCACATCAATTTTTTTTTAAATGAGTGTCGTAGTTTACCCCTCTGTAGACTGTGACCACAAACTTAATATCATTATAAGAAATTTAGTAGACGCCCTTCAGTATTAAACGAAGTTTAACCGATACATCTATAGATAAAGAATGAAGATTTCTAAAGGAATTATTATGTACCAGCATATAATCAGATCATCAGTTGGCCAAACGACCATATGTGCAATATTACCATATGTGCCATATTACCGAAACAAAGATGCAAGCCTATTCAAAATTAAAATTCAAGTTTTCGTCTTTTTATCTAGTTTGCAATAGAAAATAAAGAATCTTCAAATAATTTTGATATTCCACTCTGTTACCATTCGCATCATCAAATCACCACTTTCTTATTTACTACCATTTTTCTAATCTTCTATCAATTGATAAAAAACCTAAACAAAAAAAAAATATAATTAAATTTTTATTCATAATCTCCATTTTATATTTCTTCAGTCTTACCAACTTGAGTCTACAATAGTGAAAATAAAACAAAACTCAATGCGAATAAATTTTCTTTTATGAAATATTAAGCTGGAATAAGCCTATTAGTAGAATGTCGGTTGGTTAAGTAAATCCAACATTAACCTATTTCTCCTAATCTGATTTTTTCCCAACTAAACAATTTTCCATTATCTTATGATTTATCACTAAGACTTATTTCTTCGACTTATTTTCAAAAATTTAACCAGTTTGTCAAATCTAAAGCACAAAATTAATATTCTTTTCCGTAAATAAAATAATTTTTAATGATTTTTCTTTATTTTTATCATTTTTCATAAAAATTTGATGTAATTAATTCAAGAGAGAAAAACTAAATTAATTTGAAGTAAACAAAAAAAAAGAAAGAATCCGGAAAAGAAAATTAAGTTTTCTTTTATTATCTCTAAGTTTTTTTTTTTTTTTGCTTTTCTTTAGATTTTCGGACGTTAGTTCTTATTCATTTGGTTTGTTGTTATTTGAAATTAATTTAATTCGGGATTACTAATGGAACATTTTCATTTTCATTTACTTCTTCATAATTCTATTATTAGCACTGTCAGGAAAAAAGATAAATTGATCGAATTGATGAGCTTGATGGTTTTAGTTTTTCTTGGACAATTAGAAGAGAAAGAATCCTAAATAGATAATTACATTAAGGCATTGTTAGCTTTTTTTGTTTGTTGAGATATAGGGATTAATGGAAATTGTTATTTTTGTATACATTATTTATGTTGAAGCTTAAAATAAAATCATTATTCCTGCATGATTGAGTTAATTTGTTTGTGTGAATTAACGATCCTCAATATCGTGTAAACTTCTATTTACATATCGGTAAATATAATTTCGTTCAACTTTAATCAGCAGAATTTAAATTGAGAACTGATTTGTTTGTCAAAGAATTTGTTTACACGTATAATTTTGTGTACACGAATCGACAATTTAGATTTTTTTATAGTTTTTGTATGAAAGCATACATCATTATAGAAACTTTGTTTTGAATAGAAAACTGTTTTGAATTACCATTTTGCATGTGGAAATTACCAGGAGATATTTCAAAACAAAAAAGCTATAGGAAATAGACGTAGTTTACAGAATTTTTTTTTAAATTTTTGTAATTAAAATAATTTAACATGAGTTGTTTGTGAAAGGAAACTTATAGTTTTTGCGTTTAGTGTGATTTAATTCCCGCAGATATTATTATTTTATAAAACTTTAAATTGAAACCATCTATTTGTTATGACTAGAACTATCAACTTCTAAATTTTAGTCAGGAAAGAGATTTGGTAAGTAATAACAGAACAGTAGATATCCAATTAAAATACTAGAAATTTCACATGAACTTAGTTTTTGCTTCATGAATCCATTTCTAGGTCTTGTTTATTCTACCGAGTTAGAGGTCGGCTGGTAATTAAAAATTCAATTTTCTGAGACGCCTCCTAAAAAAAATTCTTTGTGGTTAAAAAAGCACGAGATAATTTTTTTTTTAAATCAAAAAAACACGTGGCCGTAAAATCATCGAAGTTGATTTTTTGATAAAATCGGTTATATCTCATGCAGATTTTAAAAATCTCACAATCATTTTTGAAGGAAATTTAAATTTTCTACAAATTTAATTCTCTAAAAACGTATAGTTTTCATGACATTTTTCGAAACTCGTAAAAATAAATGATGAGTTTTGACGAAAATGTACTCATTTTGATTTTCCTTGTCCCGGTTATTTTTTTATTCTTTTTATTCTTTTGCATAAGAAGAAAATTAGTACCTTTTCGTCATCTTTATTATTTATATTTTTCATATCTGACGAAAATTTACAAGTTTTTTTTCAAAATATCATGAGAACTATACGTTTTAGGAGAAAAATGACATGGACCTTTGTCGCATTTCAACATCCCAATTAGGTCCCCAGATCTGGACTCTTTAGGAAATCGCGCGGAAATTAACTTTATAGAAGGAAAACTGAAAATTCATTCGTCAGAAAAAGCAAATCAAATTGCGTTTAACAGAAAAATTCAAATCACAAAAAGTAATCCATCATACGAGACAATGAATGTTTTGGAACTGACCCCGAATAAAGTCAATCATCGGTAACGATGGTTAAAAGTTCCAACACCACAGGCTTAGATCAAAATAAGCTATCTGAGTGTACCAATTGTCATACCATTCGTAATGGGGACATTGGAAAACAGGAATCGCGGAATATGCAACAGATTAAGGGGAGAGATGATGCGAATCAACCAGAATTAAAACAACCAAATCAACATCAAATATTTAAGGAAAAACCAAATTTGCAGAATATTATTTAGTAAATTATTTAACCGATAATAAAGAAGAGGATGACTTAGCGACAAACAATACAGTAGAAAAAGTTAATCTGGATGAAAAGAGAATTCCTGCCAGATCAACAAAATTAGTTGATATCGAACTTGCAGATGACAGAATAGAAGAAAGGAATATAGTTTGTGAAAAATCAAAAATTGAGCCGGTCGTGTTGTAGGAAACACAATTACAAAGGTAATAAACAATAAAATAATTTTACCAATTATAAACACAAAATCGGAAGAAGTGATGTTAGAAAATTTCGTGCTGGAGTATAACGTATTAAATATGGAAGAGTACGAAGATATTGAGATAAATCGAAGTGAAGATAGGTTAGGAGACAAAACATTTCAAAACGAAAGCAGAACGGATAAGATTCTACAACTTTTAGAACACGAAAAGGTATGACAAACTCTCTCCAATCGATAAATTAGATACAATAAAATGATTAAGGAAAATGCGGATATTTTTCATTTGGAAGGTGAGAAACTTACGTTCACAAATCACACCTGAAGTAGAACATAGAATGAAGATTAAAACGGGAAAGATTCCTATCAACCAAAACAATTATAGATTACCAGAGGTTTACTGAAAAGAAATTCAACTATAGATAGATCGGATGCTGGAAGGTGACATAATTTACCATAACTAGACTCCTTGAAACTCACCGGTGCTCCAGGTGCCAAAACAAGTTGGACCTGGTTGCCAGGCTAAGTCTAGAATGGTCGTAGATTTCAGGAAGCTAAACCAGAAAACCATCGGAGATGTGTTTCCTTTAAAAAGGATAAAGGAAATTCTGGATCAACTCAGTAGCGCTCGTTATTTCTCAACATTGGATCTAGCAAGTGGACACCATCAGGTGCCAATCGATCCACAAGACAGGGAACAAATAGCGTTTTGCAGCAACATGGGACATTTCGAGTTCAATCGAATGCCGTTCGGACTTTCAAATGCTCCAGCTACATTCCAACGATTGATGAACTATGTGTTGACGGGGCTTAATGGTCCTATTTTTTTGTATATCTGGATTACATAATAGTGGCAGAAATGTGAGTGATCCTAATAATAAGTTACGAAAAAGTTTTTGAAAGAATAAGAAGTTGTAACCTACAATTACAACCAGGGAAAACCAAACTTTTACGCATGGAAGTAACCTATTTAGGACACGTTTGTTGCCAGGAAAGAGTCAAACCTGACACAATTAAGACTGGTATTATAAAAAATTATCCGCAACCAAAGACAATTAGGTAAGTACAATCATTTTTAGGTTTTGTTAGTTTCTACAGGAAATGTTTACAGAAATTAGCCGAATAGGCTCTACTTATTAGCAAATTATTACGAAATGCGAAGAAGGGAGCAATCAAATGGACGGAAGAATATCAGAAATCGTTTGATAAGATAAAGTAAACTTTAGTTACACCACTGTTATTAATATACTCAAATTTTACTAAACCATTTAACTTAACAACAGATAAAGGTAAGGAAGCACTAGGTGCAGCATTATCACAGGAGGATCTGAGGTATGACAAACAAGCCGTTACCTGAATAATGCTGAAAAAGTTATTCGACGATAGAGACAGAATTGCTAGCGATTGTATAGGCCACAAAGGTTTTTAGGTGTTATCTGTTTGGAAGGCATTTTACCGTTTTTACAGATCACAAACCATTAAAAGAAATGTTGAAGTCAAAGCAGTCTTCGTCACGTTTATTGAAATTCCAATTAATGCTGTTCGACTACAACTATACAGTAGAGTATAAACCAGGCAAAGCAAACGTAGTGGCAGATTGCCTCAGTAGGCTTAATTAAAAAATATAGAAAATGAGAAAACAGGAGATATTAAACCACTTCTAGCAGTAACACGAGCTCAAGCTACAAACCTGTGGCCTTCAAATACAGCAGCAGTATCATGTCAGGACATAAATAAGAATACAAGCGAGCAACATATAGAGGTCACAACTCGTGAAAAGTGTAGAGTACCCTTTGTCAAAGAAGGAAGAAGAAGAACAAGGAAGAAAAAGTCCAAATATACAAGAAGATATCGTTACTTTGCATATCCAAGAGGATATTAAGAGAGTCCTACGTGATTAGTAGAACTATAATAGTAAATACATCAACAGTAGCAGTATATTTGTGATAGAGTTAAATAACTAAAAAAGTAGGTTTATGGCAATAGCTAGCGCACTGCTAAGAGTAGCCATAGCAATGAGTGTATATTTCCTCCACACAAAGAAGAAGAAATCAAAAACTCCCAGCATACAACTCCAAGTCAACCTCCCAAACCTAGTAACAACGTCCGAAAATATAGACATTATAGAGTTAGATAATATGGAAAAAATTCTACCAAAATTTCAAGCAACGTAAAACCCGATATTTTTGCCTGAAAAAAATATTGCGACGCTGATGCATAGGCTGACTTCACCACAGCTATGGAAACATAGTGTTCTGGATATATAATGAGCTAATATCCATCAAATACTTTAATTAAAAGCTAACCAATATTATGGACTTCGTAGTTCTAATAATAAAAATATTGAAGCAGGCAGTAGTATCCCAACAAACATAAATTCTGTTGTACAAAAAAAAGTAAAAAAAATTTTATCGGAAGTGACAAAGCGGAAGTTAGGATGCAGAACTGTTGTTAACCGTACTAAATGTGTATGTACCAAATTTCATCCAACTCGATTATCAGGTACAGAAGTTATTGAGCTTCCAAAATAACAGGTGCTTAGAGGACCCCTACCACTTTGTTCACTATCGCTAAAAAAAACTAATTAGTTCCTTGTCATACATATTTCCATCTTTTTGCAAAGTGTAATCAAAATTACTTAACGAACGAATGTTGTATGCTTCCAACAAACATTGAAACAATAAACAGGTGTTCGGGAGGACCACACCACTTATCCCAATATTGTCCAAAACTAGTCAATTCTTTGTCATTAAAGTCTTCATCTTTTTTCAAAGTGCCATTAAAATTGATTAATGAATGAAATCTGTATGCTCCCAACAAATTTTAAAAACAAAGTGTGAAAAGTCAGCAGTTGTATGGTAGACCCCCGCCACTTTGATCAATGTGTCCCAAAAGATCTTCTTACACCAATTGAAACCTTTCCATAAGTTTTATCATAATCACTTCATTATTGTAAGCTGTAGTGTGCATAAAGATACTGAAAAAACTGCCAACAATTAAAAAACGGAAGTAAAAAACCGGAAGTTGGGATGCAGAATTTTTGTAAATTATACTAAATGCTTATGTACAAAGTTTCATCCAATTTTATTACCAGGTACAGATGTTATAAAGCTTAAAAAAAACAGGCGTATGGGACACCCCCCACCACTTTGTTCACTATCGATCAAAAACTAATCAGTTCTATTTTTTTCCAAAGTGTCATCAAAATTGGTTAACGAACGAATGCTGTATGCTCCCAGCAAACATTGAAAAAATGTTGACACAGTAAAGAGGTGTTCGGGAGACCCCGTACCACTTATCCCAATATTGTCCAAAAACTAATCAGTTCCTTGTCATTTAAGTCTCCATTTTTTTCCAAAGTGCCATTAGAATCGATTAATGAATGAAGTCTGTATGCTCCCAACAAACTTTAAAAACCAAGTGTGAAAAGTCAGCAGTAGTATGGTAGACCCCCGCCACTTTGATCAATGTGTCCCAAAACATGATAATTATGTTTTCATACAAATTGGAAGCCTATTCCATAAGTTTCATCATAATCACTCCATTATTGTAGGCTGTAGTGTGCATAAAGACACTAAAAAAACTTCAAAAAAGTACAAAAATTTTTTTTACCGGAAGTGAAAAACCGGAAGTTAGGATGCAGAACTATTGTAAACTGTACTACATACTCATGTACCAAGTTTCATCCAATTCGCTTATCAGGTACAGACGTTATGGAGCTTTCAAAAAAACAGGTGATCCAGGGACTCCCCACCACTTTGTTCACTATCGCTCAAAAACTAATCAGTTCTTTGTCATACATGTTTGCATCTTTTTCCAAAGTGTCATCAAAATTCATTCACGAATGAATGATTTATGCTCCCAACAAACATAAAAACTTTGTGGAAAAATCCACCTGTTGTATGGTGGACCCCCCAACCCTCTATCTGATGTGCTCCAAAAGCTGATAAAATTTTTTTCATGTTATTTAAAAGCTTTTAGCAACGTTTCATGAAAATCGATCGGTAATTGTAGGCTACAGTAGGAATAAACACCTGAAAAAAAAACTTTTTAACCGGAAGTTGGTATGCAGAAATATTGGAAACAGTACTAAAACCTTATATACTAAGTTTCCATAAGATCATAGCCCGGAATCAGAAGTTATTCAAGATTTAAACTCAGAGGTGTTCGGGAGACCCCCCGCCATTTTGTCCAAATTTGAAATGAATCAGCTGATCTTCCATTTTCAAGGGAACCTGTATCATTTGCCAAAGTTTCATCAAGATCCTATGCAGAAAACTCAAAACCAACCTACCCAAGCACACACAGACGAACACCAAATTTTTTTTTGGCTATTTAGATAGAGGATGGTCCAAAACAAAAGAAAAAATAAAATTTGGGGTCTGTAAGGTTTTTTTTTTTCACCATAGATTGCATTACTTCACACAATTTAAAATTTTAGTGAAGTAAAAAAGAAATTTTTTGTAACTATCATAACAATTTCATATTTCAATTGTTTCGACTGTCGGCACTTGGCGAAAAATTTTAATATAAATTAAAAATTGACAACACTTATTATTTCGCAAATATTTTTGTTTATTTTAATTTTTTTAAATTTTGCTCAATACATTTCGGCTTCCGCCATTGTCAAGACAAAAAAGTTATGAAAAGTTATGTCATACATAACTTTTTTGTATCGCTCTTGATAATGGCGTAAGCCAAAATGCATTGAGCAAAATTTAAAAAAATTAAAATAAACAAAAATATTTGCGAAATAATAACAAGTGTTGTCAATTTGTAATTTATAATATTATAACTATCACAACATTAATACCAAAAGAAATTTCTAATAATAACATAAACTATATATGGGTAGTTCTACACACGAAGGAAGAAAATGGAGTTAATTACGGCACGACATGTTTTTGGCATATAAGTTCTGGCACGTAGTTTTAGTTAAAGTTGATGACGTTCTTTCAACTTTTCTGAATGTGGCCAGTCAGAAAAAAAAATACAAGAGTCACAATAAAAAAAAATCCTTCTTACTCCTAAATTAACTCAAAATTATCTCAATATTATCTCAAAATACGAAATAAACATATATTTAAGTCAAAATCCCAAATATTTAAGCCACTTTGAGACCAGGGGACTGAGAACTGATCAATTTATCAGCATTTCGCTTAAAAATGACAAAATTACGTCTAAAAAAAATTAACGGATTCTATACCAAGGCAATACATATTTACAACGTATATCACTACAAAATTACCTGTAGTTAAAATACTTTTTACGAAAATACTTGCCAGGGGACTGATAATTTGACGGGACAACACACGATCTTGCTAGTAATGATGACTGTTTTGAATGATAAAACCTCGGACTAAGTAAGGACATGGTTTTAGTTTTGGGCAGCGATGTATATCAAACATAACTTTTTGTTAAAGTACATGTATTTTTTATCTCTGTTTAAAAATTTATTACAAAACTAACACGAAACATCAATACGTTGCCGCAAAATTATAACAGATCATATATTAACATAATTTAGTGAAAAGATGATACACTCAGCAAACTACTCAAAAACCTCTCCATTTAGCTTTTCGAAAAAAATATTACAAAGTCACAAATTCATATTTCTTTCAAAATTATCGTAAAAATTAAATTAAATCAAACTTTTTTCAAAATTCCAAAAATATTCCTAAAATTAGAATAAAATCAAATATATAAACTTTTTCTAAATTCCAATAATATTCTAAAAATTCTTAAAAATTCAAACTTTTCCCAAAATTCTAAATATATTGCAAGAATCATTACAAAATCAAAAATTGAAACTTTTTTCATAGTTCCAAAAATTATAATAAAATCAAAAATTTAAAATTTTTCAATATTCTAAAAATATTCCAAAAATTCTTACAAAATCAAAAATTAAAACTTTTTCCAAAATTCTAAAAGTATTGCAAAAATTATTGCAAAATCAAAAATGTCCATGTCCAATTTCATTTGAATTTACATTGCATTGCATTTGCATTTACGTCATAAAAACCGCTACATTTTTTTTCAAAAAATTGGCTAAAAAAATGAATGAAATCATTTTTTGACACACTTGACATTTTGATTTGATTTTTTTGACAAACTAATAATGCCATAATTCTCAATAATAATAATAAAATTTCATTTCAAACAAATAATTAATTTTTTTCCAAAAATTAGGTAAACAAATAAATAAAAATCTTTGACACACTTGACAACATTTTTTTGACAAAATTCTATTGCAATAATCTAGTTCTTGATCTCATATACCAATCCATACCATCAAGATTTTCCAAATTTAATGTTCCTACTCGTAATAACAAAATGAACGATTTTTAAGCCAAAAATATGAAAATTTGCTATTTTTGACTCACATAATGATTTTTTGACAGACTTGCGGTACAGGTATTGAACAAAGCGTCCTTTAGGACGTGTCTCTTGAGAATACCTATTTTATAAAAAAAATATTTGAAATCCTTCCATCGGTTTTCTAGATTTCGTAGGTAATGACGGCCGGACGGACGGACCGACGGCCGGCCGGCAGACAGACATACAATTTTTTTTGCTTTATTAGAATCAGTACAGTAGGTCTTAAAACGTCGAGAAATGCCAAAAAAATGGTGGTAAGAATTTCACTTTAGGCTCATGAATGTAATCCTTAGGTCTTTCAGACCGAAGTAATGGTTTTATTTTTTTCCAAAAAATTGGGTAGAAATATAAATAAAAATCTTTTTTTTTACACACTTGACAACATTTTTTTGACAAACTTATAATGCAGTAATCTAGATTTTGGTCTCACATACCAATCCCGACCACCAAGGTTTCTCTAAATTCAATGTTCCTACTCGTAATCACTTAAAATGAAAGTATTTTAAGCAAAAAAAAAGTCGAACAAGTGCGAATAAAATTCGCTCGCCAAGGGTTCCGTGAATGTAAAAGAACACAATATCAAAAATAAATGACATAAAGTTATATTGTAAAGTCTTTATATCGCCAGACTATGGACGCATAACAGAATAAATGTTTAATCGTAGACGTCAATAGTAAATGTCAATCACATCTACATTGATCAAAAATGTTACTTGAGGTTAAATCTTATCCATAGCTGTTTATGTTAGCTAAAGAAAGATTTAACCAGTATTTTAATGGTCTAAGTTGGAAATATTTGTTCTATAAATCAGCATCGAAATATAGGGTGGTATACATACACTTAAAATAGCACTTTTTTCATCAATAACTAAAAAACTGTGCATCGCAGAATTCTAAAAAGTGTTGCAATGTTTCTTAAATTAAGTGTTCTTTCAAATGACACCCCACTCGCTTGGGTCAAAAAAAGGTTTTTTTTACCCCCCTTACACCCATCCCCTAAACACATAGAAATATAATTATTTGAGAGTTCGCTATAATTTTCGTTCAAAATATAGCAAATTTCCTGTCTCAGTGAATTTTTTCAATTTTTTCTGTCAATCAGTGTCGGAACGTTGGGGGGGAGGGGAACGGTCTGGAATTTGCACATTTTTTAGAATAACTAAAAAACGGTGTACCGGTAAATTCTAGAAAAAACTGCAATGTTTTGGAAATTTGGTGCTCTTTCAAATGATACCCCACTCGTATGGGTCAAAAAAAGTTTTTTTTACCCCCCTTACACCCATCCCCTAAACACACAGAAATATAATTATTTGATAGTTCGCTATAATTTTCGTTCAAAATAAAGCAAACTTTCTGTCCTTATGAATTTTTTCAATTTTTTCTGTCAATCAGTGTCGAAACGTAGGGGGAGGACGGTCTGGAATTTGCACATTTTTTAGAATAACTCAAAAACTGTGTACCGCAAAATTCTAAAAAATTGCAATGTTTTGGAAATTTTGCTCTTTCGAATGACATCCTACTCGCTTGGGTCATTAAAAATTTTTTTTTACCCTCCTTACACCCATTCCCTAAACACACAGAAATATAATTATTTGAGAGTTCGCTAAAATTGTCGTTCAAAATATAGCAAACTGCCTGCTTCTGTGAATTTTTTCTATCTATCAGTGTCAAAACGTGGGGGGGGGGGGGAACGGTCTGGAATTTGCACATTTTTTAGAATAACTCAAAAACTGTGCACCGCAAAATTCTAAAAAAATTGCAGAGCTTCTGAAATTTAGTGCTCTTTCAAATGACACCCCCACTTGCTTGAGTAAAAATAGTTTTTTTTCACCCTTCCCCACCCCAATCCCTTAAAAGCACAAAAATATAATTATTTGAGAGCTCGCTAAAATTTTCGTTCAGAGTTTGTTAAACTTCCAGTCTGTGAATTTTTTCAATTTTTTCTGTTAATTAGGCTCGAAATGCAAGGGGGGGACCAACTTTTTGTGTCACTTTATTGAAAATAATTCAAAAACTATGCATTGCAAAATTCTAAAAAGAATGGCAATATTTCTAAAATCAAGTGCTCTTTCAAATGACACCCCACATTACCTGGTTTTAAATGATGTTTTTACCCCTTAACATTCCCACCCTTTTAATAAATATAGTTATGAGTGTCTGCCACTCTTCTATATTTTTCATTAAAAACCTACTCATTTTTCCATCATTCCAAATATACATCAAGATTTTTGATGAAGTAGGGTCGGAGTTAATCGGGGCAATAAAACATCGAGAAAACGTCATTTTTTAAAATTATACAAAAAATGGTGAAGTTTAAAATTCCAAAATACATTTTTAAATAATGCTGAAATGAAGCCCTTTCATATGATACCCTACTTGTCTCGCTAAAAAAATGTATGTTTTCAAAGGCTTTACATCGTACCTCCTTAAAACAAACGAACACAACTTTATTTATTTTTAACCCGCCATCTTGTGTTCATCGGATTAATGGCTCACGAGATAATCGAAATAATGTGAAAAACACGTTGTACTCTCACCAATAGTGTTCCGTATAAAAAACGGAACCCTAAAAATATGCAAATTTCCTTGTTTTGACACACTTGATGATTTTTTTGACACACTTTTGGTGCAGTTATCGAACACATCGTCCTTTTGGCTCTTTTCATTGAGTAAACCTATTTTTAGAAAAAAAACTTTTTGAAATCCGTTCAGAGGTTTTCTAGATTTCGTAGGTTGTGACGGCCGGCAGACAGACATACATTTTTTTTTTGATTTTTTGGAATCAGTAGTAGGTCCTAAAATGTCGAGAAATGGCAAAAAAAGTGGGGGTAAGAATTTCACTTTTAGCTCAGACCGAATTAATATAAACGGGCTGAAATCTTACAACTCTGAGATATCAAGACTTCGTTCTCGGTTAAGGATTTTGAAATAGTTTTCGTCAAAAAACTTTTATGAGGACATGGTTTTTAGTTTTGGGTAGCGATGCATATCAAACATAACTTTTTGTTGAAGTACATGTATTTTTTATCTCTGTTTAGATATGTATTACAAAACTAACACGAAGCGTCAATACGTTGTCGGAAAACTATAACAGATCATAAATTAATCTAATTTAGTGAAAAGATTATACAATCAGCAAACTACTGAAACCAATTCCATTTAGCGTTTCGAGAAAATATTTAAAAATCACAAATTCATATTTCTTTCAAAAGTTCATTCAAAATTTCAAAAATTGGTTCATCACACATACTGAATAAAATATGTATGGGAACTCGGTCTTTGATCTGGAAACAATCAACAGCTGTGTTTTGGTAAAGTTAAAATTGCCCAGGTTTTGGTCACCCCAATCGGCGATTTTTTTTTTTTGTTTTTATTCACGTTTATGGCAGCGTCTCTCCGGGCGGGATTAATTCGTTCGTGCATTTTGAAGGAAGAGGCTCGAACGACTTGTGCAGAGTATTATCATTTGCAAAACTATTTATTGGATGGTGATTTTCAACAAATCGTTGATATAAATCAAAATTGTTAAAATTAAGTTCAAATAAATTGTTAAACAAATAACAGTTCCCATAAAAATTTTAATATTATAAATAAAAGAAAGTTACATGGATAGAGAGAGTTTTACATATAGATTTGATTAAAATAGTCAACAAAACAAAATAAAATAGAATCAATGGCTAATAAATTAAAATTAAAAAGTCGATTTCGGGAGCTCTATTAGTAAAAATACTTGTGTTAATAAAAATTAAAAGTATAAGTATCTAAAGGCAACTCCATCTGTGAATCAAGATAAGTGTCAAATTGGAAAATAAGTATTTGAAGATTCTTGGAAATAATAAAATAAAAAGTTAAGTTATTAATGCTATAATAAATTAAATATTTAAGTTTTCCTATAATTTTGTTTGTTCAAACTTAACACGGATTATAATAACTGTCATGGTTAAATTAAAAATTTAGGGTTAAGTGATTAAAGTTGTGAAAAACTAAAATAAAATATTAAAATAAAAATTACTTGAATTTTGAGAACAGAGTTACATGTTCGAATGGAGAAGTACGAGTAGAAATTAGGTCGAACCATAAATTAAATTTTCTGTGTTAAACTAAAACATTTAGAAAAAACAACTATAAATTATTCTGACAATTCAACTCACTAAATAAAGTTTCGATAAGGTCCCTTAAAAACGCTTCATTTACTATTTTTTAGCAAATCAAAACGATTTGTTTCGATTATTTTTTTCTGGCAGGAAGGAACAGCGAATATTTTCGAATATTTTCTGCCTACTTAATATATTAATATAAAACAAAAATGCACATACAAAATTATGTGAAAATGCAATTTGCAAATAGTAAAAATGTCCGGTTTCATTCATAAATGATTGCATGTTTATGTTTATTTGTCAAAAATAAATTACAAATTTATAACATTTATGCGCCTACTAAGATGAAATAATGTTTAATTTTGTTTGACAACAAAGGATTATGTTGTATGAAATAATGTTACTATTTCTGTTCGTTAAATTGTCTGCTAAATACAACTCGTCACCAAATTATTAGTCGATTATTTTTCAACATTACCACTCATGCCATTTGAGGTTCCTCCTTGTTGACCGTCATTTGAGGTATTCGTAATAATAATGATTCGTAATAATAATTATGAAAAATAATCGACTATTATTTGACGACTCGTAATATTATATATGAAAATCGAACTAGTAGAAACAATTATAAGTAACTTTTATTTTTGTTCCACCTGTTCCACTTGTGATTATGTTATAGTCCATCCACTACGGCACAACACCTTTTTTTAAAAAACTTAATTTCCTACAACAATGATTTGATGGCCTTTTTTTAAATCTGCATATTTGATGAGATATTTTGCAAAATCTACGATTTCATCCAATAATCAACTTCAAAGATTTTGCGGCACGTGTTCTTTTGATTTAAAAAAAAATACCGTTGTGGTTTTTGATCACAAAGAATTTTTTTAGGGGGAATCTCAGAAAATTTAATTACTAACGACCATTCTAATACTTATATAACGTTTGTTTAAGATAAATTCGTATAAAGTTACCTTGAAAGTTATCTTGAATTTGAATTTCCAGAAATCTTAAGGGTCACTCTGTTCTCGAATTAAACAATTTAAAATTGTTTGCTAAGTATGCAGTCAACAATAGTCGGGTTCAGTGCCGGTCGTTCATATAACGAATTTTTATCTAAATCTATTTGATCTTCGAATTTTCGCAAAAGCGTTTACTCACTAATTTGTTGGTGAAACCCCAAAATAAGTTGTTTGTCATTGTTGTTATTGCTTATATTTTCCCTCTTCATAATGTAGGTACAAAAACTGAAAATTTCAATTATCAATACCACACCACCTACACATCAATTTTTCAAAAAAATTCAGATATATTTGGTATTTTCATAATGCTAACAGTTATTTTAGTCTAGTTGTTGCTGCTAGAAACAACCCACTTAGAACCACATATAATTTTAATTAAATTTTAAATTAATTTTAATAAATTAAATCAACAAAATTTAAATGCTGATATACATATAATGTTTATATTTATTATTTGTAATTAATTTTCCATGAAAAAAAAATTTTTGTTTTTTATATTTATAAATAACTCGCGGAAAATTAATTGTCTATGGTACTATGAGGAAGACTTTCAAGAAATAAATCTACATAATTTAGTATTATGATAATTGTGTTTTTATACGAAATACATATCTTAAATTTTATGAAACGGAGTGGTTTGTTTATTAATCACTCATCCTTGTTATCATATACACAATAGCGTTTTGCTATATTTTTCAAATTTGATCCGGTTTAGTAAATTACATATTTTTCATATTTATAATATGCTAATAACAATTCAACGACAACATGCATGTATGAAATGCATTAAATTTTGTTTTTGTGCTACTGTTGAAAGGAAATGATTACCGAAAACAAATAATTCACAAAACAACAGCATAATGGTGGTTTGGGAACAAAACATAATTTTATTCGGTTTCTTTTATAAATAAATCAAAATATTATATTCATAAATTATTTCATAAACAATTTTATTTATGTAGAATTTTTTAGAAAACAAAAACCTATAAATATATCCAATTAATGCATATTGTTTTATTAGATATAATTATGCTGAAATTTATTGTATAAAACTGTTATAGTATAAAACTCTATAGTAGAGCTGTATGTATTTATAATATCGCACAACTAGTTGAACTTAGGTGGTTGAAGTGTTACAGAAATTCCAAAATGCACATTTTTATAAGATTTTTTCGGAGAAATCTTGTCTGAATGTACCGAATTCATAACAAGTTTCAATGAAAGAACAAATTCGGTCACTACAACCGTCAACCTCTTTCGTAACCACCGAATCTTAACTCACGTTGACAATCAATCATTCGTCTATTGCGTTTTTATATTTTGTTTTTGAAGGTCAGACAACCGAATTTGAGGTTATTATGACAGGGAACCTTCGGTTAATACAACAGAAGTTGCAGCTACCGAATTTTTTCTTTCACTATATGTGTTATTATGGTTTTCCATATTATTCACTGTTTGTGTGCTTCTGTCACTTTTGAATTAAGATGCAATATTTAAAAATATACTTTTCACTGTTTATTTTTAATTTTTTATTTGATTAATAATAATATAAAGTTCCTTATAGTAACAATTTGAATTTGATTTTTTATTTTATAGAATATCGATTTCGACTTACGTCATCTAGTTCTTAAATTATTATTTCAATTTTTGCTTAACTATTACTTATATATTATTTCAACTGCTGTGTTTTATTATTACGTCATATATTTTGTTAGTTTTAGTGTTGATTTTATCATTTAAAATGTTGCCATTGTTTTTATGTTTATATATTTCTATTTCTTACAATCTATCTAGATGTTGTCCTTTTCTTTTTTATGTAATATGGATAGAATTGTGTTGATATTGATTTATTTGTGTTTTTCTATTTTTAAATGTTGCAAATATCTGGATTTTGGATCACTTTTATTAATTTCACTGGTGTGTTCAATAAATCTTTTTGTGAAGGACCGCCCCGTTAGACCTATATAAAATTTACTGCAGTCATCACAGGTAATTTTATAAACACCTGAGTCTAAGGTTTGGGGTTTTTTGGTTTTTAGGTAATTTTCTATTTTATTTTTGTTTTTGTAAGCTGCAATATATCCATATTTTTTTTAAAGTTTTTTGCATTATTTTGAATGTTGTTTTATTATATGTCACGCCTACGTATTTTTTGCCGGCTAATTTTTCTTCATTCTTCAATGTTGTTAGGGTTTGCAAATGTTTCTTGTTTTTATATTTTCTATTTAATGTGTCAATTATTTCGTTTTTATATCCGTTTTTACTGGCTATGTAATTTATGTTATTTAATTTGTCTTGATAATTTTCTGCATTCATTGGTATATTTTTCAATCTATTGATCATGTGGTTGTTTGCAGCTAGTTTATGTTGGTATGGATGATGTGATTTAATATTTATTGTTTGATCCGTTTGGGTTGGTTTTCGGAATATTTTCCGAAAAATCCAAAATATTAAATCCAAAATATTTATTGTGTTATTTTCTTCATTTTCTAACGTGAATTTAATAGAATGTTCTATGCTGTTTATGTATTGGTGTAATAGATTGAGCTGTCTATTCAGTTCTACGTAAGACGAAATCGATATTCAATCAAATAAAACATCAAATTCAAATTGTTACTATAAGGATGTTTAAATTATTATTAAACAAATAAAAAATTAAAAATAAATAGTGTAAAGTATATTTTGAAATATTGCATTTTAATTCAAAAGTGACAAAAGCACACAAATAGTGAATAATATGGAAATATAATAAAACATGATAGACCACCAAGTGGAATAGTGAAAATTTATTGTTACAAATTAGTAAAATTACAACAAAACAAACTAAATTTACATTACAACCGTTGCTGCAAGAGATATAGAATAATGCTTACATATATTAACATCAAAGTCAGCAATAGATCCAAAGCCGCACAAATAGTTAAACAAAGAGCAGAAACTACATGGTTAACTAAACAAATTCAAGAACTCTACACAAAAATAAATTACATAACATTAGAAGTATACAACCTTCAATTACTAATATCTAAACAATATCATCAAATAGAATATGAAATAATAATGGAATCGGTAAAGAATGATATGGAAGGCACGATAAAAAAGGAAAGCGAAAATATAAAACTGAAATTAAAAAAGTTAAAAGAATCAAAACTAATAGAAATGGGAAGTCACAATAATAACATAATAAATCAATATAGACCACCACAATATAACAACAGAATAGAAAATTACACTGAAATACAATTTAACAATCAAGAAACTCAAATATTGGAAAGGGGATTGAAATACGGCATACAACCAAACAACACAAGAAAAGAAATAAATGAAAATCTGTTAGAAATAAAAAATTCAATATTGAAAACTAACATTCACCACCAAAATGAAATCAGATCAATAATAGTTAATGAAATATCAATATAAAATAACAACTTCAACAATTCAAAAACCAATAACAAAAAAGAAATACAAACAATACGCAGTATACAAAACAAGATCAAACAAAACAATGCCACAATAACCAAAACAGATAAAGGAAATACATTAGTCATCTTGAAAACAATAGACTACAACAAAAATATAGATGAATACATCATTAATAACAAGATCGAAAATTAAGTAAAGATCCAACGCATGAATTCAATGCACAAATAAAAACAAACATCAACAAATCTATACTAATTGAAAAAACAAGAACATACAAACATAAAAACAAGAAAAATTTGCAAACCCTAACAACATTGAAGAATGAAGAAAACTTAACAGGCAAAAAATATAAAGGCGTAACAAATAATAAAACAACATTCAAAATAATGCAAAAAACTTTAAAAAAATATAGCAGCTTACAAAAACAACCAAAAAAAACCAAACCTGAGACACAGGCGTTTATAAAATTACTTGTGATGCCTGCAGTAAGGTCAAACGGGGCGTTCCTTCACGAAAAGAGCGATCCAAAATCCAGATATGCCCAACATTTAAAAATAGAAAAACACAAATCCATCAATGTCAATACAAATTTAACCATATTACATAAAAAAAGAAAAGGATCACATCTAGATAGATTGGAAGAAATAGAAATATATAAACATAAGAGCAATAGCAACATTTTATATGATAAAATCAACACAAAAACTAACAAAATATATAACGTAATAATAAAAAATAGCTGTGGAAATAGTATATAAGTAATATTTAAGCAAAAATTGTAATAATAATTTAAGAACTGAGGATGACGTAAGTCGAAATCGATATTCAATAAAATATAAAATCAAGTTCAAATTGTTACTATAAGGAAGTTTATATTATTATTAATCAAATAAAAAATTAAAAATAAACAGTGAAAAGTATATTTTTAAATATTGCATTTTTTCTTTCAGTAGTTATTATGATGTATCAAGTGTACTTTTATACCCTTTTTTTGATTCTCAATTTCAATTGTTTTTTCATTATGCTTCATTGGTTTTTGATTTTTGCAACCAGTACACTAAAACTGCCGACGTGGTCCCCTGTTATAAGCCCTATAAAAAGCCCTGTTATAAATAGGTATTAAATAGGTGTCGCAATTGAATAAAATTGATTTGTTTGGAAATTAATGGTACATAAACAATAAAATAAAATTCATTTTTTTATTCGTTTTACAAATAAATTTTAAAATAATTCATTTTAAATTAGGACATGTTACTCTGTCGGAATGATGAAACGTTGTATTGGTTCCGTGTTTAATGAATTTTATTCTCTCGCGAATTTGGAAATAGGTGATGTTTTGCACTGACCCTGCACTGAACACTGACCCAATAAAATACTAATATTGTGTGCCGCAGCAATCGTGCAACACAATAAAACTAAAATTTGATTGTTTTATTCTATTAAGACTAATAACGCATACAATTATGGCAGTAAAAAACAAAAATAAACCTACAGTTTTAGTTGCTGGAATGATAATTGTTTTTCCAATACTCACACATTTAATTTTTGCTTTAACTTTGATGCTTTGATATTTTTATTTTTAATACGTAGGATTAAAAATAAAAATATAATATTTTCATGAATGGTTTGTTCAATTGTGCAAGTATTGTTATTATTTTAAATAAAACGGATGACGAAAAGGTATTTGTTGGGGCGCTAGATGTTTTTATCCAATTTTTATAATCTGGAAAACTTCACTTACCCTTAGTTTTACTATAATTACAAAACAAAAGAATCAATTATTTATAATTCGACTTGTTTTCAGCAAAGACTGATATTAATTAATTTTATTTTATTTTAATTTTTTAAAAGACAATAATTATATATTTATATGTATATACAAAAATCTATCATATATGATACATATACATGTTAGACTGGTCGTTAAAAACTAGATTTTCTGAGACACCCCCTGGAATAATTCTTTATAATCAAAAAACAACAATGTTTCTATCTTTTTTTAAATCAAAAGAACACGTGCCGCAAAATCGTCGAAGTTGAGTTTTTGATAAAATCGTTGAAATCTCATAAAATATGCAGTTGTCAAAAAAATCATATAATTATTTTTGTAGGAAATTTAATTCTCTACAAAAACAGTTTATGTCATTTTTCTCCTTAAACCGATATTTCTGATGATATTTTGAAATAAACTTCAAATTCTTCGAAACTCGTAAAACCATATGATGAAAACTTTAACGAAAAAGTACTAATTTTGATTTTTTTGTTCACAATTATTTTTTGATACATTTCATTCTATAGCATAAGAAGAAATTTAGGATTTTTTCGTCATCTTTATTTTTATGTTTTTTATAATTTACGAGAACCTACAAGTTCATTTCCTAAATATCATGAGAACTATACGCTTTAGGGAAAAAATGACTTGGACCGTTTTTGTAGAGAATTAAATTATTCCCTACAAAAATGATTATGTGATTTTTTTTGACATCTGCATATTATATGAGATATTTGAAAAAATCAACGAATTTTACAAAATATCAACTTAAAACATTTTTGCGGCACGTGTTCTTTTGATTTAAAAAAAAAAGTCAGACAAGTGCGAATAAAATTCGTTCGTCAAGGGTTCCGTGAATGTAAAAGAACACAGTATCAAAAAAACTATTGACAAAAAGTTGTGTTGTAATATTCTTATATTTCCAGACCATAGACGCATAACAAAATAATTAATGTTTAATCGTAAATGTCAATAGTAAATTACAATCAAATCCACATTGATCAAAAATAACTCAAAAAATGTTACATTAGGTTAAATCTCATCCATAGATGTTTATGGTAACTCAAGAAAGATTCACCAGCTTGTAAATGGTTTAAATTTGATTATTTTTTCGGTCAATCAAGTCCGGCTGGATTATTGGCAACTACATTTTTGTTTTGTTTCAGCAAATTTTTGTAAAAATTTGCTAATTACTTTTTAATTTACTTTTATTTTTTAAATTTAGGGGGGGTAAAGAGGCTACATACTAAAAATATTTTTTTTCAATAACACAAAAACTGTGCACCGCTAAGTTCTAAAAAAATTGTAATGTTTCTTAAATTAAGTGCTCCTTCATATGACACCCCATTCGCTTGGGTCAAAAGTGGTTTTTTACTCTCCTCACACCCATCCCCTAAGCACACAGAAATATAGTTATTTGAGACTTTGCTATGATTTTCATTCAAAATTTACAAATTATCCTGTCTCTGCGAATTTTTTCAAATTTTTCTGTCAATCATCGTCGAATCGTCTGAACTCAAACACTATGCACCGCAAAATTCTAAAAAAATTTGCAACAAATTCTAAATTGGGTGTTCTTTCAAATGACACCCCACTCGCTTGGGTCGAAAAAAAATTTTTTTTTAACCTCTTTACACCGGTCCCGTAAACACACAGAAATATAAATATTTGAGACCTCTCTATAATTTTCATACAAAATTTACTAAATTTCCTAGCTCTGGGAGTTTTTTCAAATTTTTCTGTCAATCACTGTCGAAACGTTAGGGGGGGGACGGTCTGGATTTTCTACTTTTTTGTCCATAACTCAAAAAGTGTACCGCAAAATTCTAAGAAAAATTGCAACAAATTTTAAATTAGGTGTTCTTTCGAATGACACCCCACTCGCTTGGGTCGAAAAAAAATTTTATTTACCCTCTTTACACCGGTCCCCTAAACACACTGAAATATAATTATTTGAGACCTCTCTATAATTTTCATACAAAACTTACTAAATTTTCAAGCTCTGTGAATTTTTTTAAATTTTTCTGTCAATCAGTGTCGAAACGTGAGGGTGGGGGGGGGGACGGTCTGAATTTTGCTTTTTTTTGTCCATAACTCAAAAACTGTGCACCGCAAAATTCTAAAAAAAATTGCAACAAATTTTAAATTAAGTGTTCTTTCAAATGAAACCCCACTCGCTTGGGTCAAAAAAAATTTTTTTTTACCCTCTTTACCCCGGTCCCCTAAACACATTGAAATATAATTATTTGAGACCTCGCTATAATTTTCATACAAAATTTAATAAATTTCCTAGCTCTGTGAATTTTTTCAAATTTTTCTGTCAATCAGTGTCGAAACGTAGGGGGGAGGGGACGATCTGAATTTTGCACTTTTTTGTCGTTAACTCAAAAACTGTGCACCGCAAAACTCTAAAAAAATTGCAACAAATTTTAAATTAAGTGCTCTTTCAAATGACGCCCCACTCGCTTGGGTCAAAATAATTTTTTTTTTACCCTCTTCTCCCCGGTCCCCTAAACACACTGAAATATAATTATTTGAGACCTCGCTATAATTTTCATACAAAATGTACTAAATTTCCTAGCTCTGTGAATTTTTTCAAATTTTTCTGTCAATCAGTGTCGAAACGTAGGGGGGGACGGTCTGAATTTTGCACTTTTTTGTCCATAACTCAAAAACTGTGCACCGCAAAACTCTAAAAAAAATTGCAACAAATTTTAAATTAGGTGTTCTTTCAAATGACACCCCACTCGCTTGGATCAAAAAAAAATTTTTTTTACACTCTTTACACCGGTCCCCTAAGCACATTGAAATATAATTATTTGAGACCTCGCTATAATTTTCATACAAAATTTAATAAATTTCCTAGCTCTGTGAATTTTTTCAAATTTTTCTGTCAATCAGTGTCGAAACGTAGGGGGGAGGGGACGATCTGAATTTTGCACTTTTTTGTCGTTAACTCAAAAACTGTGCACCGCAAAACTCTAAAAAAATTGCAACAAATTTTAAATTAAGTGCTCTTTCAAATGACGCCCCACTCGCTTGGGTCAAAATAATTTTTTTTTTACCCTCTTCTCCCCGGTCCCCTAAACACACTGAAATATAATTATTTGAGACCTCGCTATAATTTTCATACAAAATGTACTAAATTTCCTAGCTCTGTGAATTTTTTCAAATTTTTCTGTCAATCAGTGTCGAAACGTAGGGGGGGACGGTCTGAATTTTGCACTTTTTTGTCCATAACTCAAAAACTGTGCACCGCAAAACTCTAAAAAAAATTGCAACAAATTTTAAATTAGGTGTTCTTTCAAATGACACCCCACTCGCTTGGATCAAAAAAAAATTTTTTTTACACTCTTTACACCGGTCCCCTAAGCACATTGAAATATAATTATTTGAGACCTCGCTATAATTTTCATACAAAATTTAATAAATTTCCTAGCTCTGTGAATTTTTTCAAATTTTTCTGTCAATCAGTGTCGAAACGTAGGGGGGAGGGGACGATCTGAATTTTGCACTTTTTTGTCGTTAACTCAAAAACTGTGCACCGCAAAACTCTAAAAAAATTGCAACAAATTTTAAATTAAGTGCTCTTTCAAATGACGCCCCACTCGCTTGGGTCAAAATAATTTTTTTTTTACCCTCTTCTCCCCGGTCCCCTAAACACACTGAAATATAATTATTTGAGACCTCGCTATAATTTTCATACAAAATGTACTAAATTTCCTAGCTCTGTGAATTTTTTTAAATTTTTCTGTCAATCAGTGTCGAAACGTAGGGGGGGACGGTCTGAATTTTGCACTTTTTTGTCCATAACTCAAAAACTGTGCACCGCAAAACTCTAAAAAAAATTGCAACAAATTTTAAATTAGGTGTTCTTTCAAATGACACCCCACTCGCTTGGATCAAAAAAAAATTTTTTTTACACTCTTTACCCCGGTCCCCTAAGCACATTGAAATATAATTATTTGAGACCTCGCTATAATTTTCATACAAAACTTACTGAATTCCTAAATCTGCGAATTTTTTCAAATTTTTCTGTCAATCAGTGTCGAAACGTAGGGGGGAGGGGACGATCTGAATTTTGCACTTTTTTGTCGTTAACTCAAAAACTGTGCACCGCAAAATTCTAAAAAAAATTGCAACAAATTTTAAATTAAGTGCTATTTCAAATGACGCCCCACTCGCTTGGGTCAAAAAAAAATTTTTTTTACCCTCTTCTCCCCGGTCCCCTAAACACACTGAAATATAATTATTTGAGACCTCGCTATAATTTTCATACATAATTTACCGAATTTCCTAACTCTGCGAATTTTTTCAAATTTTTCTGTCGATCAGTGTCGAAACGTAGGGGGGGGGGGACGGTCTGCTCTTGAAAATAACTCAAAAACTGTGCATCGCTAAATTCTAAAAAAATTGCTATGTTTTCTAAATAAAGTCATCTTTCAAATGACACCCCACTTGACCCCATTTTAAATAGTGATTTTACCCCTCCTCATATCCACCCCCTTAATAAATATAAGTATGAGAATATGACTTTTTTTTATATTTTTTATTAAAAACGTACTAATTTTTATGTCATTCCAAATACATTTGAAAATTTTCGATCAGTTAGGTTCGGGACTAATTGAGGTAAGAAAACACGAAAAAAACGTCATTATTCCAAATTATACAAAAAATGGTGAGGTGTAAAATTCCAAAATAAATTTTTAAGGAATACTGAAATGAAGCCCTTTCATATGATACCCTACTTGAATCTATAAAAAAATATATTTTCTCAAAGGTCTCACATCGTCTCACCCCTGTAAACCAAACGAAAACCACTTTAGTTTTATTTGTATCCGTCATTTCATGTGAACAGATTAGTTTTATATGCATGCCAAATTTCAAGTCCATAGCATTTATGGTTTACGAGATAATCGATATAATGTGAAAAACTCGTTTTACTCTCACCAATAGTGTTCCGTATAAAAAACGGAACCCTAAAAAAAGCCATTGTGGTTTTTTTACCACAAAGAACTTTTCTAGGGGGCGTCTCGGAAGATTTAGTTTTTAACGACCAGTCTAATACATACATATAATAAATTATACAGTACATGAACTTATACATTTGATTTGATTGATTTTATACATAAAAGATTAATAAAAAAATTCAAACATGAAATTACGTATAAAAAATATATTTGTTTTGAAGTAAATTTGAGAATGAAGCGATTGTGGGAAGCAAAGCATAAAGCCAATGTTCATATTAATTTTATTTTTCTGCGTACGAAATGAAAGAAAATATTAAAATCAACTCCAAAGGAGTGAAATAAAAAATAAAAATGTTACTCTTACGAGTAAGAACGATATTGAAAATATATATGTAGTACATTTTGCTGTTTTTTGCTGAGTGAAAATTTTACATGAATAGCAACAACAATTTTTTATTTAGCAAAAATGATTTTACACTTGTAGAAAAACTATTTTCACAAGAGATTAAGCCTCTATGAAAATATAATTTTTATATGCTTTCTTAGTAAAAAAATTTTATTTGTGAAACTGTATTCACATTTGAGGAGTGAAAAAAGCGCCCGAAAGAAATTTAATTTTAACTGGTAATAAATATGTGTAAATAAATTTGCGGATCACCAAACTTTTTCTACGAACCATTAATGGGTGGCGGACCAACGGCTGAGAAACACTGATCTAGAGCGATCTCTTGAACGTGATTCGCGATTGCTCATGTTATGCTCGCAACGGTCTTTTATACGAGATAATTCATTAATCCAATCAATTTGATCCGATTCCATATTTGGTACTATATACAAATTAAATTTTCATGTTAAAGATGTACGTTGATGTTGTTGATATGCATGCAAGTTTTTAGAATATAGCGAATAATCTAAACATCAACCATATGGCAGCTTAATATCATTTAAAAAGACTGACTACCTAAAGAAGCTTGATGTTTGGGTTCTACATGAATTAACGCAAAGAAATTTGATTAACCGACTGTAGACCAATGCTGATCAAATGAAATGAAATCGAGCCATTTCTGAAGCAAATCATGACGGGTGATGTAAAATGGGTTAAATACATAGCTGGTCCAAGGCCAGTGACCAACCACCCACGACTCCAAAGCCTGAATTGTCGTCTAATAAGGTGATGCAGTGTGTCGATCGTTTTGGTTCTCTATTGTCAACAGCTAATCAGATTTGTGCTAGCAATACAAACAGAGTATCTAGAATTGGTCAATCGAAAAGATATTGTCTCTCATCATGAAAATGCTAGACCACACATATTATTGATAACCCTCCAAAAAATTAACGAACTTGGTTGGGCAATTTTGATACATCCACCATATAGCACGGACCTTGCGCCACCTGGCCGAAATTAATTAGAATTTGCAAAGATTCTTAAATAATATTCAACAATAGTAGAGGGAGGGTCGACATAGCACCGAAAATGGTTCAGGGATATCTGTTCGTAATATAAAAAGTACAACACTTTATGGCATTATCACTACAGAATTATTTCAATTTTGGAATCAATAACATTTTAGAGAATATGATTTACAGAATAAATCATTACTATGTTACTTTCTAAGATTTATTAAATCTGTTTACAATATCTGATCGGTAATCCCAACATATTCTTTTTCATACACCCAAAAAGATAAAGTTACGCAGATAAGAAAATTTGTATCAAAGAAGGATATACGCATAGTGATATAAATAAACACAAAAGTTTACGATTGTGTTATGAAGTAATAAATTTTTGAATATGTTTTTGTCGTACGAAAAAAACTTACTGTGAAAATAACAGTAAAATTTGCCGTTGTATTCATACTCAACACGGGGTAATTTTTGGTTGTTCTGTTTTTTTTTTCGTCTTGCAATATACAACAACATTTACGAGTTTGTTTATGAAATTGTTTAGACTTTTTGTTTATGTGGAATAATAATTTAAAAATTAGTAGAGGAAATATAAGATTACAAGAATTTAAGGAAATTGTTGCAATTTTGTGCCAGAAATGGGAATTGAGTCAATTTTTGTGGTATTTTTATTTAATGTAAATTTATTTTATTTTATCATTTTTTCTTTTTTGTTCTTGATTTGAATTTGACATCTGACCATTCTCTCAGTTAGTTTCGTACTCGAACCCGTTGTTGTTATGATAATTTCTTTCGTTTTTTGATAAAGATAAACCTTGGAGCGGGGGGGGGAGCGGAATTTTTACATTTTTTTCTGCTTCGACTAGCTGCTGGGAAGTGCTTGTTTAACACAGCAAAGCAACTTTTAAAAGACTCTCAACAACGCGTTTAGAAGCTCATTATGCTTCAGTTAAAGTATTGGATAAAAATTTTAATGGGATTGTGGCTGCGATTGAGAAATTAAGTGATCAACAAGAAAATGTAGACACTAGAGGCGCTGCACAGAACCTTATGCGTGGTGATTGTGTATGATTTTACATTTCTTTGCTATCTTTTGTTTTGGAATGATGTTTTAAGGCGAATAAATTGTGATTGGATTGTATTGCAAAGCACAAGCTTGAATATTGATCAATTAGTTATAAATATAAAAATACAGTCACTTCGTCTTTATATTGAAGAAAAACTTAGTCATATTGTAGAAGAATTAATAGATTTTGCTGTGAAAAAATCAGAGTACTACGACGATTCAATGTTGAACTCCGAACAAGATTAAAGTCAGTCCAAGATGTAGCTTCATTGTACGAGGCTGTGCTGACAAACACTGGGCTTTTGGTGAACAGTGAAGAGTTGGAGTTATCTGAATCAAAATTTACCGGTTTTTATGATGAGGTATCAGAAACAGAACTCGTCGTAGAGATGCTAGGGTTGAGAAGGCATTTAAAAGCGGCCAATGTAACAGTTTATAACTGGGTGTGCCTAGACTTTTTGAAACTCATCGTGGAATAAGATTTTACAGAATCTCTTCCAAGTCTTATGGTCGCACTAAAGTTATTTATGACTATTTGCGTATCAGTGGCCTCGAGTGAGAGGAGTTTTGTTATGTAGCCTGGGATGTGATGGACGTAGTGCAGTTAGTCACCGATTTATGTAGTTTCTATTTCCTTACATATCACTTTTTTATATATATCACAGGCAGTTCACAACAATTTTTCGTTCATCCGTAGTCTATGGACATATTTTCGTAAAGTTTCCGTTACCCAAATTTGTTCTTAGCATAAAACAATTAACAATAATATTTCCTTTACAATATCCTATTATTGGTTCACACTACGTTTTCACCAGCATTACTTCACCATACTACTTAAATTTGAATTCTCCGGACACTAACCGTAATTGCTCTAAATGTTTTTAAACCTCAAACGGCTGTGCATATTTGTCCAATCGTTTTATTATCTAACCATTATTATCCTACAATCAGTTTAGCAATTGTCTTCAAAACGTATTATATTTCTTATATAGGTATTTTTTATCAATTTCTCTTTCCGTTATAAATCTATATTTCACTGTAATACGGTTGGAAGCTATTACTTCATAATACATGAACATCATAAAATCGGTTAAACTTACGTTTAATCCATTCTAATATATTAATGTTTCTTCCCAATGCGTTGGAAATAATTTATTTCGTGAAATCATCTTACAATTTTATGTATTACAAAATAACAATCAGTATTTTTTTTTACGGAAATTATACTAACATTACCTCTTCAAAAAAACTTTGTAGCTCAATTTTCGATATTAAATTCCTATATAAGAGATGAATATACGGTCTTTTGTCTCTCTTAGTCTTGCATTTAAAAATGGATTTCTCATTGGATTTTGTGACAGCTCGGTCGAATTGTCATGAAGAAATGCTTGTGTGTTCGCGAAATAGTAGATTTAAAAAGAAATTAAAAGAAATTGTGTGTAGTTCCATTAAATCCAATGCATAATAGAGTTATTAAAATAAAAGAAAAAAATTATTATGTGTGTGTCTGTCCGATAAGTGATTGGAATAAGAAAATTTTATGGATTGGTGTTCATTAGCAAATAAAAGAACAGGTAATTGTTAAATAATCCTTGGCTTACAAGTAGATTTAATGTTGTTGTTACCCGAAATGGAGGTGACCCTCACCATGTACGGTAAATAAAATTTTCTTTGTCTCTTCAAAATACTGTATACGGGTGCTGTACAAATTAACTAGTTAAATTCACTGTAAATTAATTGTTTTTGTTCAATCCTGTTGGAACTGTTTTCAAGTGATTTGTTTCGATTACTAATTTTAATGATTTAAAATAATAATTAGGACAATTAACCGATTCTAGGATAAACAAATATATTAGTAAAATTTACTTTTGTGTAGAATACTTCTAATTAATAATTTACGGAATGTATAGTTGAATTGATCAGTTTCTAGAAGACCTTAAGACCTGGAGGCCTGGAGGATATAATCATGGGGTTAGTGGTTTTAATTTTTTTTCTATTTTCTTTTCTAACGTAGAAGTGTGAATGCGCGTGAAAGGGTGTACAAGTGATTGAATGGGGGCTTGCTTGTCGATGCGTGTGTGTGAGAGCTGGCGATGCGTGTAGCGAGACACATTCGGTCTAAATTGGAAATGATTATAATCGAAATATGTTTGCTCCGAGGTAATATTTGGTTTTCCAAATACATTTTTTTCACTATATTGAATTATATTACCTAACTTTATTAATTTATATTTTAAGTAATTCAAAATTCAATCCCAAATAATATGAAAACCAACCAAAAAAAATAAAAAATAAATTCTTGTCATGTTTAATCTTTATTAACCATATTACACGTTAACCAACTGTAAACTACAAGTATTTAATTAAATTGGTGTTGAACTATTTAGTTGACTTACAAATGAATAATAATTTTTTTTTTGGTAATTTATGGTGATTGCGTTTGGTTTTTTTTTTAAATTTTGGGAAATTATATTAATAACAAAGGAAACCAAAAATAATAAAGACTTTCGATATAGCGTGTGACGTTCTCCTGTGCTCTAGGATTTGATTCTCGGTTTACCAGCAATGGCAGTGGTTTACGAACTATACCAGATTGATCAGATGGCAGCCATACAACTTATTTTTAATTGCTACCATCTACGGTACTTGCTGCGGGTCTTTGAGCTTAACTGTCTTGTTCGCAGTCTGAGTGTGTGGGTGAACGTTAGCGTGTATGCAGCGTGAGTGTGTGGGCGTACGGGAATGATTGTGGGGGTTGGACGTGATGATCGTGGTTCTTTCGCAAAAGGGGTCGCCAGAGTTTCATTTTTTTTCATTCGTATTGTTTCCACTTCTGTTTATTCACGTAATTTGCGTACATTTCTGTATTTGTGTTGAAGCAGCGGGTATTAATCTATCAAATCCACGATGACTGAGCTCTAGTCGTTGAGGCGTTAATATTCTCTAGGTACGCAGCCTGCTATGCCGCTTCATTGGTTCACCAATGGAAAAGCTCTTCATTACAAGTTTCAGCAAATTAAAATTAATTAAAAATTACATGCTGGCAACAATGACCCAAACGAGGCTTAACAATCTTGGCATATTAACAATAGAACATGAGGCAACACAAATATAAATTTTGAAGATGTGTTTTCTAAGTTTGCAGCTGTTAAAGCTAGAAAGAAGAGATTTAAATAAGGTGACCAGACGTCCCGCTTTTGGCGGAACAGTCCCGATTTTTAACAATTCGTCCCGCGTCCCGCCTCATTTTAAAAATGTCCCGGTTTAAAAAAAACAGAATTTCGTTATTTAAATGAAAAAAGAATTTCGTTACTCGAAATTAAATTTAGGCAATTTATTTATGCTAAATAAAACATTTTCTTTAGTTTAAATATTTTAACTTGAGTTTTACGTTCATACGTAAAGTTTTTAATTTTATTGATTTGTAAATTTTTTTATTTTTGATCTACGGGAGTGACAAGCCCAGCGTACTCCAGTATACAAGATAACAAATCATTAGTTCAAGATAACAAATCTTCCTCGACCGAATTTTTCCGAGCAGAAACTCTACTTGAGACCTTAAAAGCCATTTTATGTGTGAAAAATAATTAAACAAATTCTTGTGGAATATTTCATGACCTTTTCAACAACAATAGTAACCTCCTAAAAAAATTTACGCAGAAAAGAAATATTACGAAGAATGAAATAATACTATACATAATTTTTTTTTCTACTACCCAACATAAAAAATCTACTTACGATGTTTGTTCACTGCATCGAAAACTTCTTTTTCGTCACCGGTGATAAAAAAACCTAAACGAATTACTTTCGTACCTAGTAACAAAAGCAATTTTTTAAAAGCCATCTATCTTCTAATTTCTTAACTAGAATAAACCATCCTAGAATACCCGTTAAGACAATCAGTTGATTGAATGAATTAATTTTGTTAGTGTTAATTTGTCTCTGTTTGGAGGATGACGTTAATTTATTTTTGAATTATTTACGGACAATTTACATTAAAATTGTAAAAATAATAATAGTTAAATATATAATATTCATATATTCTTTTTAAATAGTATGATAAAAAACAGTTGGTGTTAAGATATTTTTAAAAAATATTATTTCACCTATTTATTTAAAAAAATAAAAAAAAAATATTAATTTTACGTAAAATAATTTAGGTTGTGTTAAAAAATATCAAGTAACGTTAAACCCATTCAAAAACTAAATCAAAACTGATATTTTTATTTTAGAAATCTGAAATCTGAATTTGATTTTGTTTATGACAAAGTACAAACCGTCTTTAGTTATAAGCCTACTAGACGCGAAATTAAAAAAACAATAAACCTTCAAAGATGTGTTATTTAATGATTTTAAGGACTTTATAGAGTAAATAGAATAATAATATAGGATTTTCTAGTGTAAATAGAATAAAAATATAACATCATGAATAACTATATGTATGGATATGCAAAAAATTCACGAAAAAACAATAAGGCTTGTAATTAAAGACAGCTATGTTTATGACAAAAATTGGATAAATTATTCATATTGAGTCTTCTATTTTTTAATAGCAGAAATATAAATACACATATACAATTTTAATTTGTAACAGTGTATGTTTTAAAATGTGAATTGTATGTACATAATTATAAATGAAAATGTTTAATAATTAATAATAATTTGGTAAACTGTCCTCTCGTTTCAAAATCTGTTGTTTTCGGCATCGTTGAAGAATATACTATTATTAATTATATTTGTACGTTGCGCTTTTTTTGTATTTAAAAAAAATATATTACAGTACTGGGGATTTTTTGAGATCAATTTAACTCAAGTAAGTAAAGAAGTAATTAAAATGTTTTCAATTCAAAGGTATGGTTGGAAGTTTCTCAGAAAAAAACTCCGCTTCGCATTTTTCGTGTTCCGGATGAATTCGAACCTTCCTCCTCAGGGCCTGGTTCGAATCCTTAGCCCGACACGCTATCGATTACGCCGTTGAGGTGATGATAATTTTGAAGTTGAAACTTCTGGATCACTTATATAATTTACTTAAGGTGAATTTTAAGTTGACTTCATATTATGAAGTATTAAATGTTTTACATATTACAATATAATTTTTTCGTTCTACGAAAATTTGTTGCTTTATATTGACCCCCCCCCCCCCCCTTCCCTATGTTTATTAGCTTTTTATTAATATTGAGAGTTTTCATTCATGGAGTGACACCACAATATCCGCCCCGAGTGCCACCCATGCTAGCTACGCCACTGATAAAGGCCACATTGACTTCCATTCACTATTATTTCAATGTCAAGAGAAGAGTTTCTGTCACAATACAATAGAAGAAAGGTTAAACAATGGATTAACGTTTATCTCACTAACACAAAAGGTCTTAGTTCTATCCAACCTGGATTCTGATCCAAGTATTTTCAAATTATCCGCTAGTAGGCAATAATTTTTATCTTCGGGTTTGAAAAACCAGCGTACTTCAGTACCAGCTATTGACATATGGATTAACATGAAGCATCACATACCACTAGAAATATTAGTGAGATGTCACTAGCCATCAACGATATCACCCTCAATCTTTAAGCAACGGAATGGGTCTTGTTGATGAAAAAATGAGCTATATGTGGGCTTTAATGAAGAAAGACAGTGCGTCACTGTCACATGATCAAGGACATCCAGCTTCTTGCCCCTAAAAACACAAGTTTACATAGCAATACGTCCGGAGTTAATAGCGAGTGAACAGAAAAATCACATTTGCCATGATATTTCAAAAATTTTGTTTTTTAATTTATTAGTTGGACATGTTTAACACACTTAGGGCCAGTTTCTCCATTCTCAGTTGAAGTTAAAGTTGGTTAACTGCCACTTAACTTTAAACGAGAGATAACAGAATGATACAAAATGAACTTAATATTTAGCTAACCGTAACTGGTGAGACCCATTTCCTTTAGTTAAGTGGCAGTTATGTTAAATTAAACTTAACTTTAATTTAACTGAGGATGGTGAAACTGGCCTTAAATGTGAAATATTCATTATTTAGACTCTTTAAATATATCCGATGATACCACGTCAACTAGGAGAGAATGAGGGATGGGAAAAGGGAAAAGGAAGGAATGAGGATTGGGAAATAGCTAGGTTAGTTGTTTTAAATGACGATGAACATTTTTTTTAAATGTCTGAGGGGCGAATTCATCAGGGAAAACTGTTATGCCACAATTCAACGTGATATCGGACCAGTAGCTTTTATAAGAAAACCTACACTCAAATATCTTCCTTATAACCTGACTACTTCGCTTTTTTGTATCAACATCTACAAACACGCATAACAAGAAATTTAATATTCTCGACAATGCATTACATTATTCATTGTCCATACAATTAACAAATCAATATAAAGAATCTATTAATCGCTCCTCCAACAATACGATTTTCGATGATCATATTGTTACGCGTACATCATAACATCATCAATTTCTTTTATTTTTCTGTAAAGCAAACAAAAGAAATTATATAATTGTATTTTTTCATTAAAACATTTTTGCTAATGTTTATTGATACGACCTGATACTTGATGTTATTTGAAGGCAGGCCATATCAGTTCGTTATTTTTTTGTTAACGATTTACAATTTCCCCAGTTTTACTTGGTATAAGGTGAAACAAAACCAAAAAAAATGTTTATATTTAATTACTCCATCCTTCGTTATCTCTATATCGAAGCGAAATTTATGAATACACAATATTACTATAACCGGTTTTCGTGCAAGGTGTTCATGGTTTATAATATATTTCGCATGATGAAAAACCAACAAATAAATGATTGTGTCACCCTCCAAATTAACATAACGAAAATGAAAGAACAGCATGATGTTTCAAATAGCGATTTTCCTTTTTTTTCTCATTCGTTTATTGTAGGATAGGATTATAAATATTAGGTTACAGAAAATATTTTCTCAGTTCGTTTTTGATATCAAATCAAAAAATATATATATCTTTGAAAATCGCGATATTTTTTCAAAAATATTTTAAAATATAAAATTATATGCATGTTTTCGGATTTTTATTAAATATTGTAATAAACAAATTTACGGAATAAAAATATTTAAAAACTTTAATTTGATTTGCACTTGTTTTTATTTTTATTCAAGTTTTGGAAACGATTTTGAACCGAAAAAAATAAATTGGACGAAATTACGTAATCTTGGTTTTTGTGAAGTGTAGATAAACATTGTGGCCTTGAAAAAAAAAATTAATTGAAAACAGAAAATGTCAAATTTCATTATAACAGTTCACAAAACTATTTAATTTTCTGTGCAAATGTTTAATCAAATGCTTAATTTTTTGTGTCAAAAGCTGGAAGAATTTTTGGACATGCAATTGGATATGCTTGCATATGGTGATGTAGTTTTTGTTCAGGACCATCAATGGAACCAACATCATTTTCAGGTAACATACTAATAACTGAATGATTCTCCGTTCGATTTAATCATATGGAACGTAGTGATATAATAATAACAAAATTACCATCAAATTCAATAGTAGTTATATGCAGAAGAGTTGTCGGTTTACCGGGTGATAAAATTATAGTTCGAACATCATTTAATTTTAATCCAATATCAAATAGTCATAAACATAATTCAAAAATTGGATACAATTATGAAGACGATGGCAACAATTTCGACGAATCCAATGATCTAGACAATTTTGGGAAAGTAATACATATATACGACATACAAGGACGAAAGTTGTTTCAACGCTTACAACATCAAGACGTCCAAGACTCAACTACAAGCAAGTTTTTTTATTTTTACTTTTACTAAATTATTGAAATTTATTTTTTTTTAATTATGTTTAGACCAAATGGTCTGCTAAATTAGTTTTTGATATTAGAGATTTTTCCACGGTAGAGTGCGCGCATGGTTTGGTCCGTACATTCCTGTAACATTTGGAAAAAATTTTAAAAAAAACCTTGGATAAATAAATGCCTTAGGCATTTATTGTTAATTTGAACAGCCCAGGCTTTAAAACTGAGAGGGGCAATGAGTTCCACATTTTGGTTACTCTATTGAAATCACGGTTCTAAAAAGAAAATGTTCTACAACGGGATATCTGAACAGCAAAAGGGTGGGACATTTTTGAAATTCGTGTTTGTCGGTTGTATTGCACACACGATGGGAGGGTGTTTTGAAAATCTCTAAAAGATGAATCATAAAAGTTGTATTTATAATAGATTAAATGTTACCGAACTGTCGGTAACATTTCTTCGGTGTTGGAGTGGATCAAGTTCATCAGTTAACGCATGATTATCAATCAACCGTATTGCCTTTTTCTGCACACAGTATAGGATTTTTATTGTAGACTCACAGGCAGGCAACTCCCCAAACATGACAATAATACTCCATACATGGATGGATAAATTACGTATAAATTGACAAAAGTTGCTCAGAGTTAAAAAAAACTTTTTACATCGGCTCACGAATCCTAATTTTTGAATTGCAATTTTTGCCAGACTAAAGACATGTTTGTTCCATTTCATGTTACTTTCAATGACAACTCCGAGAAGTTAAATCGATTTAACCTCATGTAATTCCTAGTGGTTTATCATAATGGGAAAGTCTTTATGTCGTTCCATCCGTGAAAGCCGACATAACTTGGTTTTGACAGGATTAAACTCCACAAAATTGGTCTTTCCCCATTGCATTATACGCTGTAGGTTTTTGTTGATAGAATTAACTAACAGTTCTCTATCGGCTTTTTAGAGGTGCATGAGAGGCATGCAATGTAACTGTAAATTGAATGCACTGTAGAGCTAAGTAAATCATTTCTATATAAAAAAAATAAGGTTAGTGGAAGTGCGGAGCCTTGGAAAACACCAGCATTCGTTTTGTAAACATTGGATGTAATGCCATCTAAATCGACATGAAATTGGCGACCTGTAAGAAAACTATGAATCCATGATAAAGTAAGCTCATCTATGCCATAAGATTTTAATCTAGCTATGAGATTTCTATGCCAAACTTTATCAAAAGCCTTTGAAATGTCCACCAAAAGCCTTTGAAACACTGATGGTTTCACCATGGTTCTCCAGAGATTTGTTCTACATATGTGTTACGTACGCTAACAGATTACCTGTTGCATGACTTCTGCGAAAACCATACTGCTTATCATCGATAATTCGTAACACCACCAAATATTTCATTAGGTTCTAGTGGTTACTGGAGGGTTTCTGGAGTTTTATTTGAGTTACAGGCCTGAAATGCTTTCCGTTTATTTCTCACCGCCTCATAAGCAACCCGCATGAACCTTCGACGCAATAGTTTCAGAGCCCCACTCAAACACCGTTTTCATAACTCCAAACGCGACGAGGGTTGGCTTTAATTGGATTTGGTGATGTGAATTTTACTGTTGCTGATATTAACAGATGGTCCGATGATCCGAGGGGCTGATCAACATTTGTATGCACTGTTTCTGGCTCATTTGTCAAAAACAAGTCTAACAAATTGTTGTTATGATGAATATTATCTGATATTCTCGTTGGATGCTCTATCATTTGGGTTAAGCCGTGAAAGTCTGCCAGGAATAGTTCCGCTTGTCTTCCCACGTCGTCGGTGTGGGATGAGTATTTCAACCAGACTGTATTTTGTACATTGAAATCGCCAAGAATAACCAGTTTTGCTTTGGGGTAATTTTCGATGATTTTATCAAGATTTATTGGTAATTTTTCTAAAAAAGAACAACCTTAGGGGGAGTTCGCGGATCTGTACATTAATATGAGCAATTTCACGAAGATTCAACAACGTTTTGACTTGACCCCTTTTAATTTTGATTATTTTTTGTTTATAGATAGTCTTTGATAAATAAAAAATACAAGTTCTCTTAGAATTTTTTTTTTCGACCAGGGGTCTCCACAGGGTGCCCCTCAATTTTTTGTTATTTTGTGATGTGAGTGCATTTTGACGAGCGATTGTAGAAAAACTACTCAATCGATTTTCGTAAATGATATGTCGTTGAATAGGTATTAGAACAAAGTTTTGAAAAATGTACACTGTTAATTTTTTGAAATAATTTTTAACGGTGTAACATAAGAAAAAAACGGTGTAATTAAAAAAAAGATGGCATAGCCTTTTTTTTTTAACTAAATTGAAGCTTATTTTATATCTAACCACTTTTGAAAGTTTGGGACTTGCATTATTTTTTGTTTTAGAGATAAAATTCGTTGTGCATATGACTGTCGGGAATCAGTTTTTTTTTGTTCTGAAGGAAAATTATAAAAATGGTGTTATAAACTAAGAGGTTTTTTTTTAATGTTAAATATCAAATATTTTAATATTAGATGAACTTTTTAAAACATTATAAAAATTATATATGTAGTACAATAAATAAAATAAATACAATTGTTAAAAATGATTTACTTATTTTACAAACAGAAGTTTCTTTTGAATAGGAAAACACTTCTGCAATTATTTTCTTTGTATTAGATGGCATAAAAAAATGAAATGTTTATTTGTCACTTTTAATAATCACTTGTCACTCTTATAAAAAATAATTTGACAGTCTCGACTGCAAACAAAAAAACCGTATAAATAACAAAATCTATTTAGGAACTTTTGACTGGAGAAGTATTATGTTCGTATTATGTTATTATGGTCATAAAGTAAAAGATTGTATTTTAACATTCAATTACAAATATTTTATTATTGAATAAACTTTTTAAAGTATCATACAAATTATATATGTAGGTTAAAGAAAATAAATATAGTTATTAAAAATTATTTACTTATTTTACATTTAAAAGTTTCTTTTGAGTTGGAAAACATTTTTGCATTTATTGTTTTAGTATCTAATGGTACAAAAGAATGAAATTTTTGAGTTCCACTTATAGTAATTACATTTTTATATCGATTTTTTATTTTTTTTTTTTTGTTAATTGATATTCATTTTTATCGGCGTATCCAAAGTTCATGGTAGATTCCCATTTTAAAGCCCATTCGAAAAGTTTTTTTGATGTATCAATAATATCTTTGCTCCCTATACTATAACGGTGTGCAGCACGCTTCAGTGTACCACCAATTCCATCACAAGGTCCCTTTCCATGGCTGGAAGCATGAAAATGCCATTCTGCATCAACCTTAAAGTCTTTTTTGTGGTGGCATAAGTTATTTAGGCTATGCGTATTTTTGTATTGAGAAGGTGCACTGTCAGTGTTATAAATTATTTTCGTAATATTAGAATTTATATGCGTTTTGATGAATTCAATAAGTTTTGTAATGAAAAGATGAACTGTAGTACTGTTGTGATCATTTATATCCGAAATGAGTATTAAACTTCGGTGCTATATATATTCACTTGCGGCACTTTTAAAATAAATGACAAATGGATGAATAGTAGCTTGTGAATTATTATGATAATAGCCTTGAATCGCATCCTAAATTATGAAGCCGTAGTTTTCAGAAAAATCCTCTTGAACGAAGTACTTCCTGCTTCTAATTTTTTTTTCCTCAATGAATGTAGATTGCTGTTTTGCTATAAAGTTGTGTGGTATCAAAATTTGTAAACGGTAAATAAATTTTTTCATAAATTCTTCTATAGTTTCTATTAAAGTATCCAAATTGCATCGATCAGTGGTATTCCATTGTTGATATTTCACTTGAAGGATTCCTTTAACGTCAAAATCATTTAGTAATTTTGCTTCCAGTTGTTGAAGTTTTTTTGAACATTCATTGCACTTCAAAGTATGACAATCTTCTGTTAATTCACCACATGAAATAAAGTCAATTAATGTTTTATAATTCTGGAAAGCAGCGTCAGTAATTCAAGATATCTTAGAGTGTTGAATCATTAGTTTCATATTTTGATGTATAGTATACACGCACACATTATGAACTCCTTGGGATAATTTTATACATTCTTGTGGTCGAAGGGACGTGAATTTAGTAAATCCTATTTTCACATCAGGAAACTTATTTTTAGACTCCACATAAGCTTCATTTAATGTACATAGCAATAAGCGCTTTTGTGTTTTTATGCGCTTATCTCCTTTTTTAAAAGATATTGCATCTCGTTTGCCTGGCAATAATCTACTGATTTCATCACTTTTATAGAACTGCTCCACAACATTTATATCTGTTGTGGATACACCTCTTTTATCCGTCGCAGATGAATGCTGAAAATTATTTTTATGTAGAGTTTTACTTTTTTCAACCATATGACGCTTAGCATTACTGTTGTTTGTTATTATAATTATATTGTTATTATAATTATATTATTATATTTAAAAATATAATAATTTATATTATTATATTTAAAAAAAATTCTACTTGAAGTCGTATTTTTCATTTATCAAAGGCTATATATAAACTAAAAATAAACCAAATTAAAAAGGGTCGAGTCAAAATGTCGCAAAATTTTGCTGAACTTGACTGAAATTGCTTTTTAAAAAGTTCATTTAATAATAAAATATTTGATATTTAACATAAAAAAAAATCTGAATCTAAAAATCGCCATATTTATAATTTTCCTTCAGAACAAAAACAACTGATTCCCGACAGTCATATGCACAACGAATTTTATCTCTTTAAAACAAAAAATAATGCAAGTGCCAAACTTTCAAAAGTGGTTAGATATAAAATAAGCTTCAATTTAGTTAAAAAAAAAAAAAAAAAAAAAGTTAGTGCCATCTTTTTTTCAATTACACCGTTTTTTTCTTATGTTACACCGTTAAAAATTATTTCACAAAATTAACAGTGTACATTTTTCAAAACTTTGTTCTAATACTTATTCAACGACATATCATTAATGAAAATCGATTCAGTAGTTTTTCTACAATCGCTCGTCAAAATGCACTCACATCACAAAATAACAAAAAATTGAGGGGCACCCTGTGAAGACCCCTGGTCGAAAAAAAAATTCTAAGAGAACTTGTAATTTTTTATTTATGAAAGACTATCCATAAACAAAAAATAATCAAAATTAAAAGGGGTCAAGTCAAAATTTCCCAAAAATTTGCTGAACTTGCGTGAAATTGCTCATATTATGAACATGGTTTTATCAACACCTGAGATCTTCAACGCAAGAGAGTTAAGTTACTTAGAATTCAACTCGTTAGTCTTAATTAAGTTAATTCTCATACAAGGAAGTGAATCTCGCACAAATACACAAACACCATGTTTGTTATAAAACAAATGCTCCAATTCATAATCAGGCAGTCGGTGTTTAGTTTTTAAATTTTAATTTTGGTTTTCTTCTTACAATCAGTTAGCGTAACTCAAGCTGAAACGAGTCGCAAAAAAAACAACTTCAAAGAAAATTTTCATTCCATTATATAAATATTAATGCAGACATTATTCTTTTTTTTATTACTACAAATACTATATACATTGAAGATGATACCTTGCTTAAGGATTAAGTTAATGTTCAATAACAAGAACAACAACAATACCAAAAGTTCTATAACCGTCTTTTTAAGTTTTTTATTTTAAGAAAACTTTTTTTTATATTAAAATCAAAAAGGGAAAAAAGCTCAAACTTAAAGTTTAACAAAAAAAATAAACATTGATAAAATGCAAATTTCTTTATTGAGTTTATGTTTTTCTGTTGTAGTTAGATAGCATCTGCTTACCAAACGCTTCGCAAAGATAAACTTTTGAATGTAAACTCTTTTTAATAGATGTTTATTGATGCTGGAGATAATGATATTTTTTAAGGTGTGAATATTATACAAAACTCATTTTCCACAAATTCAAAGTTAATCTTCGTTGTTATCTTTTGTTAGAATTTGCTTTATGAAAATTTATATTAAACATCAACATTTAAAGTTATCTGTTGGCAACCCTGC
The DNA here is from genome assembly GCA_963693315.1 of Diogma glabrata. NCBI lineage: Eukaryota > Metazoa > Arthropoda > Insecta > Diptera > Cylindrotomidae > Diogma > Diogma glabrata. The sequence goes on from OY856187.1 coordinate 403,334,593, forward strand.
CATGCAACGTAGTCCATATCAAATTCTTTTATGTAATTATTTTTCTTGGTGCAAAGAATTGATTTGGAAAATTCGGTGAATTTGATACAAATCTCTTTACTACGAAAATTTTCCAAATCCGTAAAATTCGTTTATGGAACTTGAAAAAAGAAATGAGGCTAAAATGACTTCGATGAATGTAAAAAATCAACAACGAGGTAGATCCAATGCATTTCAATCATCATTAAGGACAAGAAGAACCAATCCAGGGGAAGCCGAAGACGAGATGCAGAAGTCTAGCTGCGAAATCTGTGATGCATTGAATAATAATGTCATAGTTATGTGCGACATATGCGATTTATTTGTGTTAACGTTACGAAAGACATTGAAAATCAAGAATGGATTTGTAATCGATGTACAAGGCCAACAGAAGGTCCACCAAATCCAGATTGCAATAATGCCGATAATAAATCAGCCATCGATCTGACCGAACCCTTACATCCACCAATCATCGATCTGACAGATCAGATACGTCTTCAGCGCGAAGAAAGATTCAACTTGAACTTCAGAAATTAGAAGGGGAGCGTGTTTTTCAAGAGCAGCACGAGCGACAAGAAAGAGCATGTGTTTCAAGAGCAGCGCCACAAAAATGAGCGTGCACTACAAGATCAGTGCGACAAGAAAAGTTGCAACGAGAAAAGAAGTATCTAAAGAAAAAATATCAGCTGCTGGAAAATATTGACGAAGTCAGTGAACTCACCAAGTCAGAGTTTGACGAAAATATAACACGAAAAAAGGTAAATGAATGGTTGGACAGAGCCAAGGACAATAGTAAGAAACGCGTATGAGAACTTCAGGAAATCCGACAAATACATCCACGCAAATCCAATCTAGTGTCATCATATCCAAGCCTATCATCTTCGAGCCAAGTCTCTAGCATGGTGAAAGTTGATGGCACAATGTCGCTTATAAACAACAAAGCCAAATTATTTTCGATTCCTATGACATTAACAGCATATAGATAGTTATTCACAACCACGTATACAATCGGTTTGGACCACTGCTATCCAACAGCCAGTTAGCCAACATATAGCTGGGGCTATATATACACCAGTAAACAAGCAGAGTTTCGCGATTCAGCGCCTGGTATAGGTGCATTGAGTCAAAGCCACATTTAATCAAACAAGCAACCATTTTTTTCTCAAACAGATCGAAGCATTTACCAAGGAGCCGATAGCGTGCTACCGGATGGGGGGCCTAGTTATGCCAAGAAAACTTTCGAGCTTCAGTGGTCGTCCGGAAGATTAGCCATTTTTCCCCAGTTGTTTTGAAGCAACAACAAAAAATTTACTTTCACAAATGAAGAAAATTTAATACGGCTTCAAAGGTGTTTAAAAGGCCACCAAAGCAGATAAATTGGAAACCATAACACTGTGCGACAAATGGTAGGGGTCTGTGATCCGCTGGGGTTCTGATTACCGGGAAAAGTTATAACGGTAAAAAAAAGTTATACGTGTCCCGGCGTTTCGCTGGGTCACGTCTAGGAATCGAGATATATCGATTTGAAGTTAGCATGTATCATATAGGGGAAATAGTCACGTTTTGGGGACATAACTCGAGAACGACTAGTCCTATTTTACTGAAACTAATTTAGAAAAATTAAGAATTACAATTCTTTTAATCTACTAATACACTGTTTCCTTACACAATCAACAGTTTCGCAGTTATAAATAAATTTATGAAGAAAAAAAATAAAAAAATTGTATTTTAAAAAATCATGAAAAATTCAAAACGGAAAAAAGTGTCAAGTCTTATTACTTTTACGTAAAGTCATATTATCTGTGCACAAAACGACACATAGATCATGAAAATCGATGAACGCATTTAGCTTTTAGCTTTGACAAGAATATTGATTTTTCATAGAAATTTTTTTTTAATATTTTTACTGGAATAAACTCCAAAATTTATTGTTTTAAATGTATTTGGACATGTGTCTATGTGGCTTTGTATATTAATTTTATTTTTTTTTTACTTTTTTGTTTATTATTTTCTATTTTTTATTTTTTTATTTTTATTTATTTATTTTATTTTATTATTTTTAGTATAATTTTATTTTATATTTTTATATTTTTATTATATTTTATCATATTTTATTATATTATTATTATTATTTATTATTATTATTATTATTATTGTTTATTATTATTATTATTATTTATTATTATTATTTATTATTATTTATTACTATTATTATTATTATTTATTATTATTATTTATTATTCATTGTTTGTTATTATTATTTATTATTATTTTTTATTGTTTATTTATTATTTATTTATTATTTTTTTATTATTTATACATCATTTATGTATTATTTATTTTATTTATTTATTAATTTTTTTTAATTTTATTTTTTATATTTTTATTATATTTTCATTATATTTTTATTTTATTATTTTTATTATTTTTTTTGTATTTCTTATTTATTTAATTTCAATTTGTTTGTTTTTTCGTTACTTTTTCAGTATAGCATATCACTAGATTAAAGGAATTGTAATTCTTAATTTTTAAATTTGTTTCAGCAAAATCGGACTAGTCGTTCTCGAGTTATGTCAAAAAAAGAACCCCAAACAGGACAATTCCTATATGATACTTACTAACTTCAAATCGAAATATCTCGATTCCTAGACGTGACCCAGCGATACGCAGGGACAAGTATAACTTTTTTTTACCGATATAACTTTTCCCGGTAGTCAGAACCCCAGCGGATTTTGGCTGTTGCACAGTGTAATTAACTTCGCTTTATCAGTTCAAAATTTGAATACCACATTGGAAGCCTCGAAGTTCACTGCTTATTCATGCAATCCTATTTTGCTCCAGGAGCTGACTGACAAGCTACCTGCATTAGTAAAGCTCAACTGACCGCTATATAAAGAAAAGGTGCCAGTCGTAACGATTTCAAGATTTAGCTTCTGGTTTTCACGAATTGCGAAAGCAGCTGGTAGTGTAACTCTGACATTTAGTGCACCTCGAGCTGTTGAATTATAAACCGATAAGCGCCGTCACCAAGAGAAGGGATACCTCAACACACATAATCAAGAAATTTCAAACGGAGAAAATACAAATAAAAAAGAAAGTCGGAAATGCTATATTTGTAAAGGTAGTTGTGCATCTGTCAAAGACTGTACCAAATTTAAAAAATTTAACCATAGTCAACGATGGGCAGCTGTCAATGAATATAAGTTATGTGCATATGCTTGACTTCACACGGCAGGTTTTGGTGCATGTCCGAAACCTTATATGGTAAAAATAACCGCGCTTTCAAGCATCACCAACTGCTCCACAACTTCAATAAGGGCACTGCTATAAAAAGGCCGAGCAGTGGAAATTGTCATGGTTGAAATTGGAGAAAGGTGAAAGCGTACTTCACATTGGAATCTTTAGGTATAGTAAAGCTCCTAAAAACTAAAGCAGCACGTGAAGCTTTAGAGCTAACAATATGTCGTAAAGGTAATAAGTTCGATACAGGATTCCTATAGATATATGACAATATTCGAATTTCCAACAGCCACACCCGATGGCAAAACGACGTCTGGAATGCTTAAAAATAAGTATGGAAAAAATCCGGCAATGGTCGAAGTTTTAAATAGACAAATCCGGTATTTTGCCAAGGCATATGTTCGCAACTTATCCAATTCGGAGCAGCAGCAAAATAACTCACTTATTTGCCAATTTTTTCAGTATTAAATGCAAACAAACCGGGAAAAATAAGACTTGTTTGGGACGCAGCTGAAAAGGTGAATGGCGTCTCACTAAATTTTTTGCTGTTAAAGGTGCCTGACCAACTAGCATCACTTTCGGCCATTCTTTATCGATTTCAAGAAAGATTGCCATTTGTGGGACATAAAGGAAATGTTTCACCAAGCTCGTATGAATCAGTCGGATCAGCATGCTCAGAGATTTTTATGGGCTTCGGAGGACTCAGATCTATTGAGCCAGACATATATGTAATGGAAGTAATGACATTTGGGGCATCGTGTTTTCTAAGTTATGCACAATATGTTAAAAATAAAAATGCTCTGGAATTTATGACCGATTTTCCAGAAGCAGTCGAGGTTATCACGAAAAATTATTATGTAGATGACTACCTAGGCAGCCTAGACACTGAGAAAGAAGCCATCCAAATCACTAAGGACGTCAAATTCATACACCACCAAGGCTGATTCGAAATAAGAAATTGGATCTCATATTCAGTGTACGTAATCAAAGCTCTTGGCGAAAAACCGGCCGAAGTCCAGAAAAACCTAAACATGAGCCATGCAACGGGAGCATAAAAGATATTGGGCATGTGGTGGGTTTCTTCATCTGAAACATTCACGTATTTGTTAACCTACAACCAAACCAACCGAGAAATTTTGTCTGGAGAACGTCGACCTACCAAACGAGAGGTACACTAATGACGACCTTTGATCCTCTGGGACTGCTGGCTCATTTCTTGGTGTACGTAAAAATAATATTACAAAAAATATGGAGGTCCTCATTTGATTGGGATGACCTGCTAACAGATGCCCAGCATGAAAAGTGACAACGTTGGATCCGTTGTCTATAAAACATAATCAATGTTCAAATTCCCAGATGGTATCAACTGAAAACATCGGCAGGAGACCAGAGCGTAATTCAGCTACATGTATTTGTAGACGCAAATGAAGATGCGTATGCCGTTGTCGCATATTTAAGGCATCAAAATGTTACGGGAGTGAAATGTTCGCTAGTCGGAGCAAAAACCCGCGTGGCTCCAATAAAAATGGTTGCAATACCTCGACTCGAACTGGAAGCGGCAACACTAGGGGCTAGGCTACCCAACACTATTCAGGAGGGACACTTTATTAATATATCAGAGCGTTTTTTTTTTTGGTCCGACTCAAGGACAGTACTATGTTGGCTCAAATCCGATCAACGAAGATATCGACCAATTGTTGTGCTCCGTGTAAACAAAATCTTGGAGTCAATAGAGCTAAATGAATGGCTTTGGGTACCTACGAAATTAAACGTCGCAGATGAAGCCACCAAACGGAATAAAAACCCTTAATTTACTTTGTCGTGCCGATGGTTTAGTGGCCCAAAATTTCTCCGTCAATCAGAAGATTAATTGCTCAAAGATATAACCGAACAAATATCAACTGATGTAGAGCTTAGACCACATTTCTTCACGATTTCATATCCCTACCAAATTTAATCGAAGTGGAACGCATTTCAAGCTGGATACGACTTATTCGAACACAGGCATTTGTTTTCCGATATAAACACAATTTAAAATCCAAGGCAAGACAATTACAAAAAAAATGTGGTCCATTTTCACAACACGAATATATATCAGCCGAAAACTATCTATATAAGTAAGCACAGATTGAAAATTATCCAGATGAAATAGCTACGCTCAACAAAAATAAGGATCGCCCGGTAAAGGAGATGCATAATATCGACAGAACTAGCTCTATCTACAACCAATCGCCATATTTAGATAGAGGGAGTGCTTCGTGCTCGTGGTCAGATAGATACCGCCATTGGAGTGAAAAATGACTTAAAGCGACCTATTCTGTTGCCCAGAGGACATCATATTACCCGCTTAATAATAATGTCGTTTCAACGCAAATATCATCATCATAACCACGAGGCCGTAATCAATGAAATCCGGCAAAAATATTATATTTCACCGCAGACGACTGGAGAAGCGCTGGGGAGTCCTCCAAACATGCCCTACTACTCGGGCCGTACATATAGAGATTGCCCACATCCTGTCGGCTGACTCCTGTTTATTATGTCTCAGGAATTTCATTTCCAGAAGAAGGATACGAAATGAGATTTACAGTGACAATGGCACTAGTTTTCAAGGGGCCGACAGTGAACTTCGCATGGGCAATTCAACAAATACAAAGGAATAAGCCAGAAGGAGAATTTACCAGCACCGCGGCTAAATGGATATTCAATCCGCCAGCTTCTTTTCATATGGGCCGTCTGGTAAGCTCGGTAAAAACCACCCTTCATCAAATAATGCCCACCAAAAATCTAACAGATGAATTGCTACGAAGCATGTCACTAGAGGTTGAGAATATCGTCAATTCACGCCCTCTCATCAACGTGCCGCTGGACGACGAGAACGACGAGGTTTTAACACCCAATCACTTTTTGTTGGGCCCCTCCAGCGGAATCAAGCCGATATCAGAATTTTGTGATGATAGGGTAGTGCTGAAGAAAAACTGGTTGACCTCCCCAGCAGCACGCCAACGCCTTGTAATGAAGCGTAATTCAAACTTCGAGATTGAGAGTCGAACCACTGTCCCACACCCATTGAATTTACATTAACAGAAACTTTCATATTGGTTTTCGTTTTTTCCTTCACACATAGTTTCATGTGTTCAATCCATAATCATTATCTGCTATGGTTTCCGTTTGGAAATTGTCCTAAAACAGTTGTGTGCTATTTCCCAGTGTAATTTCCTTTATTCAATTTGAAATCGTTAATCGCTGGCGTAAACCGTTGAACAATATCATTGATGCGTAGTTCCGCTATTCCCATATAGATTTCCTACAATCGTGTTATAATCAATGTTTTTTCTGTTTATAATACCCTACCAAATTTAGTACCGGTCGATCGTGAAGATTCTTTAGTGAGTACACATTAATTAACGAAGAAAAAACTAGAAACCAATTTATCGGTTGATCGACCTGTTATTATTCCCCCCAACGATCGTTATTTTGTTTGGCATAAATACGCGTAGTTGCGTATAGAGGCTCTCTTAATCACATTATTCGTTTCTGATTAGATTCTTATTTTTGGTTCAGGTATGGCTTCCTTATTGGTACAGGTATGGCCATGTATAATTATTATCTTTGCGTTTTTTTTTCCAATAAATGCGCTAGTTAAATCTAACTTTAACATAAAAAAAAATTCGAGTAGAACTACGGAAAGTAAAGTGTGATTAGAAATTTAAAAAAAAAGTATTTCTGTATGTTTTAATAATGACGCTTGATAAATTTAACTTTATAAAGAAATTAAGTAAAAATATGAATCGTAAATCGTTACTAGAAATTAAGAAATCAAAAAAAAAGAAATTTTGTGTTGTGTATGTACCATTAACCGCGCTTGATAAATTTAATTTTTAAATCAAAAAGTTAAGATAAATTTAATTAAAATCGGGGTGTGCATTCTCCTTCAACTAAATTAAAATTAATTAAGGATAAATTTATTAGTCTAGAACAATCGCTGAAATCTATTTTTTGTGTATAAATACTTAAATTATAATAAACAATTTACATGTTGGAATTTATATGATTATTAAAACCGATGTCGTGTACCTTTTGTTGATGTGTCGCCCACACTCGATTGAGTGTGGAATATCTAGGATCTATCACAAAATAAAATGTTTTTGGGACTGTCGCTGATGTGGTCGTTTGTGTTAGCCTGATCCACCAGTTTTTTTTTTTGTGCTGCAATAGTCACTCGACTTCCTGTCATACTCACCATAATTAATCATCGTCAAAATAATACATGCTAGCTGTTCTGTGCTCATATCTTCGTGCTTGAGGCTCTGGTCATTTGTATGTTACCGTGGCTGGAGTCAGCAGGGGTATAAGGACTTGTATGAGAACTGCACCATCCATCGCAACTGATGGATTCAACAGTTTTGTAGGAATTGAGTACCAGCGTTCATCATTCCGTCCACATCTGGTTCAATAGTGTATGGTTTCCGACCTGTGTTCGACCTCCGATCCACAGTCACATGGTTCAACCGCCAGTCATATTCACAAATAACTCATGTAATATTTATCTACAAGCGTGGGAGTTGATCATTCTACATATAGGTGGCTCTACAATTACTCAGCCTTTAAAAACGGCTCCACGGAGCTCATCATTTTAGAGATCTGTCTTGGGAAATTATTCAATACGGTGTCAACTTAAATTCATTATATATATTTTTACTGATGAAATTATTTAATCACTACATCAACTTAAGTCATCGTTTATATATACCTTTTTTGGAAATTACTCGATATTCCGCCAACGTAATTCATCAATCACTTTTAGTTTTTTTGTTGGAAATTAATCAACCGGTGTCAACTTAAAGCCAACATGCATACATATATTCCTGAAATAATTCAACTATTACATCAACTTAAGACATCGTTCAAATATCTTTTTGACAATTATTTTATACTCCGTTAACGGAAATTCATTTGTTACCTATATGTTCCTGACATTATTCAATTGCTACGTATTTCACCATTTTTATCGATAATCATGAACTTATTCATCATTTCAAGTATTACTTCAACTTGATTTATCAATTGCATATATATGTCAACGTAATTCATCATTTTTATTGCTATTTGAGGACCTATTCATCATTTCCAATTACTACATCAACTTGAACCCTAGCTTATACGCATAGTTCTGTCTGCAGATGTTCTATAATCAAGCAATGACCAGCTAAGTACACCAGGAGGAAGAACGGGGTCTGACCACAGCTTGGGGTGAGAACCTTTGTATATATATATATATATATATATATATATATATATATATATATATATATATATATATATATATATATATATATATATATATATATATATATATATATATATACATATATAGATACCTGGATTTATGTGCATGGATGTGTGGGTGTATGGGCATGCGTGTATGTGTAGGTGAGTGTGTGTGTGTGATTATTTTCGGTACTGGTACACTCGAGGTACCAATACACTTTTGGTACACTCGAGTGTTTGGAGTGCGAGAGCGTGTGAATGGGTTAGAAGTATGGGGGCTGGACGTGGTGATCGCGGTTCTTTCATATACGGGAGTCGCCAGAGTCTTTTTAGTTCACTTACCTTTTTTTTACATCTGTTCTTATCTCATGTTACGCGTACAAATACAGTTATTTGTGCTGGAGCAGCAGGTATTCTTCTCTCGACTCCATAGGCTGCAGCTAGTCTGGGGCTAAAAATAATCTCGCTAGGTACGCGGCGTGCTATGCCACTTCGTTGTTAGTCAAAGAAGCAGCGTTTCATTACAGCCTTCAAGAAATTCTTCAGCCAGGAAGAAATGGACTCGCAACTATATACCAACCCTTACAAGAAGAACAAAATGGTTCAATACTGTGAAGCCCATACAGAAGGAATGTTGATTGTGGTGAATGAGAACAGTCTCAGAAATCGCTGGCCGAAAGAAAATAAAATACTCGAAACAATCATTGGAAGCAACGGCAGAGTCAGACGAACAATTGTACAAACGGCTGCTGGCGTCTATGAAAGACGGTGAAACTTGCTGTACTTGATGTCAGGAACGCAGATGGTGGTAAGCCGACCGAGGATATGATCGACCTACCGGGATGGAGTGCTGCCAACACTGACATGCATCGTAGTCCATAACAAACATAACCGTGGACGTGACTCAAGCCTGCTATCAAATAAAAAGGAAAAATAATATGTGATTCTAGACAGCTGTCAAAATTGGATAAATTGGCGGACTCATCACTAAGTAGTTTAAATTCTAAGTTATTTTCTTGAGTTAAGTTTACATTGTTCAATCTCAATTTGTTTCATAAATAGTTTATTTAAAAGCATCAAGTGTAGTTGTGTAAAGTGAAATAATTTCGAACCTTGGCGTATGAATACTAAAAGTAAATCTTAATTAGAAACATCTTTAAAATAAAACTATTTACCAAACTGTAAAGTTGGAGTGTTTGTTTAATTGAATTCCTGGACGCAGACGTTAGACTGTGAAATCTGAAAACACATACGAAGGTTACCAGCATCAATCGCTAAAATTTCCCATCAAATGTTATCGAAACCACAAGAAGTTTGTTTAATTGTTTAATTATGTTAAAACTGCAACGAACAATCTAAAAACAAATTTATCCTTGATGACTAACCATCCACCACAAGCAACAAAAACAACAAAAATTGCAAAATTTATGAAAATGTTAGACCAAACTACGAAAACTAAAATATTTTGAATACAAAAACCAAAACAAAAAACTTATCCCAGCTGCTTATAATATGCATGTTTTCATATATTTCATACTCGTACATAACTTCACAGCAGATATTATATATGCAATAGAATAGACCGAAAGTTTTTTGTTTTGACAATCAATTTACGAGAGTTTCGTTTTTGTTGTTGTTTCGCTTATGATTTGCTTTTTCTGTTTTATTTTAACAAAATATTTTCAAGGAGATACAATTTCATTTTGAAGGGGTTGAAGTGGAGTTGTGTCGTTCCAGAAACACAAAATGTGGATGATTTTTTTCTTTAATGGATTTTGTGTTTTTTCATATATCTAGTACAAATATTTGTTTCCCTTTTTGGATTATTTGAATGTAATAGAAAATAACGAGATATCTTTAATTAATGTGATTAGGACGAGAAAAGATAAACTACTTTGATTTCCATGGACAATCCATCGGAATGTATAGCTCATAAAAAGCGGAATTAATTAAATTTAATTTTCTTAATTAAAGAAAATAATGCATACAAATAAAACCACAAATTGAAAAATTAAAATAAAGCTAAGATATTAAACAGAAATGGAGATGAATCCCATGAGTCGCATTTCACAGATAAAATGATTCAAATTTATTTTTATGGTTAAGATGATTTATGATTTTGATTACTTTTGTGGGAAAGTTTTACAACTTTGCAAAAAGAAATTAGTGTTGGTAATATTTCGAAAAAATTCTGCATTTAGTGGTATGGTTGATGATGATAATACATTTGTTAATTGGAGGTAGGATTTAATTTTTTTTTCTTTATGTTATTCGTGTCACGTGTGTTTAGAAAGAAAGAGTTGCTGAAACTGCTGTACAGTGTTCGCATTGTTTTTCTATGACCAATCGAGGGCGAGTATTGTTACTATTTACGATTTTTTGTATTACAAAAAAAAATCAAACGGTTATTGTTTTCTTTTTGAAATATAAAAAAATTGGCTACATAACAGTACGACTCCAAGATACCTCTGGTGCTAGCCAAATGTTATGATCTGTCGACCAAACTGGATAGCGATACTTTCCGCTAATTTTCTGCTACTCATTAGTACGACCTTTGTTTTCTAATTGGCCAACTCCTGTCTTGTATTATTCAGCCATGCTTTAACGCTGAATATTTTTCTTTTTTTTTAATTTTGTTTATTCAAAGTTAGGCATGTTTTGTGTTAACCTTAATAAATTATAGATTAACGTCTTTGAATATCGGAATATACCATGCTAGGGATTATGGTTTGGATACAGTTGGAAATAATGTCTGTGACATGATGTTCCATAACAGTGGTTTAAATACCGATTGCTGGGGCACCCTCCCCCACATCCAGGGGGACAACTACACAGTATTGTTTGTCACCATCTAGCCATCTTTTACTACTCAATGCGTTATGTGCTTGCATGTGTGTGTGTGTTTATGAATTTGTGTGTGTTTTTTTGTAATATATGAAAAAATTTATTTTATAAATTCTACTATCAACTATTATTTTTCACATCTGCTAGGTGTCGCGTGACGTCCTCCTTTTTTTAACTATTCTTATGGAATAGTATTTTGTTTTCGGTTCAGAATATTGTCCTTTTGTGGCAGGGGAGTTTTGTAGCGACCATGTCACCACAAATAAAATAAAAACCACTTCGGTTTAAATCATTTTAACTATTTTCCTAATTCAGTATACTTGTATTTCTCAACGGTTAACGTAACGATGAAACGATCGGTTGGTATTGCATGCAAGCTTAATTTGGTCAAATCGTGCTTGAATAGATCAAATAGAATTTTTATTTTATTTATTTATTCGTCAAATAAAGACTTATAACTTCATGTTCAAGCTAATTTATCTTGAGTGTAGCGTTTTCATTTTTCTTGAAATACTTTGTTTAAAATTTGTCCTGTTAACGTGTGAGTCATAAAATTTAGTGGATTGTGCATAGAGTAGTCAGTTTTATGAAGCTATAGATGATACTAAATCTAGTATCATGTGTATGTAAATTGAGTACCATTTTATCACACAAATCCGGACATCTTATATGGCCTCTTACTAGATCAAAATCAAAAAGTGCGGAAGCTAACTCTCTTCTGGATTCAAGGGAAATCGTATTAAGTAAAATAAGCCTTTCTTTATATTTTGGAAGCCTATAGCTAGTAAATCCTAAAGGTTTTAAGGCAAAAAGTAAAAATTATTTTTGCACCAATTCTAATAAGTTTTTGTGTCCAAATCGAGTGATTGTTGAACTCCTACGTTTTTATAAAAAGAAAATCTTCACTTGGATTAGTGTTAACAACTCAATGTTTTTCTGCAGTCAAAATCTTTAACTGTGAAGTGGTGAAGTGTTAAAAATTTCTTCATTTCGATTTTATCATTAATTTTTTATCATTTTACCATTTTTGCGATTCTATATGCGATTTGTGTATTAAAAAATCTATGAACGTGCCAAACGTCAGAAATACATAAAATTAAATATTTATTTTAACGTTTAACACAATTTAAACGTAAATGTTTACAAATTTAAATATATATAAATATTTATCTTTGTGAAATTAGCCCGTAATTCTATCCCGTTAAAAGGATAGCTTCGTATGGTAATAATATTACAAAATTTTATGCTATCATGATAGTTTATTTAAGTTGTATCAGGAAACAATGCTATCTCACTTGTTCAAAAATTGATTTGAGTTTTCAATTAGAATCAATTTATATTCAAACATCATATTTTAGAAGCATTCGTCAAAAAATTTCAACAAAACAATAATTTTAGCTATTTCAGATAATTTTTTTTTACTATATGCTACTCTCAGCCTGTTTTTTTCTGTCACGACAGTTTATACTATATATCAAACAACCATTAGATTCCATTAGACTAATAGCCCAGTCATTTTAGCGATCAACCTCGGCATGAGAGATAATAAGCTGAATTATCGTATATACCTACAGTTTGGCGTTCTAAAAGTTGGCTCAAACGGCTCATAAAATATGATGTCTGCGTCGTAAGTTATTCAATGTCAAAGGTAACAAAATAGTATATTAAGAAACTAGTTTCATATTCGACGATTTTATCGCACGCAATCTGTTTAGAAAACGACCCGCGCAGCGGGAAGTTTTCTAAAGGATAAGTGCGATAAAACGTCTTATGAAACGAGTTTTTTATACTATTTTTTCTATTTTGCATTTTTTGTCTTGAAATTTTAAAAAATAATTTTTATGTTTTAATGTTTTAAAGAAAATTTCTAAAAATTTCAATTCAAAATAGTAAGCTCTGCGTTTCATCATATTTCTATACATTTTTTTGTTGCAAAACTAGCTTACATAAAATGTGTATTTTATTAAAAAATAGTCAATTTGAAATTTTGTTATTATTACTAATTATTTTAATTAATTAAAATATTTAACACTAATTTAGATATTCTTATTAATTTTATTTATATAATTATTCGTTTTAATTTTTTACTGACGTTTATATGACCAATGTGACCAACCTTGAAAAACAAAACTTTGCGTATCGTAATGAAGGCCATTTCGATACGCATTTGGGTATCGAAATGACTTTATTTTAAACGTAAAATAGAAAAAACAGTTTTTCGCAATTATCTCGGTTGTTATTGATAAAATGACGTTGACATGTGTTATAAAAATTGTAGAGTATAAAATTTGCAACAAATTTTTTTTGAAAAAATTTCTCATTCGCTCAGCCGTTTTTGCGATAGAGGGCGGTGAATTAGTTTTCTTTTTTTCTTTACTCTGCTGCTGCGTCAGCTGTTTGGCCACAAAATAAACACAATATTTTTAAACCAAGCACTTCATTCTTTTTTTTACGAGGTACACTGAGTGATAATAAAGGTTGATCTTATTCTAACCGTCGTTTCTGATGTACTATTTTTACTGATGTACACTTTTTGACACACAACATGCACATTCACATAAGTTAAAATATTTAAGAAGTCTATGTGATCATCATTTCAATCGATACTTGTCGTTTTTTAAGTTTACAAACCACGCATTACATTATCAAAATCACCTTCTGCAAGTGGTTTCTCACAAATAAAACACAAATCAGCCATAATTGTCAAAATTTTCCATCCGTCATTGGCGAGGTCAGAAACATGAATAAACGACAATTATTCAAAGTTCAAAGCAATATTTTTGGTTGACTTTGCATTACAGTACGAATGACTGAGCACTGTGCGCTCACCGCTTTCTATCGCAAAAACGGTTGAGTGCAATAAAAAATGTTTTTAATAGAATTGGTCGCAAATTTTATGCTCTACAATTTCTGTAATAGATGTTAACTAATTGGAGCAATAGAAACCAAGATAATCGCGAAATAATTTTTTTTTACGTTTGACCTTGAACAACTTACGATGCAGACACGAGATTTTATGAGACTTTTGAGACCACTTTTAGAACGCCAAAATGAAGGTTTGTACGAAAATTTAGCTTACTATCTCTCATTCCTAGGTTGACCCCTTTTTTATGCTAAAATGACTGGATTATAACGAGAAATAATTTGTTGACTGAAAAGTGCAAACTTTCCCGAAATTGTGATTGTAGCACGACTTTAACTCTTAGGTGATTTTTTTAGATTTTTCTTCCGATGGGGGGCTGAGATAACAGACCAAGATTATCGAGAACTTTAAATAATGACTAAAAATTGATTTTAACATTTTATTTGTTTGTCAGAATAGGAAGTATTTAATAATTTTTATAAAATACAGATTTTTTAAATGCCATCTTTATTCTTTAAAATAAAACAGACAAAAAGTGTTTATCTCGTAAAAAATTTTCAGCTGAATCAAAAATGTTTAGTCACATTTTGTTCAAATCTGTTTGGTATGTTAAAGAATTCATATATGGAATTTTTGTCGTCTCGTGCTCGATAAATTTATTTATTTATTATTTCTAGCAGCAAAAATCATTTTTCCATTAATTAAAAATATTTTTTTATAGATAATGAAACGGAGAATGCGATGGTCATACTAAAAACTCATTTCGTGGAAAACTAAAAAAAAACTAGTCTAATTTTTGATAAAATTGTTTATATATGTGTTATTATGGTTTTCCATATTATTCACTGTTTGTGTGCTTTTGTCACTTTTGAATTAAAATGCAATTGCTATGAAGTTTAATTCAAACTTCGTCATTGAGAGTCGACCCACTTTCTTATACGCATTAAATTTACATTAACAGAAACCTTCATAATTACTTTCGTGTCTCCTTTAAAAATAGTTTCTTATACTCAAACCGTAATCACCATCTCCAATGAGTCCCGTTTAAAAATTATCATAAAACAGTTGTGTCCTATTTCCCAATATAATTTTTTATAATCAATTTGTAATCTTTAATCACGATAAAATTATCATAAAATAGGTATGCAATATACTTAATTCGTGGTCGCACTATTTCCGTAAATGATTCCTACAATCGTTTCGTAATCGATATTTTTTTTTATAATTCTTTTCCATTTTTTTTAATACAAGTTGGTTGTACGGATTTCTTAGTGGGTTTTCCGTCATTAAAATATGCTACCAGTTAATGCTACCATTTTTATACTATAAATAGAACGCGATAGATAGCTTCTGGCTCTTGTTGCTTTTTGTAAAATCTCTTATGTCTTGAAAATTCTACTTGTTAATATCAAAAAATGGACTTCTTTTTTGAGTTCACGTATTTTTTCATTAATATAAGTAGAGAAATTTTTAATTAAAGTCAATTAGAATTAAATAGTTCAATTAGTGCAATTTCTTTTATTAGTACAATTTGCTATCAAAAATTTAGAAAAAGTTTATATGTTAGTGAATTGAAAAACAAAATTACCTATGTAAACGCTGATTTATTTCGACTTTGTGTCTAAGAAGATGACAGCTGTTTTTGTTGTTTTTGGTTGACGTCTATACGTGGAATGTTTTGTGGAAAAATTTATTTAAGATTAACCAAAAGCAACCAAAGAAAACTAATCCTTGGATTAAATTATATTATAATGGTAAATATTAACTGTAGTTTTTTTTGTAAAAATAATATTGAGAAGCGGTGATAATAGCTGTTTTTTTTAACTTTGATAAATGATAGTTGTAATCTTAACCAAAAATTTTTTAAACTCTGTGTTGTTATAAGTTACAAATATATGTGAAAAATAAACAAAAAATTTAACAAAAACTGTTACCAAATAAATATCTGAAATCAATTATTTAAATTGCTTGTTGAGATAATGATACAAATAGATGTGATAATACAATAATAATTATATCTACACCCGAATCTTTGTGATTTCTCTGTGTTAACACTTGCATCAGGGTGGAGTGACCCATTGAATAAGTCGGGAAGGTAAATTATAATTTACTTCAGATACCTTGCCGCATGCGACATCTCGTGTGCTGAATATCTGGATACATTTGCGGGGTAGCCATTTTTTTGTGTGTGGATATACGTTGGTATCAGCATACCTGCTGCGTGTTTTCGATACATTTTCGGTGATAAAAAAAATAGGAAAATCACTGATTTCATCAACAAGTTGGATTGTAACATTTACTTTTACAACGTCGTCAAGATCCTGGTTGAGAAGCTTACCAGCCTATGAGCTGGATGGGGATCAGCGACTAAATTGAACTACGGGAGCGGGATCTGGACAAGCTATGGGGTGAGTCATTTGTAATATATATGTGAGGGTGTGTATGTATATATGAATGGGTGCGTGAGTGCGTGTACATGTGCGTGGATGCAGGTGATGTGTATGTGTGGGTGATTGAACCTATAATTGAAGCCTTGATTATTGTTTCTTTCCGTAAATAGATCTGCAGGTTTTAAATTGGCATTGTAGGAATAGACACATACTATTTATATGCTTTCTGTATTTAAATTTTAGTTAGTGCATTATTTTGTGTGATTTAGTCATTTATTAGCAATAATCTATTGTTGGAACATATGAAGAACAAAAAAAATAATAACAATTGGTTCCGGATAGCACAAATAATGATAATTTTCGAAATCAGAACTTTTTGATATCTTTACGTTTCATGACCTCTTGAAGCTGTTTAGACTATTTTTAGCTGGCAGTCTGTATGTGTGTGTGTATGTATGTGTATATCGCTGTGTGGAGAATTTTCGCCCAACGCTTTCTCAACAACGGATGGGTCGATTTTAACGAAAATTGTCACAATCGATATATCTTGTCGTAACTTAGAGCCCAGTCCTTTTCTAGCGAAATTAAATCATGTTTTTTAGTGGGTTCCAAAAAACTGAAAATCATCTCTTGCAAATATAATGAGATTAATAAATAATGCTATCAAGGTCATGAAGCTTCCATATTGTTTTGTATAACATTTGTATTGTATTATATATTGACATTTGTATAAACAATTGCTATCTTACTTTTTGAGTTTTTAAGAAATTTGAAAAATAGGCGTTATTTTCATTACGCAAACGCATGAGAACTTGATGAAACTTTTGAATTAAAATGAGCCGCAAACGCATCCGGTTTCATTTGAATATGGAAAATGTGCTATTTTGAATCAGCTATTTTCAAAATTTGGCAAAGGAGTCGGGGAGAAAGTCTGTGGTTCGTTGAACAACTTTTTTTAGACTTCTCAGTTAACTTAGAGCATAAGGTTTTTGTAATGTTTTGTAATGTTCGAAGTTAAGGTAAGGGACAAAAAAATAAACACACTTTTTTTGAAATAACTTAAAAACTAAGCAGTCGATAATTCATTGAAATGTCTTTTTGAAATATTTGAATTTTTTTCAATTTTTTTAAACCAAACTCGATTCCTTAAAACAAACTTTTGTTTTACTATCTCCTTATCAATGTCCATAAAATATTGATAATAAATAATATTCATAATTTTCTTGTTGTCAGTAGGTGTGGACAAACAAATTGTATAACTGTAAAAAATTTCAAGTTGATAGCACTTATAGTTTTTGAGAAAATCGATTATGTAGAAATTCGGAGGGATACCGAGGTCTCACCAATAGGGTACCGTTTTTACTTTTTCAAAGTACGGAACCCTAAAAATGGTGATACTGTTTGTGAAAAATCGAAAAAATTTTAGCAACGTTGACACAGTAGACTTTAAGTAGAATGCACCGCTAGTTTTTTTTAAATATATGGTGCAATGAAAATCTTCTTTCCAGTGTAACCAAAAGATGAAAAAATGACGATTAATTTCAAGTCTTAGAAAGAGAATTTCAATTTATTAAAGTTTTAAGAAAATATCTTTATGTTACCTATTTAACTTAACGGGAAGTTCTTGGCGTGGCCGCTATGTTCACACCCTACCCTACTAGTTTTTTATAATTGTAGGCGTGCTATACACCTGAGCTAAACTATGCGAACTATATGTTTTTAAAAAAGTCCAAGTGGCACGTATATCCGCTAGAAATAGGTAGATTTCGAGATCAGACAGTTTTGTGTGCCAGTAGAATCTGATGTATCAGATTAGTTTAAACAACACAAACTAATTTCAAACAGATATCAAAAATATTTTAAAAAGAAAATTAGCTACATATAAGCAAATAGTTTATTTCTAAGAAAAAAAATTAATTTCTTCTATTCAAACCTTTTTTATTTTTTTTTCATTGACTGTTATAAGGTTCTTGGAAATTGTAGCTATGGATTGTTGCAAACTTTTTTGTTGAAGCCAACAAGTCAAAAACCTCGAACTGCAGAGGTTTATATTTATAAGAAACGAATTAAATGTTTCCACAGATTCTAAATTTATGAAGTTTTAAAAAATATTAGCATCCAAACGGCCGTTATAACGGATTAAAAAAATAAATTTTTTTTCTAGTATAAAGCTCCTAGTTATTTAACCATGTGTCAGATTTTTCTGATTTGCGAACTTGTCCAAGATATTAATAAAACACACATGTTTACGGATGGGTTTTTGATCTGGTTCCACAAATGCGACCGTGAGAGTGCCGGTTGATTCAAACGCATTTAGTGTTTTACAAGCTTTTTTGTTGGAGCCGCTCACTCAGAAACCTCAAACTGCAGAGGTCTTTTTTTTTAAAGAAACTGATTCAAAAGGTTTTAGAGATTCTAAATTTATGAAGTTCTTAAAAATATTAGAATCTAAACGGCCGTTATAACGGATCTAAAAAACAGAGTTTTTTTCTAGTATAAAGCCTCTAGTTTCTTAACCATGTGTCGGATTTGGCTGATTTACGAACTTGTCCAAGATATTAATAAAACGCACATTTTTAGGAAAGGTTTTTTGATCTGGCTTTACAAATGCGACCGTGAGAGTGCCGGTTGTTTCAAAAAAAATTTTTTTTTGAAAACTTTTTTGTTGGAGCCGCTCACTCAGGAACCTCTAACTGCAGAGGTCTATTTTTAAAACAAATTGATAAAAAGGATTCCGAAAATTTTAAATTTGTTAATTTTTTTAAAATATTAGTATCCAAACGGCCGTTATAACGGTTTTAAAAAATCAATTTTTTTTAGAAAAAAAGCTCTAGCTCCTTAACCACGTGTCGGATTTTGTTGATTCACAAACTCGTCTGAGATATTAATAGAACACATATGTACAGAAAATTTTTTTGATCTTCCTCAACAAATGCGACAGTGAGAGTGCCGGTCGTTTTCGTTATATCTCATATCGTATATATATATATATATATATATATATATATATATATATATATATATATATATATATATATATATATATATATATATATATATATATATATATATAATTTTTTTTTTTTATTTTTTCGTCTCCGCTTATCATATATAGTCGTTTGGCACAAAAATTTTTCCGAAATTCCGAGATGAAGCCCATTGCAACAGGTAGATTTTTATATGAAATCTACCTAAAAATAATATTTTAATGCGAATAATGTTTTTTTAAAAAAAAGTAATGTTTCCGTTTTTCTTTTCTTTTTTAAATGTTTTGTTTCCGCAATGTTTTCTCCTATAATTACGTTATATACATTATTTTTTTAAAAACATAGTTCGCATAGTTTAGCTCAGGTGTACAGAGCGCCTTATTCCTGTGAAATAAAATAAAGAAAAACAAAAACTACTATTTGAGTATTTCTCTTGTAATGTGAGATAACAGCTTCATCATAAAAGATCGTGTGACGTTATTACGAAGATTTTTTTAGTTATTTGTAGTTTTTGTTATTGTTTTAATAAAATTTAGAATGAATTCAGGGGATTTTTTAAAATGTTATTTATAGTTTTTGTTGTTGTTTTACTTAAATCTGTTTTTTTCAATTCAATTAGTCACAATATATGTAATATGTTTTAATGTTGCTTTTGAACCTATATAGATAAAAACATGCTATATATTATGCTTGATTTGTAGTAATTAATATACTTCACAAACAAACTTAAATCGTTTAAAGCAAAAACATGAGAAATTTCAGAGAGAATTTTTTACATGATTATGAATGTTTGAAATGCTTTTCTTAACTCTCCTTTGTAGCACTATTATAGCAGGAGTCAGACCCAGAAAATTGTTTTATAGAAGTTCGCTAATATAGTATAGCTAATATAATATAGATTTTTATCAATTTTTAAAAACAATGTAGGTTGCAAACATTTGATATTATCGGGACAAAAAACAGTTTGTGTTATAATATTCGTTTTTAAACATTTAATAATTTAAACCGATTTAAAAAACTCAGTACAAAATTTCGTTGTCATTGTCGATATAGCGGGTTGTGAGAAAGGCTCGAGGTTCAACGCGGGCCCTATATTTATTTTTTATTGTTTTTGTTTATTTTTTTTTATAGAACATAAAAATTATTTCTTTGGGATTTTTCGACTTAAATTTCTAGATATTACGATGTATGTATCATATGATGAGAGAATATTTCGTCAACACGTCAACAAGTCAACATCCTAAGTCACGAGTGTAAAGTCATTATTGATTGCTGCCAATCAATCCGAAACTTAATATCTGACGCATGGTCAATTCATTGCTATATTTTTGGTTAGGAAATATAGACAACTTCACGGGAATTTTTAATTTGGAAGGGTTTTTTTGTGAACAATTAAGCTTAAGTACACATTGGAAATCACTTGAATTTTGCAATTCGAAATAACTTTTCATTTTCTCTAAAATTCCTTTAGAAAATTTTTTGTGTTTCGTGCCATAATGACTTTACACTCATGACTTGGGATGTTGACTTAAGTGTTGACGACATATTCTCTCATCCTATGAACTCATACATCGTAGTATTTAGAAATTTAATCCAAAAATCCCAAAGAAATGCAATTTCCAATATGTAATCATAGATGCAAGATTCAACTTAAGTAAATATGAAAAAGTATATATATGATGAAGTTTCAATTTAGAAATTATCTGAACATTAAAATTAAAATATGGTACGTCATCGCCGCTGTGACTAAGTTGTGTAAGACACACGGGATTCGAACATACGTCTCTGATGCATGTGAGTTCGAATCCTGGCACGAAACACAAACAATTTTTTTAAAGGAATTTTCGAGAAAATGAAAAGTTATTTCGAATTGCAAAATTCAAGTGATTTCCAATATGTACTTAAGCTTAATTGTTCACCAAAAACCATTCCAAATAAAAGTTATTCCTTTTTATTCATAAAAATTCCATTTACGGCATTTAAATTTTTCGATAATGTAGTCTTTTAGCCATTTCTTTCAAATTTATTATTTATATCATTTCGATATTAATAAGAAAATTAATTATTAATATGACAGATAGTTTGTTTTCCATAATTATTTTTGAATAGTTTCATTTTCTGTAAATAAACTAAAGAAAAAAAAAAGCTGCTATTTCATTATTTTCTTAATACATACTATTATTTCCAGCCATTTGTGATTGATCGTATAAAAATTTATAGTATGTACACTTCACGATGATTTTTTTGTAGAATTATAGTTAAGCAGCAGGTGAACACAGAATAGATTAGAAGAGGTTGGATTATGATGGATAGTACTTAGTAATTGTATCAAAGCCGAATGAAAAGGCAAATAGTGTATTGGCGTGCGGGGGAAGGGGGAAGGGGAGGGATGGGCGCAGCTCGCGGGATATTCCCTAGTTTTTAAATATTTATCATTTCACTCAAACTTCTCAATGTCGAATCTACTCCTTAAATATTTACCTAAGTAAAATGAAAATTACAAAAGAAATAACTAAACTAAGAAAAAAATAAAACATTAAAAAAATTAACAGAATAAATGCCACCTTTGTGACATCAGTTGTAGTTTTCGTAATCATATCATATCTTAGCAAGAAATACAAAAAACTAATTTTATTTTGTTTGAATTAATTTTTATCAACATTTGTTCTCCTCATTCCACTTCTTAGTATTTCTATTACGATTTGGGTTGTTACATATAGTCAACTTGTGATTCAAGGTCTAGACTTTACACTATTAAGGGGTTGTTTTTCATAGAAAAACACATTTTTACAAAAACTTTGACAGCTGTCACTTTTAAAGTCACATACATACATACCAAAAAAGCTCAATAGTACATCATCAATTTTAGAAAAACAAAACTAAACTAACTACACAACAAATCGACAGTTAAAAGAAAATGGAAATATTCGTAAAAATATAATCGTTATTTCGATCTATTTTCTTTTCTTTTCATTTCTTTCAAGTCATAGTTTTCCTTAATATAACTTTTGTTTTATAAAATTGCTGCTGTTTTCTGTATGAGACAGAATTTTTGCTCAAAAAAAAAAAAATAAAATAAAAATAAAAGTAATGGAAATTAAGTGTTGGTAAACTGGAAATGAAAATTCGATTTTTCTTTTCTCATTTTGTGATCATCATTGTAATTAAACCATAGATTTTCTAGGATTGTGAATTAATTACAACAATGAATTATTTTTTATGATTTGGTCGTTCTTTCAGGGTTTGGATTTCAAATTTATTTTTTTTTTATTATTATTAATACATATTATTTCCTTTTTCTGATTAAGATCCAAGTATTATATAATAAGATGTCATTGATAACAGAATTAGGGTTTATTATGTTGAATTATATCATTGAGTATCATTATAATAAAAGATAATTACAATTGGGATTTGAAAAATAGTTATATGTTATATATTTTAATTAAATTTGAATAGGAAAACAAATAAATTGAACAACGGTTCATATTTGTATTAAAAACAAAAACGTTTAAAATACATAAACGAATTTAGATTCACTGCATTTTATTTCGCCAAAACAAATAATTAATTATTAGAATTCATTCTCTATTCAAAATTTAGAACTTTTTCAATTGTTTTGTGGAAATTGTGACTGTAATTGATATTTTGTTTTAATTGTTATTTTTTTTTTTTTTTGAATAAAATGTGTTGTTGGTAAATAATTTTATTACAAATATATTTTAGTGATTTTTTTCGATTTATTTAACCATGTGTGAAAAACAGTAAAACAATAAAGAGATATGATATAATCGGTCGAAAAATTTTGCAAGATATTGTAATAAACTTCGTCCAGAATGGGTTAATTTAATTTAATCATAAATAACCAATACGTTCCGCCTAAATGTTTTCTACATTCTATGGCAAAGATGAATCAAAAGTTAACTCCCTTTAACAAATACATTTTGCATAAATTAAATTTGAGTTCGCTAATACAAATGCAAGTATGAATGAAAACAGGTGTGGCCTATTCAAGATGTACGGACTACGTAGTATTGATTTCTAGTGGATTATAGAAGTTTCGATTTATTTATTTTTCGATATAAATAATCGAACAAAAATATCAGATGGTCAGTTTTAATTTTGCAATTAAAAGTGTTTTACAAATATTCGAAAGTGTAAGGAATAATCGGTGGTACTTGAGCCTGGGTACTAATAGTAAAAGAATTTGAACTTAGTGGAATAGTAAATACAGATTTTACGATTCCGAGTATTATTGATTCAAATTGTGGAAAAGCAGTGAAGTTCATCGTGCATAAATTGGAGATCCTGGAATTCATTGTAATTAAAATCGGAAGTTGCTGTAACTGGTTGATAAATAAAGTTTGGGATTTTGTTAACTAAAGATCTGTCTTTTTACTGTCGTATTTGCTCAATAATCGAAAAGAACCAACGAAGAGTCGTTACAGTGGTGTCAGAAGTGGGATTATTGAAACAATGGTCAAGACAGTAAATATTAGTGATATCAGCCAGACCCAGCTGAAGGATGAGTTGAAGAAAAGGAATGCTCCAATCCATGGAACGAAGGCAGAACTTGCGTTCCGGCTGCGTAAAGTTTTAGAAGAAGCAGGCCAAAACACAGAGGTTATAGAAATAGAGCCGGAAGAAGCTCCGATTCAGAATGCCCCAGCAATTGACCCGATGACGGCGTTGATGAAAGAAATGACGGCACAGCAGCAACAACAACTTGCTGATATGATGGCCAAATAAGGAAACAATCTGATGGCCCGACAAGAAAAACTGGCAGCAGAACAAAAAGTAGAGCAACGACAACAATTTGCTGATATGATGGCGAAGCAAGAAAGTCTACGTGAAGTAATCGAGTCACGTATATCCAGTGCAGAGGTGAAAATCAACAACATGGAAAGGGAGCTGCGGACAGTTACCGAAGAACAAGAGAAATTACGCAAACTTTCAAGTGAATTCCGCCAAGAAATAGCACAAGTGAAGTCAGGTAACATGATCAATCCATCAACTACTTCAGCCCCAGCTAGAGTAAAAACACCCGCATTTGATGGATCTACATCGTATCAGATATTTAAGATGCAATTTGAGATAGCAACAACTGGGTTTGATCACCAGCAAAAAGCAAACGCTCTTATATTGGCATTGAAGGGACCTGCTGCTGAAATTTTGCAGACACTATCAGCGATAGAGCGTGATTACAGCAAGCTAATGGAGGCCTTAGAAGTAAGATATGGGGAAAGTCATATGCAAGCTCTCCATCGCATGCAGCTCAAGACACGAAAACAGGGAGTCAGTGAAACTTTGCAAGAATTAGAGGCTGACATTGTCAGACTGGTTAATCTGTCATACCCGAACTATAACGCTGAACATCGAGATGAGCTGGCAGCTGATACATTTATCAATGCTCTTCGAGATATACAAATGAGAAATCAGCTGTATCTAAGCGGGAAGAAATTACCTGCGGAAGTCTTAGCATTGGCCCTGCAAATGGAATTCGGAAAAAGAGCGTATGGCTCAGATAGAGTACGTCAGATGTAAATTGCTGAGGAATCACTGAAAGCAGCGCTTGATGAAGTGATCATGCGTGTCAAAAGTTTGGAAGATAAACCTGAACGAAATCAACGAAGTAGATCTAGCAGAGTAAGATGCTGGAACTGTGGGAAGTTGGGGCACATCCGAAGAGAATGTAAATGGGAGCCACACCCGGAAGACAGAGGCCGCGTTCCGGATTCGGGAAACTTGATTGTGCCAGTTTTGAAGGGCGAAAGCTGGCTCAATTACAATGCCCTACATTGGTGGTATCACAAGTAAAAAGAGAAAATAGTAGTTTAGTCTTAGAGGCAACCGTTGGAAGCAAATCGTGCATGTTGACTTTAGACACAGGTGCTTCGAGATCGATAGTGCGTCCAGATGTGGTTTGTGATAGTCAGATCGATACAGCAAGACGATTCACCCTAAAAACAGCTACGGGTGAAACAGTTCTAGTTCATGGAGAAAGCGACCAAGAGGTTCACCTTGGAGGAAATTCATTTAGGCACCGATTTACTGTAGCAGATATAGAAGATGACTGCATAATGACTTCCATGCATAATGACTGCATGGGCTTGACTTCATGAAAGAATACAATTTTATATTAGATCTGGGAAGCCACGTACTGAGATATGGAAACACAGAAATAGTGCTAAACGCCACCAACGACAATGCTGAGGTCCGTGTTATTAGTGATGGACCAACTGAGATCCCAGCAAAATCTGAGAAAATCATATGGACTAAGCTACTAGATAAAAGTGACCAAAATTCACCTGTGATGATTGAGCCAACTAACAACGACTTTGGGGGAAACATTATGATTGGCCGAACGCTAGTTGCAGCAAAAGAGGGAGTAGTTCCAGTGCAACTGATTAACTTCTCAAATGAACGAGTGGTCATCAATCATGGAGAAGAAATCTCCAAATGCAGCACCATAAAAGAGATAATCAGCTGTGAAGAAGAGCAAAAGGTCTTCATGCAGAGAAACAATCCCGCATTAGTAGCAATACTTCAAGATCTTAGTAAAAGAATGAATCCAGCCGAATTCAAAGAAATCAAGAGGGTATTAACGAAGATGAGCAGCGTTTTCTCTACTGAAGATGAAGATGTTGGAAGAACAAACATCGTGCGACATAGGATCAACACTGGAAACGCTCATCCTATCAGACAGCCTCCTAGAAGACTACCACTGGCTAAACACGAGGAAGTGCAAGGAATGCTGGACAAAATGAAAAGTGATGGAGTCATCAGGCCATCTAAGAGTCCATGGAGCTCACCAGTGGTGCTTGTTAGAAAAAAAGATGGGTCAGCTCGTTTTTGTGTAGACTATCGAAGGCTCAATGAGGTAACCATTAAGGACACTATCAGGGGCCAAATGGTACAGCACATTAGATCTGAAGAGTGGCTACTGGCAAGTTGAAATGCATCCAGAAGATCGCGAAAGACAGCATTTTCTACTGGCAATGGGTTGTGGGAGTTCAATGTGATGCCGTTTGGTCTATGCAATGCCCCAGCAACATTTGAACGTCTAATGGAATGCGTGTTGCATGGCTTAACCTGGAAAGCCTGCCTCGTTTATCTTGATGACATCATTATAATGGGTCGCAACTTCGAAGAGCATCTAATGAACCTCGAAGAAGTACTCAGAAGAATAAGTAATGCCAACATGAAGTTGAATCCGGTAAAGTGCAATCTCTTCCACAAAGAAGTGAAGTACCTTGGACACATCATTATTGAGACACATGAGGCATTCTGCCGTTTAAAAGAAAAACTATGCAACAACCCTATACTAGCCTATCCAGAATCCGGAAAGATGTTCATTCTGGACACAGACGCAAGCAATGTAGGAACCGGAGCGGTTTTGTCACAGAAAGTTGGAGACGATGAGAAAGTGGTGGCCTACTTCAGTAAAGTTCTGTCAAAGCCGGAGCGGAATTACTGTGTCACGAGGAAGGAGTTGCTAGCTATCATCAAGGCTGTGAAACATTTCCACAAGTATTTGTGTGGACAGCCATTCCTGATTCGCACGGACCATGCTGCTCTAAAATGGTTATTACAATTCAAATTTCCTGAAGGGAATTACTAATATTACTAATTAATACATTACTAATATTATTAATTACTAATATTACAATATTACTAATAATATTTAATGACAGAGAAAAGTGACATCATAATTTACTTTTACAGCCAGCAGTAGTAAAGTAATCACCTGTTGTATGATTGACCAGATATTATCAATTCCTTGCATATTTTTTATTATTACATGTTGTATGGTAGAGTACTGGATTTGCAGCCTCCTCGAAGTATCCACAACAGATACGGGCGTACTCTGGGCAATGTCATGTGGAACGAACGGTTGTGGTACCCAATATATTCGTAGTAGTGAAGTATTATAGCAAATAGTCAATTACAAAGAAACTTGGTGCGAGGAGCGAACCCCGTTATTAACCACCCATGAGTGGTGAATAAGGATCAAACGTTGCAGTGCGTAAGCAGGCTCTCAACCGTCGAGATCAAGCGACTGCAAACCATCAGGAAGTACCACAACTACAAGTTCACTTAGTAGAGAAAGTAGTCATGTACTGAAAGCAAATCAAAACAAGGAACTTGCTGTGCAAAATCCGTTCAAACTTAGCAGGGAGACGTCAACATCTTCTAAAACAGAAAGAAGCAATATTATGCTAAATATAAACAAAAATGAAGTGGAAGCTAGAAGTGAAGAACGTCAACAAGACAAGACAAGACAAGACAAGACAAGACTTGAAAAAGAAGATCTAGAGCTCAGCAAAAACTACGAAAAATAGAGGAGATAGCATCAGAGCTAAGCAATGAAATTGCTGCTTTAAAAAGTGAAAATCAAAACCTGAAAATGAATCAAGAAGCAATACGGGTAATTCAAGCTATGCGGAAAAACAAACCATAATGAAAATGATAACGGATAAAGAATACAAAATTACTGCTCTTAACAATGATGTCTCGAAGATCAACAAATCAAACTCTGATGCATAAAGAAATTTAACAATGAAACTAATCATTGACAAATATCAATGGGTTACATATGAAAACAAAAATAAATGCCCATCCAAGGTAATAGCAAGAGGATTAAATTCCACTTATTTATCCAACGATATAATTGAAGATGTGACAAGTAAGGTTTTAAAGTAAGGTTCTTAGATGCTGTTAAAATCATCAAAAAGGAAAGAAAAACCAACGAGCATGGATCCAAACCTAGAAAAATTAAATATGGCAACACTCAGAATTGCAACCTGGAATGCAAACGGGTTAATCAATCACACCACAGAAGTTGAAATGTTTTTGAAGTTAGAAAAAATAGATATTTTTCTAGTATCAAAAACTCACCTTGTTAAATCATCAAAGTTAAAAATACCTGGATATAATAAAATTTATCATGCAATTCATCCAGCAGAAAAAGCGAGGGAAGGATCAACAATACTAGTCAGAGATAACATAAAGCATCACAAAAGTTTTAAAATCGAAGAAGAAGTAATGCAGGTTACGTCGATAACAGTTATTACTAAAAATAAAAGCCTTGTTATAGCCGCTATATACTGTCCATCAAAACATAATTAGAAAAAAATAATTACTCTAAACTCTTCAATGAACTAGGCAGTAAATTCATCATTGATGGAAATTTTTACTCAAAAAATACATATCAATAATACGGACCAATAATCACCACAACAAAAGGCAAAGAGCTGTACGATGCAGGACAGATGAACCGACAGCAGAACCGACCTTGGTAAGGTACCTGATTTAATACACTTTTTGATTACAAGGCATATGTCAAAAAATTACATAAATATCGAAAATAATGAAGGGTTATCATCAGATCACTCTCCTGTTATAATGAAAAATGATCTAGCGAACATATGCACCTAAACTAACAGGTAAAACACTAATGGGAATGTTTTTCGTGAGTATATAGAAGACAAAATAGATCTACATGTACCAATTAGAAACGACAGAACGGCTAGAATTAGAGTTAGAAAGGCTGATTGAAGCTGTACATTTTGCAACAACGACAAGTACACCAACACCGCATCATTATCGTAAAATACCCGCAAACTTTCCTGTTAAAAAGAAAAATAAGGAACTGAATTTGAAATAGAAAGATGTACTGGTTACTTGAAAGAAATTCAGTACTATCTATGTAAAACAAACTACTTCAGCTATGGGCCTGTACTAGAAATCGAACGCAAAATTATCCAGTCGTTCCAAAACAAAGTCCTGCGTGGCATTGTTAATGCCCCGTTGTACATCAGAAACGAAGACCTCAATAGGGACCTAAAGATAGAGTTCGTGAAAGATGAAATAAAAAAATATGCAATTAAACACACCACGCGTATTCGCGTACATTAAAATATTGATATACTCCAGTTAATGGATGTGCCCGTTGCTGACAGAAGGCTTAAAAGAACGAAAGCACTAGATTTGATCTTATAATCAAAAGCGTGTTTAATAAAATAAAGCAATGGGTTACAATGGGTTACACCCCAAAAAAAGTGCTTTAAATATGATATGTAAATTACTAGATGAGCGTAGCTCAATTGTTTTATTATATAAATAAAGTAAAAAAAAGTCTGAGCGGCAAGATGTCCGCTAGAAATAGGTAAATTTCGAGATCAGACAGTTTTGTGTGAAAGTAGAATCTGATGTATCAGATTAGTTTAAACAAAACAAACTAATTGGAAACAGATATCAAACAAATTTAACCAAAATTAGCTACATATAAGCGAAACTACATCTATCCAATTTTGCAACAAACAAATATCAAATCTACCACAGAACATACGTGTGACAATGTAGACACTATATGAAAAACACACTGCAAACCTACTGTATATCATATGTCGTGCAATTTCTGCATAATATCAAAATAGTTTATTTCTAAGAAAAAAAAATTAATTTCTTCTATTCAAATCTTTTTATTTTTTATTTTCATTGACTGGTATAAGGTTTTTGCAAATTGTTTTTGTTGGAAATAATTGCAAGCTTTTTTGTTGAAGCCGACAAGTCAAAAACCTCTAACTGCACAGGTTTATATTTATAAGAAACGGATTAAAATGTTTCCACAGATTTTAAATTTATAAAGTTTTTAAAAATATTAGTATCCAAACGGCCGTTATAACGGATTTAAAAACCAACTATTTTACTAGTATAAACCCTCTAGTTTCTCAGCCATGTGTTGGATTTTGCTGATTTACAAACTCGTCCTAGATATTTATAAACACACATTTTTAAAAAAAAGTTTTTGGATTTGGCTCCACAAATGCGACCGTGAGAGTGTCGGTTGATTCAAACGCATTTTGTGTTTTACAAGATTTTTTGTTGGAGCCGCTCACTCAGAAACCTCCAACTGCAGAGGTCTATTTTTTGTAAGAAATTGATACAAAAGATTTCAAAGATTCTAAATTTATGAAGTTTTTAAAAGCATTAATATCCAAAAACGGCCGTTATAACGGATCTAAAAAACAGACTTTAACGACCACGTTCAACGACCGTAGCGAGTAAAACAACACGACGAGGGTATAAAACATGTTTTTAACATAAGTTGCATACAATATTTTTCGTAACTTATTGTCGAAATTATCAGGTCTAAATTAAGCAGAAAGTTTGAATTTAAAAAAATGTTTGTACTATATTTAAAAATTCAAATTTTTGCAAATCAAAACAGTCATTCAAAATTCATTTTACTAGATATAAAAAAAACAAAATTGTGCTTAGAGGTTTCATGAATAACAAATCATTATTAAAATAATTTATTGTTACAATTTGTTATAATTGAGAAGCATTATAGATGAAAAACATGTTCCAGACAGAGTTGTTAAAACTTGACCATTTTTGATTTTTCTGAAACTTGGCATATAAGTAGTATGGATATGGACAAAATAAAAAATACGACTTATTTTAAAATTTTTTTAAAGTGCATAGTTTGAGCATAGGGGGCACCCCAACATGCATGAAAAATGAAAATCCTGCCAATCCGATGTAATTTTGAAATTAAATTGCTCAAGAACGGTTATACCGATTTCATCAAACTTTTTTTTGTTTGATAGATGATTAGTTAGTCGTTTGAAAAAAAATTAATTAATTGTTTTTATAATTAATTTTTAAAAAAAAATATTAAAAAGAACTTTTTTAAAGATAGCGCTAGGGTCAAAGATCAATTGGAATTTAATTATTTTTTTTTTTTTGAAAATAGTTTTATCTTTACTCTAAAATATATCAAATTTACAAAGAGGATAAAATTTTTGTTCTTGAGATATTTAATTTTAAAGATTTTTAGTCCGATTAAAATTCTAATTGTTCATTATTTTCTCGAACTTCAGTGGTTAAAATTTTTTGATGATAAAAATTGTTCGAAAAAATAATGAACACTTAAAATTTTAGACTGACTAAAAATCTTTAAAATTAAATATCTCAAGAACAAAAATTTCAGTTTCAATTTAACAGTGAAGCGAATCGTTTAAATCTAAATAATTGAAATAAAATAAATTGTTTAAAATACGGTAATTCGTATACAAAAGTGCTTGTTAATTTTTTCAACTTGTAAAATCATTGATTTTGCAACTGTGTCATAATAAGCAGTGAGTGAAGACGAGTGTGGAAATAATACTAAGAGAAGTCGCGACTTCTCTGAAGATGAAGCAGATTTAATTAATAAACTCCCCAAGGTCGAGGAATACGTGATAAAAATGAGTCATAACTCTCAACAAACCTCAAAATTAACCAACACATCTACAAAACGCTCTAAACGACTGAATAACATGTCACAAACTCAAAGTTTAAAACCGGATAGCTGTAATCAGCCAAAAAACAATTCAACTCAAATCAAAATTAACATTCCAGTTCAAAATCGATTTGATCTTTTTGATAATAACACGATTGATGACGTCACAGAAATTGACGACAAAATAGATCAACATAATACAGTTACTAATAACAAAAAAAAAAGAAATCATACCTCCAATAATATTAAAAGAAATTTCAACTTTTGATGCGTATGCATTAATAAAAAATAATAATATTACAAAATACAAATTAAAGTTTATGTCTGTAGGAATTAAAGTACTTTTGGAAAACGATAAAGACTATAATGAGCTAATTGCTGCGCTAAAAAAGTACAATAAAATGTATTATTCGTTTGAAAAAAAGGAAAACAAACTTATTAAGTTTGTTCTCTCCGGACTACCAAACTGGAGCATAACAGATATTGAAACAGCGTTGAAAGACGAAGGAGTTGATCAACCATCTGAAATTAAGAAACTTAATATTAAAAATCAACGAAATATCGATCAAATGACGTATCTTTTATACTTTAAGCCTGGTACTACAAATATTTCAAAACTTCGTCAAACAAAACATATATATAATGTGATGGTACAGTGGAACAACTATATTAACAGGCGATCTGGTCCCACCCAGTGCAGAAATTGTCAGCTTTATGGTCATTGAGCTAAACACTGTAATCTTCCATCGAGATGCATGTATTGCAGCAATCAGCATCTCACAACTGAATGTCCTCAACAAGATAGTCCAAGTGAACCTGTGATATTAAAATGCGCTAATTGCTCACAATCACACAAATCCAATTCGAAAGAATGTCCAAAACTTGCAGAGTACCAACAAATAAGGGAAAAAACAATAAAAAAACGAAACATTAGTCGCAAACCTAGTTTTGTGTTCAATAGCTCGGATTTTCCAACCTTAAATCCGAACCAGAAACTCTCCGAACTGTCGTTAGAAAATGCTAAGCGGATCACAAACTCTACAACTACAAATTATTCACATATCACTAACTTCAATAACCATAATAATAGTGATCTATTTACAGTCGAACAAATAATGAGGTTAGTAAACGACATCATCTCCCAGCTAAAACACTGCAGGAACAAGGAACAACAATTTCAATTCATAGCCGGGCTTTCAGTTCAGTACCTTTATGGCGTTAAATAATTTAAATAATATAAAAATTGCATATTGGAATGCGCAAAGCATTTCCAATAAAATTAATGAAATTTATTATTTTTTAGACATAAATAAAATTGACATTTTCTTGGTGAACGAAACATGGCTAAAGCCTAATTTGAAACTCTTAAAAAATAGTGAATATATTTGCTATAGAAATGATAGACAACAGCAACCAGGCGGCGGTGTAGAAATTTTCATAAAACGAAACATTAAACATTCACATTAAACATTCACTACTACCCAGCTTTGACACGTCAGTTATTGAATCATTAGTTATTGAATCTTAAAAGTGTTTACACAGCATAGTGAGATAATTATTGTTTCCTGCTATTTTCCAGGTACTAAGATCAATGTTGACAAAATTCAGCAATTTAAAAAGGATTTAAGTAAAATAGCAAATAGTTAAAATAGCTTCGTTATTTGTGGAGATTTTAACAGTCGTCATAGATTCTGGAACTGTCGAAGACCAAACCGAGCTGGAAATGCTATGTATGACGAAATGTCAAGAGGTAGATTTAACATTAGTTTTCCAAATACTTCTTCTTATTGTCCGAATTCTAGTCGAGGCAACCCATCGACACTTGACCTTGCTTTGCACAATATTCCACACCTTATTTCTCAACCGGTTGCCAAAACTGAGTTGTCTTCTGACCCCTTACCAGTTGTATTCGATTTGCTAAACACTTCTCCAAATATAAGTGCAACTTTATCAATGCGTTACAATTTTAATAAAGCTAAATGGGCTTCTCTTTATTTATTCCTCAAAGCCAAAATTAATATTTTTGATATCGAAAATCGAATTAATTCTCCAGAAGGCATAGACGATGAAATAAAACGATTAACGGATCTGGTTTTTGAAGCCCAAGAAAAATATATACCCAAGCAAAAGCTGAAATCTCAAGAGCCTCCAATCCCTAATGAAATCGTACAGCAAATTAAAATAAGAAATTGTTATCGTCGTCAATGGCAAAGAACAAGAAATCCAATTAATTACCAGAAAATAAATGCAGCCATACGCAATTCTATCACCAACATCAGGAATAAACGGTGGGGGAAATTATTAGAAACAATAACACCCGGATGCAATAAATTATGGAATCTTAACAAAATTGTCGGTAAACCTTCCAAAAAAATACCCCCATTAAATTCTCAGAATAAACTCCTCTTAACAACTTCAGAAAAATGTAACGCAATCGGTGAAGTTTTTTATCACGCACATGTCATTAACCAAAATATAAATGACCCAGAAACGAAAAAAGCAGTTTTAAATACTAAAACGTTTATTAGTTCAATTACTCCATGGGAAATCGATGAAACCACAAACCACAGGGAGCTGTTAACAATAGTAAAAAGACTACGAAACAGAAAAGCTTGCGGTAGTGATAATATACATAATCAAGTTTTAAAACGCAGTCCTAAAAAGTTATTTGTAGCTCTTGCTTTTATCTTCAACGCATGCATTAAAATAGGGTATTTTCCATCCGGCTGGAAAAACGCAAACGTCATAGCAATTTGTAAACCAAAAAAGGATCCTACTAGTCCAACAAGCTACCGACCAATTAGTTTGTTAAGTGGCTTTAGCAAAATTTTCGAAAAAGTAATCTATGCTCGACTCAATAAGTTTGTTTCAAGCAAAAACATAATACCATACGAACAATTTGGTTTCCGCACAGGCCACTCAACAAATCATCAATCGTTACGAGTAACCAAACTAATAAAACACAAAATCAATAACAAACAATCAGTGGGAATGCTGTTGCTAGACACCGAAAAAGCCTTCGACGCTATATGGCATGACGGTCTTCTTCACAAATTATTCAACATCTAAACACCTATCTATCTTGTAAAAATCATTCGCAGTTTTCTTTGCGACAGAAATTTTAACATTAATATTGAAGGAACAAAATCCAAAAAATTCGCAATTCCTTCCGGAACTCCACAAGGAGCAGTGCTTAGTCCATTGCTTTATAACATCCACACCGCCGATCTGCCACGATCTATTGATTGTGAATACTCACTCTTCGCTGATGACACAGCTATCTTGACATCTTCTGAAGATCCAAATTATATCGTCAATAAACTTGAAGCAGCAATTAATGAAGTCAATAATTTCTTTGATCGATGGAAAAAAAGGGTCAATGTTAACAAATATCAAACATGCTTCTTTACACGCAAGCGAAAAACACTAAGCCTTCCCAGCAGAGATATAGTTATAAACGGTAAAAACATCCCATGGTCAAATAGTTTAAAGTACCTAGGTATAACACTTGATAAAAAACTAACCTTCTCGGATCATATTTCTGAAAGAATTAATAACATGGGAAACGTAATAAAAATGCTTTATCCCTTTATAAACAGAAACTCGAAATTAAATGTTAAAAATAAATTGATCCTTTTCAAATCCGTGATTATACCAAAACTAACATACGGTATTCCAGTATGGGAATGCTGTGCAAAATCTCACAGACTTAAACTTCAAAGGACACAAAATAAAATATTAAAAATTATTTATAACAAATTTCTACATACAAGTTACACAAATTACACAACATCGATCTAATAGAAACATGTATTAACAAACGCAAAAACAAATTTTACCAAAACTTAAATAATATTGATAATCCATTGGTGAATGAGATTCTACAACTTTAGTCAACTTCGTTCACCAAGAAAACCCCTTAATTAGTTTTAGTTATTAGGTTAAGTTATTAGAGAAAGGTTTTTTCACACAAATTTTCCTTCATTGTACCATACTATAAAAACAAAATTATTCATAAATAATCCAATATTTATTCTAAAGCTGAAAAGTAATATTAAAAAATTTACTGTACTCTTAAAAATTGTAACGAATATTTTCATAATAATAAAAAACCAATAATACGTCAAAAAAAAAAAAAAAAAAAAAAAAAAAAAGAACAAAATTTTTATCCTCCTTGTAAATTTGATAAATTTTAGAGTAAGAATAGAACTATTTTCAAAAAAAAAATTAATTAAATTCCAATTGATCTTTGACCTGGCGCTCTTCAAAAAAGTTTTTCAATATTTTTATTTAAAAATTAATTATAAAAACAATAAATTATTTTTTTTTTCAAACGCCTAACTAATCATCTACCCAACAAAAAAAAGTTTGATGAAATCGGTATAGCCATTCTTGAGCAATATAATTTCAAAGTTACATCGGATTGGCAGAATTTTCATTTTTCATGCATATTGGGGTGCCTCCTATGCTCAAACTATGCACTTTAAAAAAATTTTAAAATAAGTCGTATTTTTTATTTTGTCCATACTACTTATATGCCAAGTTTCAGGAAAATCAAAAATGGTCAAGTTCAAATTTCGACTTTTTCACCTGCATAGATCACGTTTTTCATCTATAAGTGATTCCAATTCTGATGTGCCATCAGATATTGAAAACGCAGCAAATGAAGCAGAAAATTACTTAATATCTGAAAGATCAAGACCAGTGTACGAGCAGCGTTATAAAAAATTTCAAGACTGACAAACGGCGAAAAAAGTTGCTACACTAAGTGAAAAGGTATAATATTGCCGAAAAAATATGGCCGAGATTTTTCCAAAACCAGAGGAATATACCCCCCACTGTTTCCGTAGAGCATCTGTGCCATTATTGGCCAACATTGGAGCTGATATGACTCTATACAAAGACACGGAGGATAGAAGAGAGCAAAAGTAGTAGAAGGCTATGTCGAAACTTCTCATGAAAATAAGAAAAGGATTGCTACACATATACTAGGTCAAAAAACTTAACCTACTGTTAAATATGTAAAATCCAATAATCTTGTTTTCAAAACAGGGAGACAGATGACTCTTTCTTCATCCCAAATTTCAACGCAGCAATCTTTATCTCCAACATATATCGAATATATCGAATTTGAATAACAATGTTCTAAATATTAACCACGAGGGCGAGATGGAAAAGTGGATAAGTCAACAACATCACTTACAAGGAAGTTAAGCAACACTGGGAAGGGTGCGAACTTAAACGGGTGACCGCTTGGGAACTTCACCAGAAAAAAAAATATTGAAATATGATTGAATCACATTGAAACAGGAATATCTCGCCCACGGTATGCCATACCTTATCCAGCAGCCCTGGAAACTGGCTAGGATTCGATGACCCAATCACCCGTTAATCCGAAAGGTGAATCCGAAATTCAAATGATTAATGAAACGCATACTAGAAATAAACAAAGCAAAACAAACCGGAATAATAAAATATCGACCCTTAGCTATCGTACCCGGACACGAGTAGGAAACTGGAATGCCAGAACTCTGATAGAAACATCGCGGTTAGCACAAGTTGAGAAAGTAATGAAAGAATATAACATCGAGATACTAGGACTCAGTGAAGTAAGATGGAAAAACAGCGGAGAGCTAACAACAAGCGAAGGAAATTACATGATGTTCTCTGGTAAATCCAACACACATGAACAAGGCGTAGCAATATTAATAACACCTAACGCAAAGAAGGCACTTCTCGAATGGAAACCAATCAGTAGCAGAATAATAACAGCAAGATTCCAATCGAAAATTAGAAATACAACGATCATACAGTGCTATGCACCTACCGAAGAAGCTGATGATGCGACAAAAGATGAATTCTACGAACAGCTCCAAGCAACGCTGGCTAGTGCACACCGAAATGACATCAAAATAATACAAGGGGATTTCAATGCCAAAATTGGAACCGACAACACCGGAATGGAATCAGTCATGGGCAAACATGCACTAGAATTAACACGTAACAATAATAGAGAAAGGCTCATCGATTGTTGTGTCACAAATCAACTATTCATAGGAGGCAGCAAGTTCCCACACAAGAACATACACAAATACACTTGGACATCACCAAATGGAAGAACCAAGAATCAAATTGGTCAAGGTCAAGTCAAAAGGTCAATAAAGTTATTTAAAATTCGTAAACGTTAGATATAGGACTTCGATATTAGTTGCCAAAGTGAGATTTCAGGCTGCAAATAATCCTAAATCCTAATGCTAATGGCACATTCCTTAATCATGGATTAAAGCCCGCGTATAAAGTTATATAGAAGCTTATTTCTTCGAGCAAGCAATAACGTGAAATCATCAATCAATATTCCATAACGAAGTTTGAAAGTGCTCCTGATGATTCAATATAGTTCAACCGTCAGCACCCCCAAGATACTACGTTGGCTAGTGATATCTCTCTACTATTGCCGGTGTTATATGCCAATAGAACTCGTGAGTGATAGCATTGGAAAGGTCTTGATGAGACAAGCTAAAATCAAGTGAGTGCTTAAAGTTTAGCTTTGTTATACATTTTTTCTCAATTTGTCACCTAAGTAGTCTTGTTTTTCATTTCAGAAAGTTACTCTAAAACTGAAGTTGTGAAAGTTTTTTTTTTAAATGGAAGCACCAAACAGTGATTTGCGTGGAAAAGCCCCTAAAATAAGATACAAACGCGTAGGCGCTTATTGTGCTGCTACGACATGTTACCATTCAACCGAGTGCCAGCATACATTGTTAACAGTTTTTTTTGGAGAATCAAGTTACTTTAACTAGTAACTGTATATGGAATCGGAAATGGAATTTCACACATGATTATTGAAATGGCCAAATTAACAAATTTTACAAAAACTTTCAAAGCGAAGATATTTGAGCTGTACAAATTTTTTGAACAACAAAAATTTCTAAATTTAAAGTCGTACTACATACAAATAAATCTTTTGAAATTCCTTCATTTTTTTAATTAATCAGAAAGAGATAAATTTTGGAGTGTCAAGTGAAATTGAACAGAAGGGGATAAATTTTGGAGTGTGTCAAGTGAAGCTGAACAGAAAGGATTAAATTTTGGAAAGTATCAATAGAAATTGAACAGAAAAGGATAAATTTTGGAGAGTATCAAGTGAATTTAAACAGAAAGCTTTAAAGATTTTATTTATCTTCAAAATCACAGCTATCAAAAGTATCGGGAAGAGGTAATGAGTCAAAGGATTTTCCAGAATCAAAACCCCACAAATCGTAAAAACTCTACAGTACAATTAAGACTCACCTCCTTGCACTTTTAAAGGAACATTAACGGGCCAAGTTTCCGAGAATATTTGATTTTTTTCGTCCAGAGCTTGAAATTGAACCTTTAGATTATCTTCAGAAGGACTCTATGACATTAGTGTGTGCTTCAGTATCAGGACTCTTGATGCAGAGCTTATGATTAACTTGCAAGTGTTTAAAACCTTCATCATCAAGATAATCATACGCTTTCCAGCAGTCACTTTTAATGGTGGTCTCAAGAGCTATCCAGTAACGAATTATTGGTAAAATAATCCGTATGTTTTTTTCAACAGGTACCATAAACACCCCCCCCCCCCACTTTTCCTCTCATATCCCCTAAAAACCCATTGACCCTCAACCATTCGCCCTCGATAGTATTTTATCTTCCCAAATTTTGATTCGCCAATATCGACGACTTTATTCTCGCCCCCTAAGATAATTTTGATGAATGAAGTTTTTTATTCCAATTTATAGCCAAGCAAAAGAGCTATAACTGTTAGATAGCATCGAATTAGAGCAGTGTCAATTGTTTAAAGCTCAGAATCGCTTTTGATTACGTTTAAGGGCTATCAGGCTAATTATAACTTAAAGAACTGTAATAGAGCAGATTGTTTCTTAAAGCTCTAACAATTGTTACTTTGGAAAATATTTGATGTACGACTTTTATGACTATAGGATCTTATAATTTGTTATGAATCTTTCCTAGAAAAATATTTTTGGTAACGTCATTACGACAAATTAAGATTTAAAAAATTTATATATTTGGCTTATATATAAAAATAATATTAGTTTTTCACAATTTTCTCAATATTATACAAAATATAAATTTAAATATTAGTAAACCCACATAAAAATGATAATCCAAAAATAAATATAATAATTTTTTGGAATCACTAATAATTAATTATTCAAAGTGCCCATTTGTTTTTTGGGTATGTTTTCAATACCTTCACAAAAAAAATTTCTTTCGCTCATGATTAGTGCATTTGTTATGGCCCATCCTTTAACAGTTAAAAAAAAGGGCAGATTGTCGCCTTTCAACGCTTTCCCTTATAGCTTTTTCCAGATATTTAGAGACGTTTATTTATAATTTATTACATTTTATACTAAACCCATGCCTAACTCTGAATAAAAAATTGGGATTTTCTAACATGAAAAATTAATGCACATTTCACGCACTCATTTCAAAATTGTTTTACGGGTAATTTAAAGTGTATTGAACAGTAATTAAATTAATCAGTTTCTCTTATCTTACTAATGACCGTGCTTCCTGGCAGCATAAAAGAAATGTTATTGATTTGACAATTTTTTACCAGTACGTTAATTGTACATTTTGAATCTTTTGTGGGGACAAAAAACAAAGTCTAGAACTGTAACATTTTAGCTGTTTTTCAATCAGACTCTCGCATATATGTAGAATTTTTTACCTGCGATTGTTTTTCCTGATAAGTTTGATTCTCAAAATTTTAAAACCAATTCTTCAGAAAATTTTTAATTTAGAATCTTTATCTTTGTCAGTATGGTACCATCGGCTATTCAGAGAAGTTTATTCATAATTTATTGATTTATGAGTTTATTTTACTTATGGACTCCAAATAGAAAATCTTTTAAACATCGGAAATGAAACGAGCGAGTCGACGAACAATCTGATATATTCAAAGAAACACATCTGAATCCAGATGAATGCTACTTTCTGCGCATACTGTTGATAAATGTCCCCGGTCTAACATGATACTTTCCGCATTGAATTTGTTGAAGTATGACCGATACTGAACTCTATGAATTAACTACGTATGCAGCACGTCACATAACACTCGAAATCGTGAATTATTTCTTTCCGGAGTTAATGACAGATATATAAATCGCAAATGCCTGACGAGATTTTCTTTCAAACACGCAAGGAAAACATATATATGAACATGGATTCAAGCAAAATCTATAACGAGGCGTTTGTTTTTTTCGTACGACGTAAATCATAATGATTATTTGCATAGGGATTTCGCAACCATCACCATCGGCAAAAAAAAGGGCAGATTGGACGCAATACGATCGCAATGACATAGACTTAGCTCTGACGTCAGCCAATATAACTGCGGCATTGCTTCTGGGTGGCAGAACTGCTCATTACGCAACGAAATGCCGATTGAACATTTAATTCATTAAAAAATCTGTGGCGAACATTAAAACTAAAATCATTTCTCAAAAAAATATAAAGTTTAGCAGGCGATGATTTCGTTAACATTTAATAAAAAAACAAAAAATATATTATTGATATTCGATTTTTGTTTTTTTCAATTAGTTTTGATAAAAAGTTCTTGATTTTCGTGATGTTTAAAATAGTTTTTGTATAATAAATTTTTTTTAAATTTAATTTTTTACAATTCTAAATTTTAAATAATATAATCAATGTTAACATGTTATTGTTAAAGTAAAAATTCAATCAAATAAATTTATGGAAATCAAATCCAGACAATTCGTTAATTAATTATAATGAAAAAGCAGAACAAGTGTCAATGTCAAATATTTCAAGTTCTTCAATATCTATAACTTCAGCCAGTCATCCACATGCAACATTTCCAAAGCAGTGGAATTTGTTGCAAACTTGTTGTTTATGGTGAATGGCCCACAAATACTGTTTCAAGGCTCTTGATCGATCATAGCGATATACGGATAAACATCACACCATTAAGAATCACTTTAATATTTCTTGCAGAATGTTTCAGGCAAACATTAACTTGCTCAACGCCAGCGGATCAATTCTCACAGGTATGGTTACAAAACATTTTTAAAATTCGTGACCAAGGACATGCCCGACCACAGGATATGTAACAAATTTTTGAAAGGAAATTGTGATGGCGTCTGTATCCAAATTAAAAACATACTACCAAAGACCCGCCATACCATCCAACTTTCATGGCTACGAACATGTCTTTTTCTCCATGCTGCAGAAATGTGTCCGAACATTTATTTTATGAGGCAGCTATCTAGAAATTAGACATGCAACTCAGGGATTTTAAAGAAGAAAGTGCAGAGCTACCGGAACCCATAAATTCAAATAATGTCAACAAAAATAAAGAAAATTAAAATTGTTTTATAAAAACAACACGAGCAAAGCATGTTCTAGATCTAGAAATCACAAATTGGTCACTTTGTGCACTATTCCTATAAAAATATAAGCTATTCTGAAATTTCAAAATCAATGGTTTTTTACATAGAACTAATTAGCCTGTCTGTTAAATATTCGTCGATGAGCAGGTTTACTTTCTACAAAAAAAATTATGCAGAAACCAAATGTAAAGTTATAAGAGCAAAATCAAGACAGACGTAAAGAAAAATGAAACTTGTTTGTTATGACAATTTTTCTGTAAACTGTTGAAAATTAGTAAAAATATTATCAGTAATTACACAACGCAGTAGGCTTGGCGTTCATCAACTTAAATCAAAAACTTATTACGGTATTGAAGGGTGTCATCACGGGTTGTCATCTAGCACCTACAACTATTTATACATTCTTTTTATGAGACTAACTTTAAGACACTGATTTTTATTAGAGATTTAATCTAAAATGACAGATTTAACCACAACACAGAACCTATAACTTATAACCCATTTTTTGTTACAATCATTTTTCCTAATTTTACCACCCAATTCCTTCAAATAAATAAACAAACGTTAATCTTTCTAAAACATCCACACAAAAAATAAAAATTTCAAATAATTCCTTCCATTCACCTTTTTTTAACCAATTCATTAAAATTTAATTAAAACTATTTTAAATTTACCAGCAGATTCTTTGTATTTTCCAGCAAAAAAGTTTTCTATTTCAGTTGGCTCCGTTTTGTTTTTCTTTTAATTTTCATTTCCAGAAAACAAAAAATTCAACAAATAAAAAAAAGAAGAATAAATTGGTATCCTTTTCTGTTCATTATCCTTTTAAATCCTATAATTACTTTTATTTTTTTGATAACACAAAAACCCTTCCACCTCTT
Organism: Diogma glabrata; assembly: GCA_963693315.1. NCBI lineage: Eukaryota > Metazoa > Arthropoda > Insecta > Diptera > Cylindrotomidae > Diogma > Diogma glabrata. Next base: position 403,377,773 of record OY856187.1, read on the forward strand.
TTTTTTTTCTTAGAATGAAATTTTCTTTTTTTTTTATTTCCTGTTAAATTAATAATAATTTTTCATCACATTTTATTTAATTTTCTTATTTTTTTTTTTATTCTCTTAATTACACAACTTTCAAAAATATATAACACAAGTTTTCATGACTTTTTATTTTTCTACACAAAATCAAGCACAAAAAATTAAAACTGATAAATCACTTGAGAAAATTCATTTTCATTTAGATGAATTATTATACTCATATATTTCCACGTGCATCAAATAAATAGGAACAACAAACATTTGGTTCCAAAACCCACAAAAAACATCAACAAACAATTTCATATCTTTACCAATAAAACTTTATTTTTTTTTATTCAAGTTAATTCTTTATTTTTTTTCTAAATTTTCGTTTTGTTTAAATCATATCCGATTTTCTATTTCTTCAAAATGTTCGCATTTTCCTATATATTTTCAAAACATTCACAAACCAAAATGAAAAACCACTACACCAACCGATAAACCGAAAATATGCAAAACTCAGAATTTTTTTTTTAATTTCGAACGACAAACCAACGATTTGAGCTACGGCATGAAACTGAACAGAAATTAAAATAAGAACAAAAAAAAAAAAATTTTGTTAAAAATAAATAAAATATAAAAATAATCACACTCGATGAGAGAAAATCGAGAAAAATAAGAAAATGTTGTTGTTGGATTTTGTTACAAAAAATTTATTCTTCCCTAATATAAATTCGATTCGATTTTTTTTGTTAATTTTAAAAACCAAACACATTGAGCGCTGATGTTGTATTTGATAACGAAAGATGTTTCCCCTTCGATTAAATTTATTTGCTGTTTTTTTCATCAAACAAATCGTTAGCTACCGTTAAATAAATAGGGGGAAATTATACACTGGATAAATGTTTGGTGTTTTAAGTTTTTTTTTATGAAATTTTGAAATATATTTTTGAGTATCATAAATATGAAATATCAACTAGTGAAAGTGGTTTTGATATTCTCTTTATTATCAAAAGCAGGCTTGTATTAGAGCCATAGAGGGTAAAGCCAAAAAGCAAACTTGGATAGATTCAGCATTATCAAATATTTGTAAGACTTATTTTATTTCGTTGGACGTAATGAACGACGGTTGGATATTTTCTCCATCAAAAAGAGCAAATTTGTATCCATCATTTAGCATTGGGGTACCCATAATTCTTTTTTTACGCGATTTTATTTACGCTTAGTTGACATTACCCTATTTCAAAAAACTATTTCGTTCTTGTATTACAAGTTATGTTATAGCTTTAATATGCTATAGTTTATAGTAGAGTAATGCAGAGTAGAGAAGTATAGATCAGTGTAGTGTAGAGCAAAACAGTGTAAAGTTGAGTATAATGTATTCAAACTATTTCTTCATTTAGCCAAAACATCAATCACGCATAGAATGCTATTTCTAGTTTCTGTACTGTGACTTCCCAGTGAACACAAGACGTAAATATGACATCACACGAACGTCATATACATGTGATGTAGTTGTTACGTAAATTTGACATAAAAATGACACTCGTCATGACTATACCCTGGTATCATTTATATGATGCTTTCATGACATCATACTGATCTTAAATTTGACTTCGATATGATGTCATAATTTGGACTTAAATATGACCTTATTATGATTTTGTTAAATTTCACTAGAGGTGTATCCATTTTAATTGTATATAGTTTGAAAAATTTTGCGTATAATTAGTTAGTTATTGCTACCAAGCAGGTTATAGAATCCTAGCAGGTACGTAATGAGTAATGACCAATGATCAATGAATGACTGACGGGTAAGTGTTTTTGTTATTAATTTGTTCTTTAATTGTTATTAAATTTGTTTTTTAATTAAAAATATAAAACATCACAAAAAAAATTTATATTACTATGATATCAACCTTATATCATAACAACGTCACAAATATCTCCACAGACATCACATTTATGTCATAGTTATATCATTATTGTTATGTCATGCTCTTACGTAAATAAGTGGGAAATAATGATATACATATGACTTATATATGACCCAGATCTTACATAAGACGTGACTTAGCGTGATGTCATTTTGATATCACAATGACGTAAATGTGTTTTCTGGGTTGTCAGCAGACTAACTTTGTTTTATTTTTCCATTCGATTAAAATGTGAATAGAATTTGGCAGAAAAATGTTAATGCAGTCGGCAAACTTTCATTAGATTAATATTTATTTTGAGATATATCTTTAAATTTTAAAACGATAACATTTTTATAATATATTCAGGAACTTCTTTTTTATTGCGAAATGAGAATGAGAAAAAATGTGTTAATTTTATATGAACTGTCAACTCGTTGGCTAGGCGTTACCAACAATATCAAAAATTATTTAAGGCTAATCGCAACCAACATTCTATTATATTTTTAAAGCTAGATAGCCACAAACACTCCCATCCTCCTAGTAGAATCGAAGATGAGACGATATACAAAGATAATTGTGCTACAGCACGAAGGAAGCGAGTAGGGGTACGAGTGGTTCTGCCTGCTCGCGTAATTGTAAATCTGTTGTTGGGGAATGGGGTCAAATCTAATTCTTTTAGTAGATTCAGTTGCCATAGCGTCGCATTGTCTCATTTCTGCGGAGGTAGAAGGAGAAGACTGGAATGTGTCCGGAGGAGTAGAATGAACAATATCTGTAGAAGACGAAGTTTCGTCTGCACGACTGAGATCAGTTCTCAAAGTAGATGAGTTTTGAGTTAAATCACCTTCAGATGGTTCCCTAAAGCAAGGTTTTAATCGCGGCTGATGACTTTGAAAGGACCTTCGTATGGCGGTTGTAGTGTTTTACGTACTAAGTCCGTACGTAAGAAAACATGCGAACAAGACTGGAGATTTTTGGAGACGAAAACATAAGGAGAAAAGTGTCTCGACGCAGTAGAGGGACGAAGGTGATTAAAATGTTGTTTCAGTGTTGTGAGACGAAATCAGATTGAGGAGTGGAGTTAGAATTTTGGCTAAAAAATGGAAGACGTATGTTAGTACCGTAAACGAGCTCAGGCGATGAAGATTGGAAAGCTTCACGGAAAGTGGTTTGTAAACCTAATAGTATTGAAGGTAAAATTCTTGTCCAGTCCATTCTGTCGTAGGCCATTATCGCGGATTTTAGAGTTCGGTGCCAACGCTCGATTAGTCCGTTACATTTTGGATTGTAACTTGTAGTGCGTTTACGTTCGAAACCGACAAGTTTTGACAACTCGTTGAAGAAATTGGATTCAAGTTAGTAGCCCTGATCAGTGACAATTACTGAAGGTACTCTGAAGCGCGAAATCTAATTCGCTGATGCGAACGTTTCAGTTGTGATATCCGAGATAGCAATGGTTTCAGGCCAGCGAGTTTATCTGTCAATGATTGTGACACAATAGCGTTTGTTCTCAGAGGTAGGAGATGCACCAATAATGTCCATATGTATCCCGGAAAATCGTTGAGATGTTTGAGGATAGTTACCTAATGGAGATTGAGTGTGGCGAGAATCTTTTGCCTTTTGGCAAGCCAGGCGGTTCTGTGCCACTTGTCGTGCATCCTTTTTAATTGATGGCCAAATGACTTTTTCAGCAAGTGGTTTGGCGGTACTGTGGACTCCTGGGTGAGATAAGTTGTGGAGACAATCGAAAAGAGATTGACGAAATTGTTTTGGAATAAAGGGGCGTGGATTACCAGTAGAGGTATCACATAAAATAGTTTTGGCACTAGAATTGCCAAACGATACTGGAAAGAATCGGAATTGAAGTATAGGACTAGTGTCCACTAATTCCTTTAGTTCGCTATCGTTGAACTGAGCGTCGGCAATTTCGTCATAGTTAATGTTTTCTGGAATTGATATTTGATCGACACGAGAAAGTGCGTCGGCGACTACATTATCGATTCCAGAAATGTGGCGAATATCAGTCATGAACTGACTGATAAAATCTAAATGTCGGAATTGGCGAGGACCAGCTTTGGCAGGGTTCTGCGATAAAGCGTTGACAAGTGGCTTATGATCGGTAAAGAGAGTGAGGATTCTACCTTCTAGGAGATACCAAAAATGTTTGATTGCAGAGTAAGCTGCAAGGCGTTCACGATCATAAGCGCTGTATTTCTGTTGCGTTTCATTGAGTCGCACAGAGAAGAAACTAAAAGGTGTCCAACAATCGTCAATTTTTTGTTGAACAACGGCGCCAAGTGCCTTGTCGGAAGCGTCGACCATTACGGCAAGTTGAACAGAGTGTGAGGGGTGAGAAAGACTTGTTGCCTCACTGAGTTGCCGCTTGCATAGAACGAAGGCTTGAATGGCATCTTCGGACCATTGAATGACACTTTTGTCATTCTTTTTCGAACCTTTACGGAAATCGTTAAGAATGGCTTGGCCTTTCGAACGAATTCGAAGAGTCCGAACGGAGTAGAAATTGCAGTTTTTGCAATATCGCGCTCATCAATAGGAATTTGATGATATGCGCGGACGAGATCTATAGTGGAAAAAATTTTGCATCCATGTAGTTGATGGGAAAAATCCTGAATATGTGGAATTGGATATTTATCAGGAGTAGTGACGTTTTTAAGAGCACGGTAATCACCGCAAGGTCTCCACTCGCCGTTCTTCTTTTTAACGAGATGGAGAGGAGAAGCCCAAGGACTGTTAGAAGGTCGGCAAATTCATTGGGATAACATAACGTCAAATTCTGTTTTGCGAGGGTCAGTTTGTCGGGAGCCAGCCGACGATACGTACATGAAATGGGAGGACCATGTGTCTCAATAACGAGAGCTACGTTATGTTTCACAGGTTTGGCAAGATCACTTTTGGACGTTAAGTCCATGAAACTTTTGAGAATATCGATAATTTTGATATTAACAGAATCGTTGATAAGCGTAAGAGAAGGTGCAGGAGAAGTGGAGATTTTAGCCAAAGTGAATGAGGAGGTTAGTGGATCGACAAGACGTCGGTTTTTGATGTCCACTAAAAGGCCACATTTATTAAGAAAATCAGCTCCGAGAATAGGTATGGTAACATCGACAACAACAAAGGTCTGACAGAACGCTCGTCTGAGACCAATGTTTAGGTTGAGAGTTCGTATACCATACTTGCTATCTTTAATTGCGTTAGCGGCGTAAAGGAAGAAGTTTGATTTTCTGTGAAGTTTCTCCTTCACAGTAGCGGGAATAACTGATACTTCGGCACCTGTATCAATTAGAAAGTTCTTACGCGAAGAAATGTCAAGGACCAGAAGACGGAGTTAGGAGTGACTGTCCTCACACGCCGTCACATGTGAAGAGTCTAATCGTTTTTCTGAAGGAGTAGAGGCAAAGGAATCGGAGTGCTTAGAGAATTGTTTGCACTCTGCATCGCATTTGTTCGCATCTCCCTGGTAAGTATGATGGTGGTAGCAGATACCATCATACCCTTGAATTTGCGACTTGGACCGTGATTGTGTTTGAGAGCCTTTCAAATTCTCGTTGCGATTATCGTTTTGATACTTAGATCTACTTCGATATTGGTGAATAGGCTGGGAGACATCTTGCCTTTGAATGGCATTAAGGAGTTTCGCGTTTTGTGCCTCCAGTTTTTTTAATTTTTCCTCAAGTGACATGATTTCACTTGAGGTAGAAAAAGAAGAAGGAAGAGAAGAAGCGGCAGGGTTAGGGACGCGAGAACATTGTCTGCTAATCACTAATCAGAATATACGTGACCATGTCTCAGAATATTTTTTTTTAGTAATTTTTTATTTTACTTTAACGCTTCAGAGAATATTTAAAATTTTGATAGTAAATAAAGGTCTGAAACTCCATTCAATGAAAAAGACATATAAATTTGGAAACATTAGTTGTTCAATAGTCCGTTTATAGGAAAGCATCAGTTCGCAGTTTTGTAATAAGAGGTCTCGTGGTCCGGGTCTACTAGTTGGTTGTGGCACGCAAAATACACTTTATCGATAGCTCACTTGAGCGAAAATTTCTCCGACCAACCACTTTAAAATAAAATTTCAAAACAAAAATCAATAACAATTAATCAAATAGTGGATGTCACAATCCCCACCAAGGTTTCTTATGATGGCGCACCATAGAACCACAACTTAATTATTTAATTATTTAAACTAAGCAACTCCTTTGGTAATTTCCTTTTTTTTGAAAAAGAACCAAAATTATTTTTTTTTTAATTTTATTATTTAGTATTATAGAAAAATAATTTAGATAGTTTCATTGCAAAGGATAAAACTATTATCCAATCATTTCGAACTCAACCACCACTAGATGACACCACTCTCACAAACCGTTCGGTTGCATTTTAGTCTTGAGGGTCGCACCCTCAAGACTAAAACTCTTCCAACTGTGCGATCAAAAATTCCAAAACCAAATCAACTCATCAACAAAAATATATAAAAACCAACTCTTTAATCATCTTAATCTCAACTAACTAAAAATAATGAAACAAATGAAAACCCATACCGCAAAAATGTTCATTCACTTTGGTTGCATGGAATGCAAAAGAAACACGAGAAAATTTTGTTAATAAAACTATTTAGGTTTTAAATAACAAATGTTAAGAATTTAAAAACAAAAACATCGATCTACGAGGAACATAGCAAGATACAGTACGTTTGCCATAACGCTTGCCAGTCATCACAGGACAGAATGAAAGGAGGAAATTTAGCTGACTTCATTCGTCTTGAGAATAAAAAAAATAAGTAACGAAATCGGAGCCGGGGTCGAACCCAAACCACAAACCATAATAAACAAAAGGAGTTTTGGAAAAGTGCTTCAGTGAAATCGAGGGATGCCACTGTTCTGTGGCAAGCTAAAGACACCACCGAAACATCCTGTGTTGATAATAAAGAAGTTTGAGTAGGGATAGATAGAACGTCAGTCACAGTGACCAGAACGACAAACGATCCATTTCCCTATTGCCGTCTACTAGTCAGCGCTCTTCTTACCCTACAATAGATTACGTTCTAACGAATAGAATTTTTGAAGAACAAGGCAGTTAGACTTAGTGACGCATAACACTTTGTGATCTTGACTTTATTGAGAACACGAAAATACAGAAAAATTTTCATTTTCAAAAATAAAACTTTGAAATGCACAAAAAAAAGAATTGAAAATAAAAGTCGTGAAAGACACAATCTGGGTCATTTTCAAACCGTTCGTTTTCTAAGTGCACCAGTTGCACAATCCTCTGCGGAGGACTAGAGAATTAGGATTAAGAGCCATCAATTCCAAAAATGCAAATATCAATTCTGATACAAAATAAGAACTCGAATTTAATATCTCAATCTGGTTTTTCACTTCAACTTTATTTTTTAAAGGTTTCCATTTATCTCCGTGGTTGTGATTAGGTTTCATTTCAACAACACACATAATAGAAATTCACCCGTGAATAACAAAAAAAAAATGAAACCGACATAGAAAAGGTATTCAAATTATATAAAAAAGAGACAGCTTCATATCATCAAATCAAAATAATAAAGCTCCTCATAATTCTACCAATTATTAATATTAAGACAAAATTTCAGTTAAAATAACACCAAATGGATCAACCTATTGATGACTTTAAAAACAACGGACCTGCGCAGAATCAATTTACTTTATTATGGCTTTAGTTTAAACAACATAATTATGTTTCATATTGTACAGAGAAAAAAAAATATGCTTTACAGTGGAACGTCATAAACAGACAGATACTATTTATGAAACGATAGTACGAAATGAATGTATGATGGTTGTTAGAACTGCCTATTTTAGATTTTAAAAAAAATGTCTAATAAACGGATTTTTTTAATCGTTACAATAGTGAATTTAGTGGATTGACAAGATGTCGCTTTTTAATGTCCATAACATCGGCGATAACAAAAGTCTGACGGTCGTCTAAGACTAATGTTTAAGCTTAGAGATTTTGTACCGTAAGAGCTAACTTTAATCGCGTTAGCTGCGTAGAGAAAGAAGTCTGATTTTCTTGTGAGAGTTTTCTCAACAGTTGCAGGAATAACTGATACTTCAACACCAATATTAACGAGGAAGATCTTTCGAGAAGAAATATCGAGGACCGGTGTTGGGCATGACTTTCATCACAGGCCGTAACATGTGAAAAGCCAAATCGTTTTATGAAGATGTTGAGGCAGAGGAATTAGAATGCTTTTAAAAATGTTTGCGTGATTTTAGTAGCAAAATATGGAGGGGCTGAAATCTTACAGCTCTGAGATAACAAGAATTCGATCTGGGTTAAGGATTTTGATATAGTTTTCGGCAAACAACTTTTATGAGGACATGGTTTTTAGTTAGACTCAGCAAACTACTCAAAAACCTCTCCATTTAGTGTTTCGAGAAAATATTACAAAATCACAAATTCATATTTCTTTCAAAATTCCAAATATATCGTAAAAAATAAATAAAATCAAACTTTTTCCAAAATCCTAAAAATATTCCAAAAATTATTACAAAATCAAATATTAGTATTAAACTTTTTTCAAAAATTCTGAAAATATTGCAAAAATTATACAAAATCAAAAATTGAAACTTTTTTCAAAATTCTAAATATATATATATATATATATATATATATATATATATATATATATATATATATATATATATATATATATATATATATATATATATATATATATATATATATATATATATATATATATATATATATATATATATATATATATATATATATATATATATATATATATATATATATATATATATATATATATATATTATTAAATAATTTTTTTTTTTAAATGCTAAAAACATATTGGCCCCGTTGTATTCAGAACACTTATAAGTTATTACAACTTATCACTTATTATTTGTGGAACGGGAATTAACATTTCAAATACTATAAATAATTTTATTAGTAAATATATTTGTTTTCAATTTATGGAATTCAATAGTTAATGTGCTTATTTATCGAGAGCTAAAGAATTAATGATTATAATTATTTGTATTACAAATTTATAGATTATTCTATGATAGCAATAAAAGTTGGTAAACTGGTTTCAATGTTAAAATTATATTAATGTTCATTCCTTGTTTTTGTGTTTATTTAATTTAAAGTTTGCAAAGCAAATATGTATCACCCAACCCACATCACTCCCCCTGCAGTAATTATTTTGTGTTAAAAAAATGTAACTTTTTTGGTGAGAATTGGTTTCGTCTTCGTTTCCCTGTTCTGTAGAGAATCAGTCATATGGGCTGGTTTAAGTCTATCTACAGAGATGGATATACTTTTACCTTTTATATTCAAAACGAAATACTTCCGAAGTCTTTTCACTACTTTGTATGGTCCCTCGTATGGTGGAGTTAAACCAGTTTTAACTTTGTCCACTCTTACAAAAACATAGTCTGTATCATGTAAGTCCTTTGGAATGAAAATGTGTTTTTGAGGGAGACTTCGGGTATTTCGGGGTACGACGTTGCGCATCGATTGTCTTAGACGATCTACCAGTGAAGTTGGATCTATCGATTGCGCAGAGGACGGGTGTATTAGTAATTCTCCAGGGACCTTTAGTGATTGTCCGTAGACAACATCGGCTGGAGTACAGCCGAGGTCAGTTTTGACCGATGTTCTGATCCCAAGGAGTATTAGTGGAAGCTCAGAGCTCCAGTGCAGGGTGTTTTCTCTAGCATACAATGCGGCTTTTAAAGTACGATGGAATCTTTCCACCATACGGTTTGCCTGTGGGTGATACGTCGTTGTTCGTACTCTGTGTGAACCTAACAAATTGTTAAGCTCCTGAAACAGGTTACTTTCAAATTGACCGCCTTGATCGGTCGTTATCTCGCTCGGTACACCGAATCTTGAGATATACTGGTCGATGAATGCATTTACCACTGTTGTTGTCTTCATGTTTACTAAAGGAATGGCTTCCGGCCATCGAGTAAATCTGTCAATTATTGTTAAGATATATGTAAAATTATTTGACGGTGGTAATGGTCCGACTAGATCCATATGTATGTGCTCGAACCTACCGGATGGTAAATTAAAACGTCCTGTTTCGGAGTGTGTGTGTGTGTGTGTGTGTGTGTGTGTGTGTGTGTGTGTGTGTGTGTGTGTGTGTGTGTGTGTGTGTGTGTGTGTGTGTGTGTGTGTGTGTGTGTGTGTGTGTGTGTGTGTGTGTGTGTGTGTGTGTGTGTGTGTGTGTGTGTGTGTGTGTGTGTGTGTGTGTGTGTGTGTGTGTGTGTGTGTGTGTGTGTGTGTGTGTGTGTGTGTGTGTGTGTGTGTGTGTGTGTGTGTGTGTGTGTGTGTGTGTGTGTGTGTGTGTGTGTGTGTGTGTGTGTGTGTGTGTGTGTGTGTGTGTGTGTGTGTGTGTGTGTGTGTGTGTGTGTGTGTGTGTGTGTGTGTGTGTGTGTGTGTGTGTGTGTGTGTGTGTGTGTGTGTGTGTGTGTGTGTGTGTGTGTGTGTGTGTGTGTGTGTGTGTGTGTGTGTTTTTTTTTTTTTTTTGTTTTTCGTAGGAAGATGAAACGTTTCAAAAATCCACCTGGAACCCGACTTTCCAGGCGACCGCGGGTTCTTACCGGGTAAAAACATCTCCCTTGCTCTTGTAGTCCTGTTGTATCCCTGCGGTACCACCAATTAAGGCATTCCTTCGCAGGGCAGGGGTTGAGTGTAGTACTCTCTCGGTTATTATGTGTTGTCGTGGTTTCGCTGTGTAGTGTGGAGCATGGCTGCTCTTCGTTCGTCTTGTCTCAGTCGTTTCATCATACTTGTGATGATCTCATTCGCTATGTCCCAGTTGTCTTTTGAGCTCAGCATAAATTGCATGAGGCTATGCGGAGTGATTGACTCTCCCATATGCTGCTCAATAAGTCTTCTCGAATGTGCAAACCTTCCGCATTCGATTAGCACGTGCTCAGCGTTCTCGGCCTTACCCTCACAGTAGAGACAGTATGGATCCGTTACGTGCTTATACTTGTATAAGTACTCACGGAAACATCCATGGCCTGAGATCATTTGCGTCAAATGATGGTTGACATCACCGTGTTTTCTTGATGTCCATGTTTTTATGTCACGGATCATCACAAAGGTCCATCGTCCGTTGGTGGAAGCTTCCCATTTCGCTTGCCATTCTATATGACTGTCCATGTTGAAATCTTCACGTGTTCGTCGGTCCCTATCATTTCGTGTTGCTATACGCAGAGCCGATACCTCTTTTGCTGCAATATCAATCGGCATCCTACTCGCAATAACATTTACAGCCTCGTCAGACACCGTGCGAAAAGCACAGCAAATGCGCAACGATGTCAGTCTGTAGGCCGTTTTGATAGGTCTAACATAAGATGGCGTTTCCACCGCTGAGGCCCATATGGGGGCCGCATACATCAATATTGATGTGGTAACGCTACCGAGAAGCTGTCTGATCGGTTGTCTAGGGCCGCCAATGTTTGGCATTAGCCTTGCAAGAGCAGCCCCCACTCGTTTGGCTTTGTCACCAGCGTACATCAAGTGGTCTCTAAAGTTGAGTCTGTGGTCTAGAACGACTCCAAGATACTTCAGGTGCTGGCCAGATTTTATGATCTGTCCACCAACCTGGATATCGATACTTTCCACCACTTTTCTGCTACTCATTAGTACGGCTTCCGTTTTGTGATCGGCCAACTCTAGTCCTTTGCTGTTCAGCCATGCTCTAACGCTGGTTATGGTCTGGTTACAGTTGCTCGTAATGTCCGTAAGGTTTTTGGCTACGACAACTATGGCAATGTCGTCTGCATAGCCGATAATCGTTGTTTGTGCCGGCACACGTACTCTGAGAACACCATCGTACATGATGTTCCACAGAAGGGGTCCAAGGACCGATCCTTGGGGTACTCCTCCTGTTATATTGTACTTCTTAGGACCTGTTTCGGTATCATAGACCAGAGTTCTTCCCGTGAAGTAGCTGGCTATTATACGTAGCAGGTAGTCAGGTACATGCAGTTCGTCTAGGGCTCTCATGATTTGGTTCCAGTTGGCAGAGTTAAAGGCGTTTTTAACATCCAGAGTGACAACAGCACAATACTGTTTATCACCTTCTAGCCATCTTTTACCACTCAAAGCTTTATGCGCTATCTCACATACTGCAGATATTGCATCAACGGTAGAGCGCTTCTTTCTGAAACCAAACTGCCGGTCAGAAAGGCCCCACTCGCCTTCAGTATGTTGCTCAAGTCGAGTACCAATAATTCTCTCAAAGATCTTTCCAGTTGTGTCCAGCATGCACAGTGGGCGGTAGGACGAGGGTTCTTCTGGTGGCTTGTCACCTTTCGGTATAAGCACAAGGCGTTGGCGCTTCCATTCCTCAGGAAATATCCCTTCTTTTAGGCACGCAGTGTAGATATTTTCGAATACATTCGGCTTCTTCTTTATCGCTGTTTTTAAGACGATATTTGGGATGCCGTCTAGACCGGGCGTGCTATTAACGGATAATCTGAGCAACGCGTTTAGGACCTCTTCGGTGGTGACAGCCGAAATTGAATTTTCGTCAATTTGCAGCTCACGAGGTAGGGAGAAGTCAACGTGGTGTGGAAAAAGGCCGGACACAATTTCAGCCATTATATCTGGGCACACTGGTGCAGCTGATTGAACACCCTTGAGTTTAGTAAGCACAATTTTGTACGCACTTCCCCAGGGGTTATTCTGAACTTCATCTATAAGACACTGGAATGATCTGCTCTTACTATTAGCAATTGCTTTCCGCAATTCTTTCCGCTTTTCGCGAAAATCATTTTGGAACTGCTCATAGTGCTCATGATTTCTCCTTCGTGTACATTTCCTCCGGAGTTTGAGGCACTCTTTTCTCAGACGGGCAATGTTTTCGGTCCACCAGAAGACTGGGGACCGTCCATTACCGTTGCTTTTACGCGGCATAGATGCATCACAGGTGCTTTTAAGATATCTCGCAATAAATTCTGCTCCTATCTTGGCACCACTCTCCGGTATTGGCATGCATTCAACCATGTAGTCCAACATCTCCGTGTCCAACTCTTTGATTTTCCACCCATTTTGCTGCGCCTTCCGCTTGACTTGGCGCCTTTCAAACCGCTGTGGGGGTTGGGTTTCAAATATAATAGCACGATGATCACTATGCGTATACAGATCAGACACCCTCCATTGTGCTCCTCTCGAGAGTGTCCCACTTGCAAAAGTGATATCGATAATTGAACTTGCTTCTCCTTTATTATATGTCTCTGTGGTACCATGGTTGAGCAGTACCAGATCAAGTCTGGCAAATGCCTCAAGTAATGCCCTACCTCTAGGGTTAGTACGTTTACTTCCCCATTCAACGGCCCAAGCGTTAAAATCACCCGCAATTACGATGGGTGATTTACCTCTGACGTCTGTTACTAGTCGGTCAAGTGTCTCTTCGAATTCGTCCAGTGGGGTGCTAGGAGGAATGTAGCAGCTGTAGAAGTGGACACCTTTGATTTTGGCATAGACAAAACTCTCATGCTGACGACTAGATCTGCGTTCAAAAGGGAGAGCATTGCAGGTCCAGATAGCAGCTTTGCTCGTCCTGTCTTCAACCCAGTTCGCATCGCCAACAGGGGTTCGATATTGTTCGCAAATCAATGCCACGTCCACTTTCTGATCTCTAACGGTTTGTGTCAGTAGGTCCTGTGCCGCCTCGCAGTGGTTAAGATTTATCTGGATACACTTAACCATGACGGGCAGAAGTCGGCTTTAGCGCTCTTTTGTAGGCTGGACATCTACTGCCTCCTGTAGAATGCCCATTAGTCCCTGTGGTTCCCGGCAGGCAAAGAGCACATTTTGGGGGCTCTTTGCATCCTTTTGATTTATGTCCTGTTCCTCCGCATCTAAAACATATCCCCGTTCGATCCACATCACTTTTACATTGCCTTGCTACATGACCGTAATCAAGGCATCTGAAACAGCGTGTTGGAGTGATTCGCTCGCGCAGTCTGCATCTTACCCATCCTATTCGGATGTGTCCAGACGCAACGAGCGCATGCGCTGATCGTTCAGGGAGGCTGATTAGTGCCGTCTGAGTCCCGTCTCGTAATGTCCTTAACGATTTGATTGCATTTGTTTGGACAGACCCAATTGTAGGAAATTGTGCCTGGATTGCAATGCAAATATCTTCTCTCGTTGTGATCTCGTCTAAGTCGCGACACTCTATAAGAGTTTCTTGGCACACCGACCTAACACTCGCCGAGTCTCTGAGTGCTAGCTCTGCGTGCTCTTTAAGCTTTTGATTGTGTTCGCCTTTTTTAAGTTCAAGAAGCAGCTCGCCTTTAGCTGTCTTCCTAATCTTGGTGACACAATCCCCGAGCTCTTTTAGTTCCGGGTTCTCTTTCATTTCTTTGAGCATTTGCGCATAACTTTTTTCACCGGACCTAGATATTATTAAAGCATCCGACCGTGGTGCTCTTTTCGTAGGTTTGCGTGGTTCATTTCGCGTAGGCTCAACAGGACGCGTTTTTTTTCTCCTCTTTTTCCGTTTTCTCACGTGTTGCCACTCCGTTTCGGATGCTTCCACAGGGAGCGCGTTTTGATTCGAGGGCTCGACCTGCTGTTCATTTGACCTGATCACGCTCTGCTCGGATCTTGATCTTTGTTCTTTCAAGATCCTTCTTCCGGTTTTAGTTTTTTTCGGTGAGGGCAGCTGTCCTTTCATGTCCTCACCATTTCCACTTCGTCGTCTTTTTGATTTTTCATCGACGCTTGGTTTTAAGGTCGGTGAAGTTTGACACACTTTGTTCACTGGTGGCCTGACGCTTTGGACAACAGTGAGGTCATTCACAGCCGATTTGTGCAACTGTTCGATATCGTTCACAAGGTTCCTAAACGTTAGATTTATAGACCGTGTGCTCGACATCATTTTTTGCAGCTGCTCAATTTTACAGCTGACTACCAATAAGGTTTCTATGCCATTGCTATAGACACCCTGTGTACCTCCTACTGGTATCACCTGGTTTGTCGCTGGTTGTTTTGGTGTAACTGCCTTCATCGTGACGTTTGATGGTGATCCACTGACGTTTATTGTTTTCGTGTTACCTAGATCCGGGCGCTCGGTAGCATTTTGCGGTGCATTTCTCGCAGCAGATGGTACAGGAGGCACTTTTGGCACCATTTTATTGTTATTGGCTTGCAATCCAGCGGAAGTGCATGGACTGTCGCTCAAACTATTGCTTCGTTTTAATGGTGACCTAGCCATCTTACTGCTCCTGGCAAACACCTGCTCTGGCTTCTTCTTGTCACTTGTAGTACTAGCTGATACAGCGGCCAAGTTTGCCACCACTGTATCATTGCAGTCGCTGGATATCGACGACTGGGAGCCTGCTTGCTCACTCACTGCAGTCGCCGGTACTGGGGTACCTAATCCCTGCACCGTAAGTCTTGATCCTAAATGACCTTCCATGTTGTTTTATTTTCGGAGTTTTTCTTCTCTTAGCATTTTATACCTACTGCCAGGTGGAAATAACCAGCCGCTTCTAACATGAAGACAGACGCTGACCAGTGAGCCGCCCACTGTGGGACAGACGCTCGTGGATTTATGTTGCGCTCTTGGTCGGGGACTGCTTATTCGCGTATTCGCAGCTCACCTACATACATCATGTCAGTATGTAGGCCGTTCACTATCCGCCACCTGTGACCCCCACAGTAGCCTGAAGCTCAGCCCTGTGTGTGTGTGTGTGTGTGTGTGTGTGTGTGTGTGTGTGTGTGTGTGTGTGTGTGTGTGTGTGTGTGTGTGTGTGTGTCTTGAAACTTTAGACTTCTGGCAGGCGAGACAAGTTTTGGACCAATAACCAGTGTCAATGTTCATGTTTGGCCAGAAATATTTCGCTGAAACTAGTTTTCGAGATGCTCTTATTCCAGGATGTGACAATCCATGAAGCATATCGAATGCTTTCGAACGAAGTTCGGTTGGTAGATACGGACGGTTAGTGCCAGTTGAGGTTTCACACCATATATTTTGATTGGATGCAGGATCTTTTATCAAATTGAATTTAATTTTACTTGAACTTTAGTTATTAGTTCTAAAAACTTTAAGATCATCGTCGTTTTCCTGTAACGCAACGAGTTTTTCCATATCAAGTGCTGTGTAAACTATTGGTACTATTTCTTGTTCATAAGTCCTAGATAAATTATCAGCTACTACGTTACTTGTTCCTTTTATATATCGTATATCCGATGTAAACTGCGATATGTATTCTAATTGGCGAGACTGTCGTGGACTTCTTTCGCTTTTTGATTCCATGGCTGTAGTAAGGGGTTTGTGGTCTGTAAAAAGTGAAAAAACTCTGCCTTCCACAAAATACCTAAAATGTTTTACAGCATTATACATTGCTAAGAGTTCGCGATCGAAAGTCGAGTATTTACATTCGGTGGGTGATAATTTTTTGGGAAAAAAACTTAGTGGTTCCCAACAACCATGATTTTTCTGTTCTAACACAGCTCCAATTGCCGTATTGGAAGCGTCTGTGGTTATTTTAAACTCTCCATGTTCTAGTGGATGGGCGAGTAGACAAACTTGTGCTAATGCAGCCTTAATTTTAGTAATTGCCGTTTGGCATTCTGGGGGCCAACTAAGTTCTTTCTTCTTCTTTTTCTGTATAACAGAAAGTTGTGAGTGAATTGGGGCTAGAAGCTCAGCTAAATGAGGAAGGAACCGATGGTAGTAATTTACCATTCTAACGAAACGTTGCGCTTGACGTATTGAAGTTGGTTGTGGAAGTTCGTTTATAGCAGTAATTTTATCTGTAGCTGGACTACCCCCAGTTCGGGTAATCTTTGTAGCCACAAGGTTTTTATTAAATCCTCAGTTACGGTGCCTAAAGATCCTGCTAACTGTTGTAATTTTCGAAAGAACGCGGATGGCGTTAAGTCACCCATGGCAGTCGTACCTATTAATTTTTCCAAACGTTGGGCTTCCGATAAACCCAAACGTTTAATCACTTCCGATTTAAGTGTATCAAATTTATTTGAATCAGGTGGTTTTTGTATGATATCCGACACTGTTGCAGTAATGTCTACCGGTAGTGCTGCTGTTGCAAGCAGATATTTTTTTCTGTCAGAGGTCACACCTCTTGCCGTGAACACTGCTTCTATTTGTATGAACCATAACGAAGGCATTTCATGCCAAAACAGAGGAATAGGGATCGTGATGTTGGATCCTACTTGCATTTGATTGTTACTTTTGGAAGGTTGGATTTTAGATTCGTTTTCGTCGTCTGACATTATTATTTATTTAAAAAAAAATGTAATATATATAACCCGTATTGGTATAAGAAACCAATTTACCTTATTTAAATCTATTTATTTATTTATTGAGTTATTTAATTATTTATTTATTAATTGAATTATTCATTGAATTATTTTCCTATTTATTTAAATATATTAAATTAAATATTTATGTGGACAACCACGATCTGACAACGTCTCAACCAAATTTGGCAACAGCGCAACAGAAGAAACCCAGATTTGAAATAAATAAATAAAGTTAGTCGTTAAACTCTCTTGATCGAATGTGGTTAATAAAACTCATTTATAAAAATAATAAATGTTTCAATTTTATTGCGTTAACAATATAAATTTCCTACATTAATTGGGGGCTTCAACCAAATAATTAATATACAAGTGCAATTAAGAAAAATTTAGTGCAATATTCAAGACAATTAAAAAATTAAAAAAAAAAAAAATTTACTAATGAAAAATGGCGATAAGCTTAATAATTTTGATCGTAAGTCGTTTTGATCAAAACCGACGGCATCTTCATTAAAACTCTTCTAAGCGATCGTTACGCCAATTTTCCAAATGTGAATAGTGCAAAAAACAATTGTGTCAATAAAATAAACAAAACTCTTGTTGTTGATCTGACGTCAATAAACGTCAAAATACAAAAAAAAATATAAGAATTTACAGGAAAAGTTTCGTAATTTTTATAAGAAGTTTTATATTGATTGTGATCGTGAAAAACCAAAAAACAGTTTTAGAATGGATAAATTAGAAAAAATGAATGTAAAACAGTTAAAAACTAAGCTCAGAAAATATGGTTTAGATTTAAAAGGAAATAAAAGTGAGTTGTTAGAAAGGCTAAAAGATCATATTACCAAGGGCACAGACATTGCGTCAGGTGATGATGAAGAAGATGAAGAATTTTTAAAGTTCATGCTAAAATATGAAAAAATAAAAGAAGCTGAAAATAAAAATTCAACTGATAAAAGGAGTATCGAAAATTTAAGTAAAGGTGAACCGTGTTTTACATTCAAGGACGTTGAAGAAAGCTTAACAAAATTCAGTGGCGAAGATACGCTTTCTGTCAAAAATTGGTGTAAAGAGTTTGAAGACACGGCAAGTTTATTAAAATGGCATGAAAAACATAAATTAATTTACGCGCGAAGGCTGTTGACAGGAACAGCGAAACAATTTGTCAATTTCGAAAAAAATATGACGAATTGGGAAACTTTCAAAATTAAATTAATGTCTGAATTTAAAACTAAAGTGAATAGTGCTACAGTTCACTCGCAGCTGGTTCATCGAAAGAAAAAATTTTCAGAATCGTGTAGACAGTACCTCTATTCCATGCTAGGAATATCAAGTCAATGTGAAATGGAAGAAGAGGCGGTTATTCAATATATAATTGATGGCATTCCGGACTTAGAAAGTAATAAAGTTATACTTTATGGTGCAAAAACTATCGAAGATTTAAAAGATCTTTTGGAAAAATATGAGTATATAAAAAAAAAGTGCAACTTCGACCAAAAGCTAGTTTTAATCCAGCAAAGGGAACAGAAATGTCAAAATCGCATAGAAGACAAATACACTGTTTTAACTGGTTCGCCAGACCATAATGCACAGTTGTGTCCAGAAAAATCAAGAGGACCGAAATGTTTTAAATGCGACGAATACGGCCATATTGCTTCTGTTTGTAAAAATGAAAGAACAAATAAAGTTTATGCAAATTTGTTGTGTCATGAAGATGTTGACGATGATAGCGACGATGATGATGATAAGGCGCTAGGTACGTGGTTAATTGATGTAAGATTTGGCAACTTAATAGTTGAAACGTTATTTGATACCGGAAGTGGAAAAAATTTACTGAGAAAAGATGTTTATGATGATTTAGGATGTCCAAAATTAAAACCTTTAAAAAAACCAGCATATGGTCTAGGGGGAATGAAAGTTGTACCGTTAGGAACTTTAATGCTACCAATTCAGATAAACAACGAATCATTTAAAGTAAAATTTTATGTTGTGCCTATATGTACAATGTACTTCAAAGTTTTAATTAGTCGTAAATTTCTGCACAGCACAGATTATGCAGTTATTGACAGTAAAATTATTATCAAAAAGAAAGTGGTTGAAGATGAAAGGACAGTGAATGATTATATTGTTCGAGAGTGTAAAGAAATATCCAAAATAGCAGATGATAAAACTGACACAGAGCCAGCAGTTCCATATTTAGATGAAAGATGTAAAAACGTTATAAAGGTGAAACAAGATGAAGATTTGGAGCAGTCGATGTTATGCTATATTCAGGTGGATGATTTATTTAGTGAACAAAGTTTAGATCTATTTCACATTACAAAAGATGGAATAAAAGCCGAAATTATCAATTTGATTGAAAACTACAAACCAAAGAAAAACAGAGAAAATGACGTGAAAATGAAAATTATTTTAACGGATGAAATTCCCGTCAATGATCGTCTAAGAAGATTATCCATAATTGACCAACAAGAAGTAGATCGACAAATTTCTAAATGGATTGAAAATGACATTATACAACCAAGTAATTCTGATTACGCCAGTCCGATAGTGCTGGTAAATAAAAAGGATGGAACAAAGAGACTTTGTTGTGATTATAGGAAGTTAAATAAAAAAATAATAAAAGACCGATACCCACTTCCTAACATTGAAGACCAAATAGATAAATTGCAGGGAGCAAAAGTTTACACAACTTTAGATTTGAGAAATGGGTTCTTTCATGTCTCAATATCACCAGAAAGCAGAAAATATACGAGCTTTGTTACGCAGAACGCCCAGTATGAATTTTTGAAAGTTCCATTCAGTCTTTGTAATTCGCCGTCTGTTTTTCAACGGTATGTTTACATAGTATTTAAAGATCTGATAAGAGAAAACATATTAGTAGTATACGTCGATGATTTGGTGATTCCAGCAGAAGATGAGGAAGACGGCTTAAACAAATTAAAAAGGGTATTAAATGTCGCTGAAGAAAATGGCTTGGAAATAAAATGGGAAAAGTGCCAATTCTTAAAAACAAAGATAAATTATTTGGGACATATAATTGAAAATGGAACTATCAGACCATCAACAGAAAAAACAAAAGCAGTCCTTAAGTTTCCTGAACCCACAAATATCAAACAGATTCAGAGTTTTCTCGGGTTAACGGGATATTTTAGGAAATTCATAGAAGGGTATTCGTTAATCGCAAAGCCATTATCTGACCTTTTAAAGAAAAATGGCAAATACGAATTAAAAGCTGACCAGATAAGAGCATTTAATGTTTTAAAACAAAAGTTATCTGAAGAACCAGTACTGAAACTTTTTAAATATGGTAGATACACAGAAGTTCACACGGATGCATGCAAATACGGATATGGTGCAGTGTTACTTCAAAAAAGCTTTGATGATAATCAACTGCATCCGATATACTTTAAGAGTAGAAAAACAACGGTGCCTGAGCAAAACTATCATTCGTACGAACTAGAAGTTCTTGCTATTATCGAAGCCGTTAAAAAGTTCCGAATATACCTAATTGGACAACCGTTTACGTTGATAACAGATTGCAAGGCGTTCCAACTTACAGTGAATAAGAGAGATTTAGCTACGAGAGTTGCTAGGTGGGCATTGTTATTGGAGGAGTTTCAGTATGTAATAGAACATCGCAGTGGTTCACGTATGCAACATGTCGATGCACTCAGTAGGAATGCAATCATGTGTTTAAATGATGGAATTTATGGAAAAATTAAAAATGCACAAAACAATGACGAAGAAACACAATTGATTATTACAAAGATACAAGACGATAAAAATAAAGATTTTGTATACGAAAATGATTTGCTTTACAGAAAATATAACGTACGAAAGCTTCTCTTCTTACCTGAGAAAATGCAAAGTGAAATAATTCGAAGAGCACATCATGATCAGGGACATTTTGATTTTGAAAAAATAAAAGAAATCATATCAAGGGATTATTGGATACCTGGTTTAAAAACCAAGGTTAAGGATTGCATTGATAGTTGCATCGAATGCATTTTAGTTAAGAGAAAGGGAGGAAAACAAGAAGGTTATTTACATCCAATACCTAAAGGAAGTTTGCCTTTAGACACGTTTCATGTAGATCATATTGGTCCTATGCCGTCCACCAATAAGAAATATAACCAAATTTTGACGGCTATTGATGCCTTCACCAAATTCGTGTGGATTTTCCCATGCAAATCCACAACAACAGACGAAGCAATAAAGAAACTAAAAGTAATCCAAGATATCTTCGGCAATCCTCGTAGGATTATATCTGACAAAGGACCGTGTTTTAAGTCAACGCAGTTTAAAGATTATTGCAAAGATGAAAAAATAGAGTTTAGTTCAATAACTACTGGAGTTCCACGTGCAAATGGTCAACATGTAACAAGAGTACAAAGTGTTTTGAATACTTCTTATCAAAGAGCTATTGACATGACACCCTTTGAATTGATGATAGGAGTAAAAAAGAAAAGCAAGGACGATTTAAGAATAAAAGAATTAATCGATCAAGAACTGCAAGATTTATTTTATGAAGATCGTGAAGAATCAAGAATTGAAGCAAAGAAGAAGATATTAAAAATTCAAGAGGAAAATGCTAAGCATTTTAATAAGAAGCGTAAGGCCGCTAATAAATATTCGATTGGCGATATGGTAGCTATAAAAAGGACTCAGTTTGGAGTAGGTCTAAAGTTGAAGGGACAATTTTTGGGGCCATATAAAGTAACTACAATTAAAGGTAATGACAGGTACGAAGTCGAAAAATTTGGAAACTCAGAGGGTCCAATAAAAACAAGTTCCAGTGCTGACTTTATGAAACCATGGGGTCCAGTTAAAGTTCATTCGGGCCGAATGAATCATCAGGAGAGGCCGAGTGTGGACAACCACGATCTGACAACGTCTCAACCAAATTTGGCAACAGCGCAACAGAAGAAACCCAGATTTGAAATAAATAAATAAAGTTAGTCGTTAAACTCTCTTGATCGAATGTGGTTAATAAAACTCATTTATAAAATAAATAAATGTTTCAATTTTATTGCGTTAACAATATAAATTTCCTACATTTATATATGTATTTGTAAGAGAAAAAAAATTTATTTATTTAAGAATTGTTTAAAAATTAAAATCTTCAAATTAATTTATATAAAAAAATATTGCGACGCTGATGCATAGGCTGACTTCACCACAGCTCTGGAAACATAGTATTCTGGATATATAATGAGCTAATATCCATAAAATACTTTAATTAAAAGCTAACCAATATTATGGACTTCGTAGTTCTAATAATAAAAATATTAAAGCAGGCAGTAGTATCCCAACAAACATAAATTCTGTTGTACGAAAAAAAGTAAACAAAAATTTTATCGGAAGTGACAAAGCGGAAGTTAGGATGCAGAACTGTTGTAAGCCGTACTAAATGTGTATGTACCAAATTTCATCCAACTCGATTATCAGGTACAGAAGCTATTGAGCTTCCAAAATAACAGGTGCTCGGAGGACCCCCAACCACTTTGTTCACTATCGCTAAAAAAAACTAATCAGTTCCTTGCCATACATATTTGCATCTTTTTTCAAAGTGCAATCAAAATTACTTAACGAACGAATGTTGTATGCTTCCAACAAACATTGAAACAATAAACAGGTGTTCGGGAGGACCCCACCACTTATCCCAATATTGTCCAAAAACTAGTCAGTTCTTTGTTACTTAAGTTTTCATCTTTTTTCAAAGTGCCATTAAAATTGATTAATGAATGAAATCTGTATGCTCCCAACAAACTTTAAAAACCAAGTGTGACAAGTCTGCAATTGTATGGAAGACCCCCCGCCACTTTGATCAATGTGTCTCAAAATATGATAATTATCTTCTTACACTAATTGAAACCTTTCCATGAGTTTTATCATAATCACTTCATTATTGTAGGCTGTAGTGTGCATAAAGATACTGAAAAACTGCCAACAATTAAAAAAAAAAAATTTTGCCGTAAGTAAAAAACCGGAAGTTGGGATGCAGAATTTTTATAAATCATACTAAATGTTTATGTACAAAGTTTCATCCAATTCGATTATCAGGTACAGATGTTATAAAGCTTTAAAAAAAAAAGGTGTATGGGTCACCCCCCCCACCACTTTGTTCACTATCGCTCAAAAACTAATCAGTTCTTTGCCATACATATTTGCATTTTTTTCCAAAGCGTCATCAAAATTGGTTCACGAACGAATGCTGTGTGCTCCCAACAAACATTGAAAAAATGATGACACAGTAAACAGGTGTTCGGGAGACCAATTATCCCAATATTGTCCAAAAACTAATCAGTTCCTTGTCATTTCAGTCTCCATCTTTTTCCAAAGTATCATTAGAATTGATTAATGAATGATGTCTGTATGCTCCCAACAAACTTAAAAAACAAAGTGTGAAAAGTCAGTATTTGTATGGTAGACCCCCCACCACTTTGATCAATGTGTCCCAAAACATGATAATTATCTTTTAACACTAATTGGAACCCTATTCCATAAGTTTCATCATAATCACTTCATTATTGTAGGCTGTAGTGTGCATAAAGACACTGAAAAATCTTCAAAAAAGTACAAAAAAATTTGTTTGCCGGAAGTGAAAAACCGGAAGTTGGGATGCAGAACTATTTTAAACCGTACTACATACTCATGTACCAAGTTTCATCCAATTCGCTTATCAGGTACAGAAGTTATAGAGCTTTAAAAAAACAGGTGCTCCAGGGACCCCTCACCACTTTGTTCACTATCGCTCAAAAACTAATCAGTTCTTTGTCATACATGTTTGCGTCTTTTTCCAAAGTGTCATCAAAATTCATTCACGAATGAATGTTTTATGCTCCCAACAAACAAAAACTTTGTGGAAAAAACCACCTGTTGTATGGTGGACCCCCCAACCCTTTATCCAATGTGCTCCAAAAGCTGATAAAATCTTTCTCATAGTATTTAAAAGTTTTTCGCAACGTTTCATGAAAATCGATCGGTAATTGTAGGCTACAGTAGGGATAAACACCTGAAAAAAAACTTTTTAACCGGAAGTGACAAACTGGAAGTTGGTATGCAAAAATATTGGAAACAGTACTAAAACCTTATATACTAAGTTTCAGTAACATCATAGCTATAGCTCGGGATTAGAAGTTATTCAAGATTTAAACTTAGAGGTGTTCGGGAGACCCCCTGCCATTTTGTCCAAATTTGAGATGAATCCAGATCTTCGATTTTCAAGTGAACCTGTATCATTTGCCAAAGTTTCATAAAGATCCTATGTAGGAAAAAATCCCTCCAGTGGTTTTCACTGCAGCGTAGGTAATGACGGCCGGCCGGACGGACGGCCGACAGACAGACATACATTTTTTTTTTGCTTTTTTACAATCAGTAGGTCCTAAAACGTCGAAAAATGCCAAAAAAAGTGGGGGTAAGAATTTCACTTTGAGCTCATGAATGTAATACTTAGGTCTTTCAGACCGAAGTAATTATTTAAAAACAAAATAATTCTGAAAACAAAATTGCAAAAAAATATAAATTGCATCGACAGATCATGAAACTGTTAGGGAAAATCATGAGATTTATCATGTAAAATGTTATTTTTGTTATTATGCTTATTTATGTTATGCTGGTGTATTTGTGTTTTTTTCATTTTAAATGTTGGGCTTTCCTCGATTTAGGATTGAATTTATTATTTTCGCTTGTATGTTCATTAAATCTTTTTGAGAAAGATCGGCCTGTTAGACCTATATTAAATTTGCTGCAATTCTCACCGGCACTTTTATAAACACCTTTTTTTTAGATTTTGGTAGTTTTGCTTGGTGCATGTAATATTTTCTACAATTTTAAATGCTGTTTGGATATGTAAATATTTTTTATTTTTTTGTTTTCTGTTTAATGTATCAATTAATAGCTTTTTTATACCTGTTTTTACTGGTTATTTTTATGTAGTTGGTAATCTGCATTCGTTCTGCATTCATTGGTTTATTGTTAAGCCTAGTCATCATGTGGTTGTATGCTGCTAATTCATGTTGGCATGGATGATGAGATTGTTTTATTTGACATTTTGAATCGATAAATCCAGGAAATTTATTGTGTTATTTACTTCAATTTCTAGCGTAAATTTAAAAGAAGCTTCTACACTGTTTATGTATTGATGTAAAAGATAGAGTTGTCTATTCATTGTTTTAAATAATAATAAATTCGCTGGAGGGATATTTTATTGATTTGAAATTTTTTAAATTTTGATCTACGGGTGTGACAACCTTGTATACTACAGTCCGAGTAATGGATAATCGAGTTAACGTGAGATATCACATATCACTGGTACTATCAGTGAAATATCACCAGCCAAGTTCATATCTTAGGGTTGCTAGCTGATGAACTGTAATTAGTCAACGGTAGCACCCTCAATATTAGTTATGGTCTATTCCTTGATGATGGCATGCTATTGTTTACACGAAGAATTTAGTCTTCATATAACTCTATGTTTGGGCTTTATTTGTTGAGAAAAACTGTGTGTCACATGATCAAGGAATATGCCACTAACTGGATTATTAGAAACTCAATTTTTGTTTTGTTCGTGCAAATGTTCTAAAACATTCGCTATGTATTTGCTTTATTTTATTTTATGTTTGATGTCATCGCAACTAACAATGTTTCTAGGTTTAACTTGCATAACACCGATATATTTTACAGAGAAGAAGAATATAACAAAACCAGTGTGTTCAAATATAAAGGTCCATCGTTTATGAAAAATTAAAGGCAACAAAAAAAATCCATATTGAAAACAAACGAATCTGTCGAAATATTAGAAAATGCTGCGATTTGAAAAAAAAAAATTTTTAACGATTATTTTAATCCGGCTCGAAGGACCAAAATTCATATTCAAATATTTAATTTTTTAAAAATCCATGGATAATACAATAGAATACGACTGATTTTATATTTGTTAAAATCAATAATGTCAGGTATAAACTTTTACTTTTGGTATAAAATCTACATTTCCTTTCTAATAGAATCCAAATATTTTGCTAGTTCAATAAATAGAAAACACTAAAATTTAACAATATTTTGTTAATTAATTACTCTTTAGTTATTATCATATTTCAAAGCTTATATGTCAAAAAAACATATGTTTAACAAAACTATATAAAACAAATTGA
Source organism: Diogma glabrata (assembly GCA_963693315.1). Classification (NCBI taxonomy): domain Eukaryota; kingdom Metazoa; phylum Arthropoda; class Insecta; order Diptera; family Cylindrotomidae; genus Diogma; species Diogma glabrata. The sequence continues at coordinate 403,404,168 of OY856187.1, forward strand.
AACTAATCTAACTTCTGAAGGTCGAATAGGGGGATGGGTTTAGAATATCAAAAGCCAATGGTAGAACGTTATAAATATATTGCCTGATTTTAATTAACATCTCTCTACTCAAACCCCACCCTACCTAAAAAGTAAGCCTAAATGAAAACATTTCAATTTCATCAACACAAAAAAACAACCTTTTCCTTAAAATCAATATAATTTTAAATTGGTTTTTCCCTTTAAAAAAATAACAATCATTAAAAATTTCATATCCGCAATAGAAACCCAAAACCATAACTATAAAGTATAGTTTGTTGAAAAATCAATAACGATCACTTATAATTCTATTTTATTTTTAAATTTTTTAACAACCGAGAGCAAAAAAAAAAGTATAATTCACAGAGATTATGTTTCAATAAGATTTCCCTGCAAAATAAGGGAAAACTAACAAAAATTCAAGTAAACGAGGAAGAAATAATAGAAATAAAATCGACATAAACAAAAAGAAAATTGATGACAACCCATAAAATAAATTAATTTGTGTTTGTGTAACGTATTAAGCGAAGGGGGTTACGATGATTGGGAAGGGAAAACAGAGTTTCGAAAAATATTCTTGTCAATTTTAATAGAATGATAAATTTTAAATTGAAAACCTATTTTCTTTTGTTTCGGTACGAATACAATAGATTTTCTTTTAATTTTTTTTTTTTCTTACTGGAAAATTGTTTAACAAGAAAATAAATTTAAATTATCAATGTAAATAAATCGTTTCGTTTAATAAGAACATTAGTTATGATTGAAGAAAACCAAAATTTTTATTGTATAATTAAAGTATTAAATTATTCAAAAAAATGGAAAACACAATTTTCACACCCCAGAGCAGTAACAGCGGAAAATTAATTTAGTTGACACAATTATCGTTTTTATTTTAGTTTAAGATTTTGAAATCAACCACCGATACACCTAGGGAAAATTCAGTAAATTAAAATGAGAAAAATAGATGGGTAAATAAATTTTGTTATTGTTGAAGTGTAGTTCGTAGTAGGAAAATGTTTTGAGGGCGTAAGAAGATCTGTCGCCTTAGGTTGTCCCTTTATCGACACTTTCTTTATATTAAATTGACTTATTCTATAAATAAAAAATGACACACAAAAATCTCCATCAGATTAGATCATAGGAAAATCCAAATTTTTGTTTACATTATTTCAAAGTTATTACATTAAATTTTAAAATATTTCGTTAAAATTTATTTATTAATTTAACGACCACTTTTCACGTTTTTCCTTCTAATTTAAAATTATCAATTGAAAAACAAACTATTTTTATATATCAAACATTTTCTAAATTTAAATAATATTAACATAAATAAAAATTTTCCTATGTTGTCAACAACTTGTTTGTTTTTTTTTTTTTGCTTGATTCACTGGTATGTGATTTCCTTTTGTAAAAAGAAAACAAAATGAAAAATTAATTGATGAAACTGATTTATGAAAATTGTTTTAACTGATAATCAGTAAAAATCACTTTGATTATGTTACTTAAGTTGATTTGAGTGTCGGAAAATTTACAGAATTTAAATTTGTTTGTTGATTAGTTAAATGAACCGTTGATTTCGTAAACGATATAATTTGAAATAAAATTATAAATGTTTAGATAACAAAAAGTAAATTGACGGATATCTACATGTAGCATATTGATGGTCACCACATATGAATGAGACCAAAACTGGGCAACACAGAGAATAGACGAAATTTGATTTCTCGTAGGCTTGGCTATAAGTGTCGTGGATTCGTATTTTTAGTTTGCCTGTTTTATTCAGATTTATTTTATTTATTTATTTACTCAATCAATCAATTAGGATCTTGTAAGATCCAATACGATTTAACATTTGTTATGAAGTGTGATTCAGACTTCGTGATTGAGAGTCGAACCGCTTCCCCACATGCATTAAATTTGCATTGACGGAGGTTTTCATGGTTGTTTTCGTTTTTCCTTTAAGCGTCGTTTCTTATACTCAATCCATAATAGACCAGGGTCGATAATTTTTGAAAACAAAACAAATAATAGTAGGATGAAACCCATTAGAAAAGGAGGAGAATATTATAAAAATGAAAGGAAAAATAATTTACGGGCGATCTGAGGTCGGGAAGGGGAAGGGGTGAGTTTTTAAGGGTAAAAAACGGTTTATCTCGATTTCCGGCAAAACTAAAAGTCCTATGGAAAAAAGTTGAATGGCAAAGTTGTAGGTAATAAAAATATCTAAAACTTTTGTTTGGACACTTTTTTCACATAACCTCAAAATTTATGTGAAAAATTCAAAAAACCAAGTTTTTGGTTTTTTATTTTTTATATTTTACAAAAAAATTTTTTTTTTCACGAAATTTAGTGAAAACTTACCTTTTTATGTCCCAAACACGCTGTAATTTATTTGATTTGAAATATTTATTTTTTCACCTTATTTTGAATTAATATTCAAAGCGAATTCATGAACAGTACGTCATTAAGATCATCTACAGCACCAAATAAAGTTGAACTTGAAGAATCAATTAAAAAAATTGCTGCTAAACATGTTTATGATTTGCCTAATTTCAACGGAAGTCCCAGTGAATGGCCTCTTTTCGTTTCCAGTTATATGGAATCAACGAGATCTTTAGGTTTGACAAATCATGGTAACCTATGTCGACTGCAAAGGTGTTTGAAAGGTGATGCGATGAAATTGGTCAGAAGTTTTTTAATTTATGAAGAGTCCGTTCCAAGGGCTTTAAATGCATTACGTATGAGATTCGGTAGACCCGAGTTAATATTGAACGAGATGATAAAGCAATTTAGAGCAATTCCCAAAATCACCATCGATAAAATGGAAACATTCCTTGATCTTTCGGTTGCTGTGCAGCATTTATGTGTAACAATGCAAGCATCAAGTATGGCTGAGCATCTGAACAACCCCATGCTTACTTCAAGAACTTGTTGACAAGCTTCCAGGCGCTCAGAAACTTGAATGGGCAGCGTACAAACTAAATCAAGAAATTGTTGATCTATCACACTTTGATGAGTGGTTGACCGAGATTGCAGAGAAGGCAGTGTCCGTTTTACCGTGGGACTCGAATAGTCAAAAACGTACTGAAGAAAAATCTGGTCGTCAGGGAAAAAGGCAAGAAAACTTTAATGCTACACATACTGAAACATCTAATGTGCCGGCAATAGCATCGGCGGTAGATAGAAAATGTTTTATTTGTTCTGAAAATCACGAAGTCTTTAACTGTTCTGTGTTCAATCAGAAATCAGTCTTGGATCGGTGGAATGAAGTGAAAGCCCATGGTTTATGCACATTCGCCTTTTTCGACGAAGGCTCATCTATTACATTGCTTGATGATAAAATTGCAAAGGCGCTAGAATTAACTGGAACCAATTCACCACTTAATTTGAAATGGACTGGTGATATTCGCCGAGTAGAGCGAAATAGTCGGGAAGTGTCACTTGGTATATCTGGGATTGAGAACAAACAATATTCAATATTCAATGTTCATACGGTGGACGATTTAGACCTAGTGGTACAATCGCAGATGATTGATATGCAGCAAACTCAGTACCAGCACTTGCAAAATTTACCGATAAGTTGTTATGAAAATGCAAAGCCAATTATACTGATCGGAATGGAGCACTGGCAATTGGCGGTTCCGCTAGAAGTACGAGAAGGCGGCTGGGAGGAACCTGGTGCTACGAGGACGAGACTCGGATGGGTCCTGCATGGTTTACATCGTTCGAATAACGTATCAAAATTTCATTGTTTTCATGGTCATGATACGCAATATGAAGCTGATAATGATTTGCATGAATTGGTTAAGAAGTTTTATTCTGTCGAGAGTCTCGGTGTGAAAGTGCCGAAGAAAGTGTTAGAATCGTGAGATTATGCACGAGCGAATGAGATTCTAAGAAGCACAACGAAGAAGGTAGATGTTGGGTATGAAGTTGGCCTCTTGTGGCGCTATGACACCATAAATTTTCCTGAAAGCTTCCAGATGGCAGTAAAACGGATTGAACACTTGGAAAAAAGAATGAGAAAAAATCCTGATCTATACGCAAATTTGAAGCAACAGATTCAAGATTATATGAGTAAAGGTTATATTGAAAAGCTCAGTCCGGCTGAGATTATCAAAACTTCGTCAAGAACTTGGTACTTGCCGATATTCCCGGTATGCAATCCAAATAAACCGGATAAAATCAGAATTGTCTGGGATGCTGCGGCTGCCGTGAATGGTATCTCCTTGAACTCAATGCTGCTAAAAGGTCCTGATTTGTTGTGTGCATTGCCGAATATTCTATATCATTTTAGAGAACATGAAGTAGCGATAACCGGTGACATCAAGGAGATGTATCACCAAGTTCGTGTAATCAAAGAAGACCGAAATAGTCAGCGCTTCGTTTGGCGTAATAATCACAATGACAGCTTCGATATATTTGTAATGAATGTGATGACGTTTGGTGCTTCATGTTCGCCATCCACAGCGCACTACATCAAAAATGCTCATGCAGAAAAATTCATCGCAACCAGTAAGCAAGCAGTAGAGGAGATACGTGATCATCATTATGTTGATGACTGGCTGGCGAGTTTCAAAACGGTGGAACAGGCATGCAAAGTTGCGAAGGAAGTCAAGCGAATTCACAGCCTTGCAGGAATTACTATTAGAAATTGAGTGTCAAATTCGGCTGCGGTGTTGAATCAATTGGGTTATGAAAACGCAAAGCATGATAAAAATATGAATATCGACAGCCAAGATGGTGTTTTCAAGGTGTTGGGCATGTGGTGGGATGTTCAACGAGACGTGTTTTACTTCAAACTAAATTTCAACCGGTTAAATACTGACATCATCACTGGGATTCGAAAACCTACAAAAAGGGAGGTTCTGCGAACTCTTATGTTAATATTTGACCCGTTAGGATTAATTGCGTCGTTTTTGGTATTTGTCAAGATTCTGTTACAAGACATTTGGCGTTCGAAAACAGAATGGGATCAATGTTTGAATGATGAGCATTATAAGAGATGGATCAAATGGGTGAATTTGTTGCCGAAAATGGAAAATATCGAGGTGCCAAGGTGTTATTTTGCGTCAAGTTATGAAGCCGTCGAGTTGCATGTGTTTGTTGACGCCAGCGAATCAGCCTTTGCAACAGCAGCTTATTTTCGTTTTAGTACACCATCTGGTATAAAGTGTTCATTGATCACTGCTAAGTCTAGAGTAGCTCCACTTCAGCCCATGTCAATACCGCGTCTAGAGCTGCAAGCCGCAGTCTTTGGTTCAAGATTGTGCAATTCTATTAGACAAGGGCATTCAATTAAGTGCAGTAAAACATATTTATGGACTGATTCGCGTGATGTGCTTTATTGGTTAAGGTCAGATGCAAGAAAATTTAAGCAATTTGTATCACATCGGGTCGGTGAAATTCTGGAAACCACCGACGTAACAAACTGGCGTTGGGTTCCATCAAAAATGAACTGTGCTGACGAGGCCACGAAGTGGAAAGAGTATCCTAATTTATCAGTTAATAGCAAGTGGTATGCAGGCCCTGAGTATTTGTACTATCCAGAGTCAGATTGGCCAGTTGAAAGTTCTGTAGTAAGAGATAGTGGTACCGATGTTGAATTGAGACCCATTATGGTGCATGGTGTATCACAAACGAATATTTTGTCATCAGTCATTAACAAAACTTCGTGTTGGAGACGTGCTTATCGTATCACTGCGTGGTTACTTCGTTATAAAAACAACATAAGCAAACGACCGATATTATCTGGAGTTCTTTCAGCAGTTGAATTGAATCAAGCGAAAGCCAAACAGTATCGCCTAGCTCAACTAGATTCATATTCATCAGAGGCTGTACAACTTGACACCAAATCATCTGTAGTTTTGGAAAAAAGTAGTCCACTTTATCGTTATACTCCGTTTATGGATGAATTATCCGTGTTAAGAATGAAAGGTCGCATAACGAAGGCAGAGTTTCTCAATTTTAATTCCATCAATCCGGTTTTATTACCTCAACATCATAGAGTGACGCGATTGATTGTACAATTCTATCATATAAAATATCTACATCTACACCGTGAAACTGTGGTAAATGAGCTGCGTATATTATATGTTATTCCTCATCTTCGAGCAGTCTTGAGCAAAGTGATCACTGATTGTCAATTTTGTAAGAATATGCGATGTCTTCCGAAACCTCCATTGATGGCAGATCACCCACAAGCGCGTCTTGGTGCATTTACGAGGCCGTTCTCCTTTGTCGGGATCGATTTTTTCGGTCCACTAGAGGTGGTGGTAGGACGTCATTTTGAAAAGAGATATGGTTGTCTGTTCACGTGTTTGACAGTTCGAGCCATCGATCTTGAGGTGGCATATTCATTAAGCAAGGACTCGTGCATGATGTTCTTGAGAAATTTTATTTCGCGTCGTGGAATGCCATTGGAAATAAGGACTGACAATGGAACTAATTTTATTGGAGTTCGTAACGAATTGCTGAAGGAAGTACGCAAAATTGCCTTTGATGAAATTCAATCGGAATTTGAAGAAATTAAATGGATTCTTAATACACCACTCGCACCGCACATGGGTGGCTGTTGGGAACGGCAAATTAGATCCATAAAGAACTGTTTAGAGATGAAGATGCCAACCCGACGACCTGATGATGAAAATCTCCGATGTTATTTGATGGAGGTTGAAAGCATTATAAATTCTAGGCCTTTGACATATATTCCAGTTGGCCTAGATGAACCTCAGGCCATGACACCTAACCATTTTCTATTGGGCTCATCAAATGGAAGCAAGCCTTTCCGTGAATTCGAAGATGAAACGTTGAGTATGAAGAAAAACTACAAGTTATCGCAAAATATGAGTCTACAATTTTGGAAACGATGGGTGAAAGAATATGCTCCCACATTAGCTCGGCGTACAAAATGGTATAATACAGTAAAGCCTATAGACGTCGGTGATGTCATCGTGATAATGGACGAGTGTAAGCGGAATTCTTGGGAGAAAGGGCTGGTGTTAGAAGCGATTCGCGGAAATGGTGGTGATCAAGTGAGGAAAGTTGTTGTGAAGACCGCAAGCGGTATTTATTCTCGCCCGGCTGCCAAGGTTGGTGTACTGGACGTTTTAGCTGATGATGGTAAGCCGACTCGTTCCCCAGAAGAGGAGCCGAATCAACTTACCAGGCGGTAGTATGTTAAAATGGTATAGCAGTTTCGAGTAGTACTTGCATATGAAACGCAACCTTACTCTCTAGTAAATTATGGTGAAAATGAAAGAACATTTGAAGTACGTATTTGGAAAGAAATTTGTTGTCATTGGTATACAAACCTCGTTTGAGTCGAGTTAAATTTTTTAATTAAATTATTAGAATAAAATTGTTAAAGTTTAGAATTTTTGATATTGTTGAAGGTTATATCGCGCGAAAAATTTGAATGTCAATCGTGCCATTACAAATTTATTTAAGGAAACACAATTGAATTTTTTAGATTGTTGTTTCGTTGATAGGTTAAGTTGCTGGACAAATGAAAACCACAGCTTTTTTTGAGCTGCAATATATATTGGTGCTCAAAAAAAGCTGTGGTTTTCATTTGTCCAGCAAATTAACCTATCAACGAAACAACAACAATTATCCTGAAACAGTTGTGTGCTGTTTCCCAATGTAATTTCTTATATACGGTTTGTAATCTTTAATCAATGTAAAATTATCATAAAACAGTTGTGCAATGTCCTTGATACGTAATCGCGCTATACTCATATGTGATTCTTACAATCATCATTATTCAATAATTTTTTATACGTAGTTTCCTATTATAATACCCGTTGGTTGTAAGGATTCTTTAGTGGGTACAATAACACGAAAAATCACAAAATTTCCCTAATTTGAATTCCCTCTATTTTTCAAAAGATAAGAGAAGTCAATCAATGGATTACGACTCGTTTATCGTAGTATCATGAATTTATTGAGTTGCTTTTGTTTCATTTTATAAAATGTAATTTCCTACAATCGTTTCGCAATAGATATTTCTGTTTATAATTCCCGTCCAAATTTTAGTACAGCTCAATAGTGAAGACTCTGTTAGTGGGCACACATATCTGTCCTATATGTCCAATAAGAAAACTTATTGTGTTTAACGATTTTTTATGTAAGAACGGCGTGACTTTAACTATAAATACGTGGTTGAAGGCGTAAAAACTCGCTTATTCGATTATTTGTTTAATTTAAATAAACAGCTGTTTTGTTTGGCTGTGACATCTACAAGGTAAATGATATTGGTTGTAAATTATTTCGTGTTGTTTTATATTAGTTTTTAATAATTGAATTCAAAAAGAAAAGACAAAAAAAAATTTAATTGAAAGCTAAAGTTAAGTTACAAAAAAACAAAAATTTAATGCAAATAAAAATAAAATAATTTAATGTGTACAAGTAATTTAGTGAAAAGAATACAAATTCACAAATTAACTAATTAGTGAATATAAGCTTAGTGTAGATTTAAGTATAATTTGTATAAAGAACGATACCCAACTCGATAAAAGAAATAGTCGAATTACTGTATTTGTTATCAATGTTGTCATGCCGTGATGAAAAGGCTGTGCAATAAAGTTCTGATTGTATTCATATGAAACGGGAGATGCAATTCTGTAATCAGACTGTGATAATTTCTGTGACAGCGAGAGTTTTTTTTTGTAAAGTGAACGTATCCACTGATTACGTCCGGATAAATTCGTTTTTTGGAGATAATTTACCTTGATTACTTTGCCACGTGCTACGAGTGCATCCGGAGTGTTGATGTTTTTTGTTACATTTCCGGAGCAACCATTTTGTTTTGCTATAATATTTCGACGCATTTTCCGGTTTGGATCATACCAATTTTTCACCATTTTGGTCAACCTGTGTGCTGAATATTTGTATTTACTTCTTGAATATCTCCAACTGCCGCCAGTCTTCCAAAATTTTAATACAACGATTTTTTCAATATTGACGTTTTCCGGTTTGCTGAACTTGCCTAACAGGAAGTATGATGAGGATGAACTAATTGAACTCTTGAAGTGGGATCTGGACAAACCATGGGGTGAGTCATTTTAAAAATTAATGTATGAAGGTATGCATGGGGTGTGTATGGGTGGTATAGTATAAAAAAAACCAAAATGCTTATAAATTATTTTTTTATTTGAAATTATTGATTGGTTTCTAATAATTGTTATTCACAATTTAAACAACCTATAATAGAATCATTCATTCTGATGTAATTATAAATGATAAAACATAGCAATACCAGTTCTCTATAATAATATAATCTAGAATTTCTATATTAAACAAAAACAAAACAACAAAAGAAAAAAAACAGTGATGGGATGTAGTTCTATTATTGTTTTTGGGATTTAAACTTTTAATTCATTCATACATAAGTCATAATACGAAAGCTTGTTAGAGTTATGAACGTTTTGAACAATGAACTTAATTTTTTGTTTATTTTTTTTTATCATTTGTTATTAGAAATTAATTTCATTTAAACGTAAAAAAAAAGTGTCAATTGTAATGTATATTGTAATCAAGGACAAACAAACAAAGAATTATTCCTGAATTATCGTGAGCTATGGAAAATGATATCTAAATCTTCGATACCTTTAAGTTAAATTAACCTTGATGCCTAATTTTGTTTGAACTTTTTCTTAGATTTAATTATATTAATCTACTGAACAAAAGAAAAAAAAAAGCCATATTGCATTAACAATTAACGTTTGATTATTTGATTTAATTCTGTAGGTATACAAAGTGGAAAGCGTAGTCAGATGAAAGATGGCTATCAATTTAAATAATTTAAAAAACAAACTGTTGAATTCTTTTCGGTTGCTAAACGTATAAAGCGGTTGTATTTGATATGTACTTTGCGCTTGAATTGATATTATGTTGTTTCAATTTACGAAATCTATAACATTTTTTTTTGGTCAATGAGTGGTAATGGATTGTTTTACGTGTGTCTGAGTATGTGTATGTGTAGGAGAGAGTGGATGAAGTGCGAGAGCGTGTGAGTGTGCTAAAGTTGCGGGATTGGACGTGGTGATCATGGTTTGTTCGTACACGGGGGTCGCCAGAGTCTCAGGCTTTCACTTACTTATTTTCTCCTATCTGTTCTTATCATGTGTCACGCGTTCGATTGTTTATTTGTGCTGAAGTAGCATGATTTCTTATTCGTTCCCCCAGATTGCAGCTAGTTTGGGGCTATTAATACAACCTCGCTAGGTGCGCGGCCTGCTATGCCACTTCGTTGTCATTCAACGAAGCAGCGCTTCATTACACATTATACAAATATGATAAATATTTACAAATTTAAATTTACATTTACACAAAACAAAACTTCATAACAAAACGGCTGAACTCATTTCTCGTTTTGTAAAATGTTGGAAAAATGTTAATCAGATAAAGTTTTTTGCAGAAACCGAAAAAAAAATTATAAAAAACAAAGACTACAGACGAGTTGATAAAATTTATCAATGACCAATAATCAATTAATCGAACTAAGGTCCACTTTTCCTTTAGAACTTTGGAAAGGACAAAATTATTCATTAAGAGTCCAGGAGAAATGCACAAGCACTGAGCAAGTTATATGGCAAAACTGATTTATTGAAATAACAATTTATCTTTTTAAGTAGCACTTCCATTTGACAAGTATGGCCAGAAATACGGTTGCAGAGGTGCCCACTGCCCAGTGCTATCTTACAATTAACATGTTGTAATTTCTACAAATATGTTTGTTTTTAATTTCACAGATTTTGTTACGTTCAATACAAATTCATTCAGTATATATGGCAATTCTGTTTGATACTGATGTTACCGAGATTAAAACCAACTTTTTGAAGATCGATCCATATCTATGGTTGGAATATGACGAATATTTAAAAGCAAAAGAGTTCATCAAATCTTTATTGCTATTAAACGACATTGCCGAAACAAATTTTTGGTTATTAAAGCAGCATATCATTCTGTGTTAACCGGGAATGAAGAGCCGGGAACGGGGAACGATAGAACAACATTGCCAGCTTTTAACGACGAGAAATAAAACAAAACTTATACAAAGTTTGAAAAATTTAATTAACTAAATTTTAATTAATCGATTTTATAAAATAATGAAGAAACTATCTTGGTTGGAGTCAAATTTTCAAAAATAGTGCTTTACTAAAATTAAAGTATCTCAAGATCTAGATAACAAAATCACACCAATTTGGTTTTCAAAAGTACATAACTAAATTTTCTAGGACACAAAAATGTCAATTGAACTAGTTTAGTGGGAAAATTTTAAAATAAAATTCCGTGTTTGTAGAAAATATCAAAAATTCGTAATTTTTTTTACTTTGCTCTAAAATTTCTAAAGTTTCACCCTAACATACACCCCCCCACATATTTATATTTTTAAATTTTATGGAATGTTCTCAATAAGACAGTGTCTTAAAAGAAAAATTTGTTTCAGGTCATTTCGTCGTATTGCTGTCATATAAATTTTGTGTACCCAAATAAAAAAAAATGTCGAAAAACGCTACATTTTCAAAAACCGCCAAGTCATGGAATGAGATTTTACAACGACCTATATCAACATGGTGTTCTCCCACATTCATATGTTAAAATTGAATTTAAACAACAAATGCATGGCTGTGTTACTGCTTTTCATCATTAAAATAAAAATTGATTTTATTTATCTTAACTTTATTTTCAATCTGCGTATCATTAACAAGCCCGTATGAACACTGAACATTAATCGTTTTCTTGCCATAAAACAATAAATTTAATTGCAAATCCATCATTAATAAAAAGACCAAACACATAGTAACGGAAATAAACATACTTTTGAGTCACTAATTATTTTGATGACTTATGTTTATTCTAAGGAATAGATTTTTATCTACTTATGTATGCATGAGGGATTGAAAAATTAAAATTGACCTTAACGACTATGCTTGTTTATCATTATTCGTATAAGTTTGTTTGATAATTAAATAGTTAAGGGTGTGAAATTTTTTAATAATGCATAGTCATAAATTTTCAGATATAATTGAATACTTGTGATGTTTATTATAAATTAAAATAAGGGTCCTAAGGAAAGTAAAAATTAATTAATAAAATGACTTCTTCAAGAGTTTTCAATTGGTTGGCAATTTAGTGACTAGGATTTTGTTTTTTCACATCTGAATTTAAAAGTCTGTAGTCTAAGGTCTGAAGTCTGAATTCTGAAGTCTGAAGTCTGTAGTTTGAAGTCTGAAGTCTGAAGATTGATGTCTGTCTGAAGATTGATGTCTGAAGTCATAAGTCTGAAGTCTGAAGTCTGAAGTCTGAAGTCTGAAGTCTGAAGTCTGAAGTCTGAAGTCTGAAGTCTGAAGTCTGAAGTCTGAAGTCTGAAGTCTGAAGTCTGAAGTCTGAAGTCTGAAATCTGAAGTCTGAAGTCTGAAGTCTGAAGTCTGAAGTCTGAAGTCTGAAGTCTGAAGTCTGAAATCTGAAGTCTAAAGTCTGAAGTCTGAAGTCTGAAGTCTGAAGTCTGAAATTTGAAGTCTGAAGTCTGAAGTCTGAAGTCTGAAGTCTGAAGTCTGAAGTCTGAAGTCTGAAGTCTGAAGTCTGAAGTCTGAAGTCTGAAGTCTGAAGTCTGAAGTCTGAAGTCTGAAGTCTGAAGTCTGAAGTCTGTAGTCTGAACTCTGAAAACTAAAGTCTGAAGTCTGAAGTCTGAAGTCTGAAGTCTGAAGTCTGAAGTCTGAAGTCTGAAGTCTGAAGTCTAAAGTCTAAAGTCTATAGTCTAAAGTCTGAAGTCTGAAATCTGTCTGTAGTCTGAAGTCTGAAGTCTGAAGTCTGAAGTCTGAAGTCTGAAGTCTGAAGTTTGAAGATTGAAGTCTGAAGTCTGAAGTCTGAAGTCTGAACTCTAAAGTCTGGAGTCTGAAGTTTGAAGTTGAATTCTGAAGTTTGAAGTCTAAAGCCTGAAACTGAAATATGAAGCCTGAGAAATCTAAACTTTCTCAGGATCAATCAGTATACCACAAAACCACAAAAAAGAATTTTTTAATTTGCCCTTTGGATCAGAAAAAGATATGTGGCATGTGTGGCCCAAAATAAAACATGTGTGGCCGAAAACCAAAACACAACCTTAACACAAAGAAATGGAATCATATTACTTTAACTCTACTTTAACTTCTACAATTCTTTTCATTCCCCTGTGTTTTGTATCGTGGTACAAAAATAAAGCTTATGCAACCACAAATAAAATTAATGCCGAATCATGACGCCATGGGGCTTGCCTTTCATTAAACAACTTTGAAAAAGAAAAATAATTTATTTAAAGAAAAATAAAACTTTGTATTTTTATTATATTTTTTTTTTTCTTCTGTGAATGAATTATATAAAAACTTAAAAATAAAAAAAAAAAATTGAGACTTTTTACTTTTTCTTACAAAAACAACAAAATGTTTGTAGCTAAGTTTGGTTAAAAAATTTTAGAGTATCAAAAAAATTGTATTTAATATTTGTTGTTATAATATAAAAAAGTTAAATTTTAAACAATTTATCAACAAAAATAAAGTTCAATTAAATTGCTAAACTTTATTTCAAAACTTGTTTCAAAATTGCAACTACTTGTAAGTAGTTACTCGTGATTATACTGTAGACTAGGAACTATTAAGAAATATATAGAGTTTTATAAAATTTTTAAGATTTAGCTAAGACACAACGTTGGAAGAAAGTTGTACAAAATTCAGTAATGTTGTTTGTTTTTATTTTGTACATTTGATTACGGTCCCCTCTATAATTTCGGACATACGTTCCAACCTTCTGTTCAGTAAACAAATTATTTTGTATTTATCTTTTTTCTAGACCAAATAACATTAATTATTTGTAACCTATCCCATAAATTAATGTCATTATTCTCATTTTCAAGTAATAATTGAAAACTATGTTCACACAAGAGCATAAAACAATACAACAAAAGGGACGAAATATCAGCTGGTTAAACTTTTTGTTATAAAAAAAGGGGCGAACAAATCATGACTGAACATAAGGATAAGTTAAACAAAAAACTAATAATAGGGGTTTTGTTAACAATCCAATCGATATCAATTATATGAAATGAAGTTTATCGATTTAACAAAAACTCAATGCTAGAAATCTTTACTTGTAGTAAAGATTCAAGTGCACTTGTACTTGTACTTGTTTTTTTTTATCGCAGAAAAAAGTCAAAAAATTTATTTGTTTAAAAAAAAAAAATGTCACTAACATGTGAAAAGTATCTTGAATTGAATAAAATGAATTAGTGTGAACACTATATTTTTAATGCAGAGGGATAAAATTGCTTTAGAATGTTTTATGCAGTGAAGTTTGTTACCGAAAAACAAAAGAGATTTTTTCTAATCTAAAATATTCAAAGTACGATTTGTTGCTATAGGATAGGGATAAATGGCAGTGACTGCTACTATGACACAATAACATACTTAGATCCTTTGTGTTGAATTTGCATAAGTTTTGATATTGCAGGAAACTTCTGTATAAAATGCAGCTCAAAAATCATTAGGTTTGTTGGCAGAGCATCCAATGTTTTTTTTTTAGTTAATGCTCCACGTTGGTTGTCTTCTACTGTCTCTTACTTGTATTAATTTTAACAATAATAACAAAAATTCTTTACTTGAGAATTGAACCCTTAGAGAAAACAATCGGAACTAGTAGCAACTTCGAAGGCCAATTCACATAAGGCGACTGCAAGTTTGTGGGGATAGTTGAATGACGCACTAAGACGTAAACTTATTTTGAACCAACAACACCTTTTCTCAACTTGGAATCTTGTTATGATTATTGATCTTTATCAGGGGTGTAACGAAGTAATTTGACGCTCGACGACGCATTTGTGAAATTCCCTGATTGGTAGATTCACTATTGCACCACATAACTCAAATTTTCGTTACCTGGGACTTTCATAAATGTTTTGGTTTCGCGTACGCCATTTATGGCCATCAATTAATATAATTTCCGCTACATAAATTTAGATTCCAATAATAAATGGCAATATTGATGAAAATAATCAGACTGTGGATGAAAAGTTATGCATTTTTAAGAACAACCGCCAGTTGTGTAGTGGGAAATACGGAGAAAACTGGTCGTCAATGTGCACCTACGTTTTTGAAATATTTTTATTTTTTTGTTCACTCCAACTTTGTTTTCTTGTGATAGTTATCCAAGAAATAAACAAATTAATTGGGTAATAGTTGCACAATACTTAACGGAGTTCGTAGCAATAGTATACAGTTGCATGTTGGTTTTCGATCACTTTCTGGAAGGGTGTTTCCTCGACTTTGGAAAGACCGAAATGACGTTCCTAACTCTGCTAATAATTTCATTTAGAATTACCTCGACTATTGCAGTTATATATTTGTATGGATTTTACACGTTGCTACACGCATGGATGAACATGCGCGCCGAATTGCTAAAATTCAGAGATCGACTGTTTTTTATAGAGATTGGTGGGATTGTAACTCATTAACCGAATATTATCGTACCTGGAATACAACCATTCATGATTGGTTGTATGAATTATCAGTTGTGCTATCAGGAACTTTGTGACCATTAGCTGTTATTTCTTCGTCCGTCCTATTCTCTAATAATAAATTATCACTAATAATGTCTAAACCACATACAACAGTGCACTAGTTAAAATTTAAATAAAAACCTATAAATTTTATGTGTCTATTTCTACCACGCTAATTTGCAACTTTTCCTTTATGTGCAATACACTTATTTTGAGTCACACGTTCTCACAAGTACAATTTCGCTGTAATGATTAATTTATTTCTCCATAAACTCAAACCATAACCACCGTCTGCTATTGTTGTCGTGAAACCGAAAAAAGTTGTGCATATTTATCAATTCGTTTTCTTAGTGGTCGTCAGTTTGTTCTAATTAGTTTCTTATACTCGATATATAATCGTTAATCGCTATAAAATTCGTTAACGAATTGATATGAATTAACCCATGGTTCCGCTAATCAATATATATATTTTCTACAACCAATCGTCTGTTGATTAATAATATACCCCCCCCCCCCCGTAGTTTTCTACTACTTAATAAATCACTGTAAAACTATTATAAAATCGATTGTTTATTCTCTTTATTCCATACTCATATTGATTACATGTATATTTCTTTCAAATGTTTTGTACATGGTGTCTCTATTTGAAATATTTTCAGATTTCTATTGCAACCTAATAACCAGTATTGCTTGATAGGGGAAATTAAATAACGATAATATTTAAACTCTACAAGAAACTGCGTTATCGATTCTATTATTCACCTATATATAGCAGCAAAAAAACCTTGTAATCTCTCTCTTACGTTTTCAATACTCGATTGTGAATTAGTCAATATACGGGACTCTGGAATGCCAATGGGGTGAGTGTTGTTTTAATATTATTGTAATGAATGAGCGTGCATGCGTGTATTTATGAGTGTGAGTATGTTATGTTATGTTAAAATGTCAACGTATTAAGATACCTGACTATAATGGAAGTTAAAAATACCGCAAATTTTCTTTAATTGAATTGATTTACCCTTTTTATTGAACTAATTTATTTATATTTGGTGGGTGTACTGTATTAAATTTGAAAGAGTTATTGGATATAGTTGTGTCACCTCAAAAATCAACCCCACGAATACTATATACAGGTTGTGATGCATCTCACAATACATCGTATCTGGTGATTCATCGCGTATCGTATATTTGTTAGAACGCGATTCTTGTAAATTTATACCAAAAATGCCAACCAACTATGATCATAGAAATCATATTGTAATATCAAAACTTGAATACCGCATCCCATTTTCAACCGTAACAGGGATTATATGTGTGGTCACGAAGGATTTGTGGTACGCAACCGGACCATCGACGATAACCATGCAAAATGACGATGCAAGTGTAATATGTTCCTCTTGGAAGGATGATGGAGAAAGTCTGTTCATTGGGATACTAAAGGGCGGTGTTATGTTGATAATTTTATCATCATTATTGGGCATACCATGGGTTATACCCATCTATATCTTCAATACTTATAATGGCA
This sequence comes from Diogma glabrata, assembly GCA_963693315.1. Lineage (NCBI taxonomy): Eukaryota > Metazoa > Arthropoda > Insecta > Diptera > Cylindrotomidae > Diogma > Diogma glabrata. Next base: position 403,421,243 of record OY856187.1, read on the forward strand.
AATCCCGTGTATCAGCTTAGTGGATTTGATTGATTTCGGTTGGTGTCAAACCATATGATATAGGGGATACTATATTACAAACTCGGCAACTGAAGAATACTTTGGTAATTCTAATATCAACCAAGGTATTATTTGAATCGCATGAATCAAAATTTGTTCTCCAAAGTCAATTTCACTATCGCTAAATATACATTTTATTTTTTTCTTTCTCTTTCTTTTTTCTCTGATTTTTATGTATGAATTAAGAGGACATAAAATCTTGTTAGGCCTACATAGATCTATTATTGACAATGATGCTTATGTGTCTCCATATAAACATATCTTTCTAGGATTTAAATTATAAAACAAAATTGATTCCTTCTTGTTATACGTAAATAAATTAAGCATACACCTATCACAATAATGATAAGACGTTATTTCCTTTTAATTATACCGTGGACACAACTCGTCATAAGCTAACTCCTAATCGTAGCCCAAAAAAAAAGGGGGAGAAAAGGAAGTACGTTTTTTTTTTAGGGAACTTATAAATTACTAAGTCCTATATTATTTTCTTTTATTTTGGATTGTTTGAAGTGTGTATGACTGCGGGAATGGATGTAAGTGTATGTGTGTGGGAGGGTGCGAACGTGTATGAGGTGTGAGAGTGTGAAAATATGTGATTGAATGTGGGGTTGGACGTGCTGATCGCGGTTCTTTCGCCAAAGGGGTCGCCAGAGTCTCATTTTTCCACTTGTCTTTTTTTTCATTTGTGTCTATATTTTGTTTATCGCGTACATTTCCGTATTTGTGCTGGAGTAGCAGGATTTCCTACTCGTCCCCATGGACTAGAGCTAGCTTGGGGCTATTAATTAAATCTCGCTAGGTACGCGGCCTGCTATGCCTCTTCGTTGTCTAGCAACGAAGAAAGCGCTTCATTACAGGGGGAGCAAACTTAATTTTATCTCGATTTTATCTCGATTTTTAAAGCTAGACTTATTTGGTATTCCACTTTTAGACTGTACCTAGAGAATATATGTATATATATATATATATATATATATATATATATATATATATATATATATATATATATATATATATATTTATATGTATATATATATATATATATATATATATATATATATATATATATATATATATATATATATATATATATATATATATATATATATATATATATATATATATATATATATATATATATATATATATTTATATATATATGTATATATATATATATATATATATATATATATATATATTATTATTTATTTATTTATTATTTATTTATTTATTTATTTATTTCGTTTTAATTATACATTTATATTATTATTCATATTACAATTACAATTATATTATTAAACATAATAAAACGAAATTAGAATCACATTTTAGCTTAGAGTAGGCTAGTGGCATGTGATACATCTTTAATAATTGTGTAAATAGATGCGTTGTGGGGTACAACAATTAACCTATTCATATATAATTGTTTAAGCATAAGTTATTTAATGGTAAATTTAGAAAAACATTTTCAAACACTACAAAAAAATGAAATAATTGGAGTTAAGGGAAAAGAAAATCGATATTCGAGGAGCTGACTAGAAATTTTTTTAGATTTTGTAGAAAGAGTTTGGGAGAGGGGTTGTTTGCTTTAATTTCGGATGGTAATTTGTTGAACACAAAAGGCGCAGTTACAAGAAAGTATTTTTTGAAGTGGATTTTATAAAACTTAGGAATTGAGCAGACACAGTTAGCATAAGACCTCAGGGTTCGATTGTTAGGATTGTGACGACTAGTCAGACGGTTACCACTTACATTATAAAATAGTTTAAGAACTCTGAAAACATATAAATGCCTTAAAGGTAGGATATTGCTCATTACAAACAGAGGCCATGAGTGCTCTCTTCTATTTTTATGATAAATTATTCTAAGTACATGTTTTTGGTTGGTCAACAATGGTTGTATATTGCTGAAATAAGTACCACCCCAACAAGCAATACCATATTGCAGCTTAGATTGGTAAAGTGCAAAGTATAGATTTCTGAGAACTACCGGAGGACAAATCGACCTTAAAAAATAAAAAGATCTATTAAGATTACAAAAATACTGTTGGAGTTTTGCTATGTGTGACGACCAATTTAATTTTGAATCCAAATACACACCCAAATATTTAATTTCGATAACTGATTCGATTTCAATACAAGTTGTAGTACAGTTATGCGAGATGCAGTCATGCGAATGCCAGATAATTGCTTTAGGATTATGTTTTAGGGAAGTGAGGTCGAAATGGACAATTTTTGTTTTAGGACTCAACACTAGGTGGTGCACTGAGAACCATTTTTTTAAGGTAACTAAATCTGACTCAATATCTTCAACAACATTGTGTATTGAGGTGGAACAGTAGCAGAATGCCATGTCATCTGCAAAGGCAGATATCTGACCTTTAAAGTTTTGTTGAAATATTGAGTTTATGTATAAAAGGAATAAGACAGGCCCAAGTACTGACCCTTGTGGTACACCAGTGTTAACTGTTAAAACCGAGCTGAGGATATTATCAATTCTAACGAGTTGTGGTCTATTTTTAAGATAAGACTCAAACCATTTCAATATAATACATGGAATTCCAATTGATTTCAATTTCTTAAGCAGCAGTTTGTGGTCTACCATGTCAAAGGCTTTCGTTATGTCAACAAACAGACCTGCAACTGATTTGCTCAAATTTATGCCTTCGTGGACTCCATTTAAGAAATTCAATAGAGCGTACTCAGTGTTTTTCCCTATGCGAAATCCATATTGTTTATCACTGAGATGATTTTTTATATCTAAATATTTCATAAGCCGGTTCTTAACACACTTTTCAAATAGCTTGGAGAACACTGACTGTAATGCAATAGGTCTGTAATTATTTAAGTCTTTTTTGTTACCTTTTTTGAAAATGGGTATAACTATACCTTTTTTTAAAGTTTCAGGGAAGCAACCAGTTTCCAGGCTTAGATTGAAAATGTGTGACAGGACATCGACTAAGAATAGAGAAATTATTTTTAGTGTCTTGTTGCTAATTTGGTCGAAGCCGCAACTATTGGAACCTGATGAGACGTTTATTATTTGGTACAGCTCAAAAGCAGTTATAGGGGCGAAAATACATTGCGAGTCGTATTCAGTAGGGCAAACATATTGATGAAAATCAGATTCAGTGCTTTGAAGGTTAGAGAACTGGCTACTGAGATTAGCAGGAGTACTTGTAAAAAACTCATTGAATTCGTTTGAAATACTTTTTGGGTCATTTAACAGCTCCCCATTTGAACTAAGAATCTCAGTTATAGGTTTGTTATTACTAGTATTACCAGTTAGATCGTTGACTAACTCCCATTGCTTTTTTATATTATTCTGACAGCTGTTGAATTTATTTTTAAAGTACTGTTCTCTCGCGTCATGTATTTTGGTATTCAATTTCTTTAAGTACGTTCGTAGATAAGTGGCCAATTTGCTATTAGTGGGATGTAATTTGGATTTCTTACAAAGAAAATTTTTTTTGTGAATCTTTTTAACTAAACGAGGGGTTATCCATGGTTTTAAGTTTTTATGCTTGGAATTTCTATTTTTCACAAACTTTGCGTTTGCAATGTGGTCAGCTAATATGATCAAAAAATTATCAAATGCTAGGGATGCGTTTTTTTCCGTATAAACTGAATACCATGTTTCGGCTGTTAAAGACTGTTTTAGTTTTGAATATTCAATGAGATACTGAGCGGTCTTTGCAGGCTTCTCTGGCACTGCTTGCTTTGAGATATTTATAAAATATATTATAAAATGGTGGTCAGTTATATTCAGGTCAATCACTGAACTAAGATTGGCAAAACTATAGTTAGCATTGGTTCTACCAAAAATATGGTCAATACATGTGGAGGTGGTATTACTAACCCTTGTGGGTTCATTTATGCTAGCCGTTAGGCCAAAAGAAGACATCAAAAACATGTACTTATCGCGGTCACTAGATTTACTTAAGATATCCAGATTTACATCGCCTAAAAAAAAGAGGTTTTTTGTATTAATTGAATAAAGCACTTTTTTAAGCTCATCAAGAAAGACTTCTATACTTACAGAGTGGAAGCGATACACACAAATGAAGGTATAATCAATTTTATTAATTCTTATATCAAGTCTCAAGATGTCAGCGCTGTTGGCTTTAATTTCAGAGAATTTTGCGTTAAGCGAATTCTCAACGAAAACAGCAACACCGCCTGATCTATAATTTTCGTTATATTTACCATACAAGGTGTAATTGGGTATTTTGTAGTGGTGGTTTTCAGATTCACTAATCCAGGTTTCCGTTAGAAAGATTAGCGATGGAATATTGCTAACCGTGTTAAGCTCGAGAATTAATCGATTGAAATTCTTTCTCATACTTCTTATGTTCTGCACACAGAAATTAATACTGCTAAATATGCCAGGGTTGCTTTGGAGAAGACGACGATTTGCACTATAAGAAGAAAGTAAATTGTTACATGTAAAGCTCTGAGAATTATTTAGATTTAACATATTTGAATTACAAATTCTTATTCTAGGATTATTATATAAAACAAAGTAATATTATTTAGATTAATCGGTGTATATACTTATGTTATAAATTTAAGATCATCAGGGCTTTCAATAATCACGATTTTTGAATTGTCAGTCTTCCTCATCCTTATAATGCCATTCCGAACCCACAGATGTTTGTACTTGGCAGTTAGTTTTACTTTTTTGGCTTGGTTAAATAGATATCTTTTATGGCTAGACAAACTGTCGTTGATATAGATGTATTCGTTATCAGCAGCAGAATTGTTGAATGTATTCGATTTTATTTTTATTTTGTTAGTGTTTTTTTTATGCATAATTTTGTCTTTTGTTATTTTCCGAACAAATTTAACAAATAATATGTCTGATGACGATTTAACTGCATTATTAAATTGCCCAGCTGATTGTAAAATATTTTTTGATTTATCGGTAGTAATGTTGTTTAAGATATCCGCATATGATTCACTTTTTGTTTTTTTTTTGTAGCAATTATCAATGTCATCTGACGTAATAGATATATCAAGACTCGTTTTTATAATATTTATAACCGTATTTGTGATATTCTCGTCATCAATTTTTGGTACACCGGTAATTTCAATACAATTTTGGAGAAAGTTTTGCTCAAGTTGATTAATTCTTTTAATATTTTGAGTGATATCCTGTTTAAGATGTTTATTTTCTTCTTCCAGATTTTTCACCCGAATTAAAGTAGATTCAAGATTTTCAAGCCGCTGCATGATTGACGAAAAGTTGAGATTGTTATCCTTTTCCATTGATTCCAGTTTTTTTAAAATAGTATCATAGTTTGACACAGCTACTGGTTTTGATTGCGATTTGTTTGCGTAAGGTTGTGTAACTGTAGAACGTATTGTAGTAGTTTTTGAGTGTGTACATGCTATGCAAAACCATGTAGATTTCCCTTGGAATAAATTTTCAGCTTCTGTTGGATTTAATTTTACACAACTAATATGAAAAACACCATTACACAACGTACAACAGATTTTTTGATCTAAATCACGATTAACTTTTTGACCACAAACAGAGCACACCGCCATTGTTAGTTTCAAACTTATTAATAAAAAACACAATCTGTTGTTTCAACACGGGCGGTATTTCAGTAGTCCAAATAAACTTTAATAATTTTTGCACTCAATTAATGATAGATTGTTTAACTTAAAAAATTATTTAATTTAGGTATATTGGCTTATTTTATTTTAATTATGTTTTATTTTCGCTTTGTTTTTTCTTCGATGTGTTCCCCACAAAACATAAACGAAGAATGTATATATATATATATATATATATATATATATATATATATATATATATATATATATATATATATATATATATATATATATATATATATATATATATATATATATATATATATATATATATATATATATATATATATATATATATATATATATATATATATATATATATATATATATGTAGGATCACCCTATGATCTACATTGAAATAATGATACAGCTTAAATATAACGGCAATCAATATTTATTATTTAAATCAAATATAAAATACTTTTAGTCTCTGTTCTGATTTGAAAAAGCGATGATCCAAAATTGTAAATTATATAAAGTTGTATTTTAATTGATTAGTTTGATATGTTAAGTGATTGTTTTAATTTAAATATACTGTTTGGGAAAATAAATCAAGTTCTTAGGCGAACCGACTCTACAACTGGGGGCTCAACCTTGATGGTAGCTGAAGATTATTTTAAAAAATTTCTCATCCTATTCTGGAAATACGGAACATTTCATTAAGTCGTAAGTTAGTGGATACAAGTTTGATATTTACACGTGATATTTAATTTATTAATCTCTAAATAAAACCTAGTGTAGCTTGTAGCATATAAAAAAATAATCATTTTTACTGAATATAAAGAAAAGAGTTAACTTTTATTTAAGTAAATATAAATTAAATCGATATACGAAACGCATTCAACATAGCGATTACCTCTAATTGTACAGTTAGCATAAACTTGTAAAAGTTTTATTACCAAAGAAAATTATTTAATTTTTTTTAACTTGAATATTTTAATTTTTATAAATTGCATTATGGTGGATCAAGGAGAAACGGAATTTTCGTTTGATGCTTCTTTTGGTGGGAAATTAGATAAAATTTGCAAAGACCTAAGTAGTACAATACAAGAGAAGGATCATGATTTACGTAATCAGACAAAAGAAATTGTTGATCTTAATAAAGAGATTGAACGTCTTCGTGCACGTGAATTAGAATTAAAAGAGGACGAAATTAAAAAATTAAAAGCAGAAAATGAGCTTTTGAAAAATAACAGCACTGCAAGCAGTAGTTCGAGTTTTACTCGAGAAAATAATTCAATTCCTTTTCGAGATGTTTACGAAGCATTTCAAGAGTTCTCTGGTGATGATGATTATAGTTTCTCAACTTGGTTAGAAGAATTTGAAACTACGTCTAAAATTTTAAATTGGAGCGATTTAGAAAAACTTGTTTATTGCAGAAAACTTTTAAAGGGAGCAGCAAAATTATCCCTACGGACTCGTACTGATCTAAATTCATTTAAAGATTTAGTGCAATTTCTAGCAGAGGAATTTAAGGCCACAACAAATAGTGCTGACATTCATAGAAAATTGAGCCAGCGAAAAAAGTTGAAAACCGAATCGTTCCACCAATACTTTTTAGCGATGCGCGAATTAGGGACAATGGGTAAACTAGAAGAATCAGCGACGATTCAGTACTGTATAGACGGCATAGAAGACAGTTATGCAAATAAAATGATTTTGTATAGTGCTGAAACATTTAAAGATTTCCAAATAAAATTAAATGTTTATGCAAAAATTAAATCAAAGCATGATGAAGACGTTCGGTTTAGAACAGTTTCACACAATCGGTTTGATCGCAGTGAACGAAGATGCTTTAATTGTGGTTTACATGGACATCGATCTATAAATTGCCGTAAACGGAGTGATGGACCAAAGTGTTTCCGATGTAACGATTTTGGACACAAATCAAATGCTTGTCCCAAATCTGATGTAAAAGATGAAAAGAAATGTGCAATAGTGAAAGAACAGTTTGAAGAAAACATTTATCGAAATCGGAATTATAAAATCATTTTAGTGGATGGATATGAAGTTGAAGCTCTTGTTGATACTGGAAGCGATGTTTCTTGTTTAAGCTATAATGAATATTTAAAGATTAATCCTCCGTTTCTAACTGAATGCACCACTGTACTAAAAGGTTTAGGGGAAAATGAAGTTAATACTTTAGGATATTTTCATAGTTCAGTTGAAATTGATAATAATATTTTCAGAATTAAACTTTATGTAATTGCAGATGATCTAATGAGTGTGAAAGCTATTATTGGAAATGATGTTTTAATCGGAACAGAACTCAAGATTAAAAGAAATGGAATTGAATTTAGAAAAATTCCAGACGATTTTTCTGATTGTTTTAATATTGTAAAAGATGATGAAATATACAATGTTGAAAACAAACAATACGAAGACGAAATTAAAGACATAATTATAAGATATAAACCAATGGGTGTAAAAAAATGCCCAATTGAATTAAAAATTATTTTGAAAAGTGATATTCCAATTAATTTACCTCCACGACGCTTGGCACCATTAGAAAAACGAGTAGTTCAAGATCAAATAAATGTCTGGCTAGAAAATGATATTATTAAACCTAGTTCATCAGAATACTCTAGCCCAATAGTATTGGTTAATAAAAAAGATGGAACCAAGAGGCTATGTATTGACTACAGAAGTTTAAATCGTCAAATCGTAATGGATCGATACCCTCTTCCACTCATCGAAGACCAAATCGATGAACTTCAAAACGCAAGTATTTTTACAACTATTGATCTTGAAAATGGGTTTCATCACGTACCAGTTGCAAAAGATAGTCAAAAATATACATCGTTTGTCACACCAGATGCACAATATGAGTTTAAAAGGGTTCCTTTTGGAATATGTTTAGCACCGGCTGTGTTCCAAAGATTTATAAATACCATATTCAGGCCTCTCATCAATTTGAAAATAATTTTGGTATACATGGATGACATTATTATTTTGGCATCAAATGAAGAAGAATGTTTAGAAAGATTGAAAAAGGTACTAGAAATATGTGAAGATTATGGTTTAAAAATTAAGTGGACAAAGTGTCAATTCATGTGTAGAAAGATTGAGTATTTGGGATATAGAATATCAAAAGGACAAATACAACCATCGGAGGCTAAAACAGTGGCCATAAAACGTTTCCCAGAACCAAAAACAATTAAAACGCTTCAAAGATTTCTAGGTCTCACAGGCTATTTCCGGAAATTCGTCGAAAATTATGCGACAATAACAAGATCATTAACTGAGTTATTAAAAAAAGACGTTCGATTTAAGTTTGGTCATGAGCAGAAACAAGCATTTATCACGATGAAAGAGATTTTATCAAAAGAACCAGTGTTAAAAATATACCATCCGGAAGCAGAAACACAACTGCATACAGACGCATCGAAGTGGGGCTTTGGTGCGGTATTATTACAGAAAGATAATTCTGATAGAAAGTTTCACCCAATATATTATTATTCCCGCAAAACTACGATTTCACAACAAAATTATTGTAGTTACGAGTTAGAGGTATTAGCTATTGTAGCAGCTATTAAGAAATTACGAGTTTATTTGCTTGGAATAAAATTCACAATAGTAACGGATTGCTCAGCTTTTAAATGTACGATGATTAAAAAAGATTTGCTTCCTAGAATTGCCGGTTGGGCAATGTTTCTACAAGACTTTGATTATATTATAGAACATCGATCGAGCAATAGACTAAAACATGCCGATTCCTTAAGTAGGAATCCAGTAGCTTTGGTTATTCAGGACGGTATCATCAAACAAATTGAAATTGCACAGAAAAGCGACGATAAACTGAAAATGATTTTAAAAATTTTAGAAAATGGTCCATACAACAATTACTTAGTTGAAAGAGGAGTTCTATACAAAGATGATGATGCAGGAAATAAACTACTTTGTGTTCCCAAAAACATGCAATATGAGATAATAAAAAACGTACATGAAAGAGGTCATTTCGCAGCGAGAAAGGTAGAAGATTTAATTAAAAGAGAATATCACATCCCTAACTTACGTGAAAAAATTCAAAAAGTTCGAGACAATTGTATTTCTTGTATTCTTGCTGAAAGAAAAATGGGTAAGCAAGAAGGGTTGTTGCACCCTATTCCAAAAGAGAGTGTTCCCTTGTCGACATATCACATCGATCACATTGGTCCTTTAACAGCTACAAATAAACAGTATAAACACATTCTAACTGTGATTGATGCATTTTCGAAATTTGTATGGATTTATCCAGTGAAATCCACTACAACAAATGAGGTGTTACAGAAGATGGAGCAACAAAAGGCAGTATTTGGCAACCCGAAACGTGTGATTACCGACAGAGGTACTGCATTTACTTCCACTGTCTTTCAAGAATATTGTAAGAAAGAAGATATTCACCACACATTAGTGACAACTGGCGTTCCAAGGGGTAATGGACAAGTGGAGCGTATCCATCGTATCATTATACCAGCTTTAACTAAAATTTCAATAGAAAATCCAGATAAGTGGTATCAATATGTTTCTTATTTACAAAGATTTTTAAATTCTAGTTTTCAAAGAAGTACAACCAAAAGCCCTTTCGAGCTTATGTTTGGCGTTAAGATGAAAAATTGCGAGGATGCACATTTGGCTAATTTATTGGAAGACGAAATTACCCAACGGTTTGAAGATGAGCGTCTGGAAATGAGGGAATGTGCTGCCAAGATGATACAGAAAACTCAAGAAGAAAACACTCGAACTTATAATAAAAAAAGAAAAGAAGAATATAAATACAAAGTAAATGATATAGTCGCAATCAAGAGGACCCAGTTTGGCTCTACTATGAAGATACATCCAAAATTTTTAGGTCCATACAAAATAAGTGAAGTTAAACAAAATGAACGATACGTGGTAGAGAAGTTAACAGAAAATGAGGGACCGAAGCGTACAAATACTAGCGCCGATAACATGAAGCCCTGGAGAATTGCATTAGATTGCTTAGATGATGCATTTACTGATGATGAAGATGACGATGAATGTGCACATGACGTACATTCAACCACCACCGATAATTGAATATTATATAATACTAAACAACGATGAAGATAACTACCCGGCGATGACAAAATATTTACCCTGCTTAAACAAATTAATTCTGGAATGATCACCCAGAATAAACTACCGGCTATGACGAAAAAAGATTTATCTGCAGATAAACAAAGCTCAAGATTTATAGAACTATAAGATGAATAATTTAAGAAGAAGACGAATAAATTAAGAAGAAGACGAATAAATAAGACGAAAAGACGATACAAATATTTTCCGAAGAATTATAAAATGGATAATGTGTGATAAAAGATGCTACGAGAAACCCACAAAATCATCAACCAAATAAAACAACACTTAATCGGGCCGATTAAGTTTAAAGGATGGCCGAGTTTGTAGGATCACCCTATGATCTACATTGAAATAATGATACAGCTTAAATATAACGGCAATCAATATTTATTATTTAAATCAAATATAAAATACTTTTAGTCTCTGTTCTGATTTGAAAAAGCGATGATCCAAAATTGTAAATTATATAAAGTAAAAATAAAGTTGTATTTTAATTGATTAGTTTGATATGTTAAGTGATTGTTTTAATTTAAATATACTGTTTGGGAAAATAAATCAAGTTCTTAGGCGAACCGACTCTACATATATATATATATATATATATATATATATATATATATATATATATATATATATATATATATATATATATATATATATATATATTGGGCATATTTGCATCGATTTATGACGAACCAAATGGGACACATCACTTCTGCCAAATTTGCCGAATATTTCTAATAATTAATTAACCATATATATTTTATAGTTTTCGTCTCTTGTGACAATATATCTATTTTCGTATTTCACTTCTGGAAATTATGCAAATTAAAAAAGTAAACTAATAATTTAAATTAAACTCGTTAAGGTACTATTAGACGGTATCACATTTTAAGTGAAATTTCACTCCAAAAATTATTTGTCTCACTCGATGATAACGTCTGAACTAACATCTCATTCATAAAACGAGACATCACTCGGGATTTTTGTGAGCAAATAAACTCAAGTAACTAAGGAAATAATTTGAATATTTTCAATTCAAAGGTATTGTTGGAAATAAATCAGAAAAAACTATGTTTTTCTCTTTTACGTGTTTCGGTTGGGACTCGAACTCATAACCTCATCAGTGCTAGAATGAGTTCAAATCCTTTGGCAGATATGCTATCCACTTTGCCACGAGACATCACTTTTATGTCATCTTATAATTTCAAATATATCATGAGTGATAATGTGTAAACAGAATCAAAAGGTAAATTGCATCTCACTTTACTTTTTAAACTTGTTTAAATTTCATTTGATTTTATGGTGTCGGGTTTGATTTATCTGTATGTTTCCGGTGCAGTTACTCCAGGACTGCGAAGTTAGAGTCGGTAGGAATAGTAACTAGATTTGAAGTCAGAGACGAAAAAATCATAAACAAAAATCATCTAGTCCGGTTCTTTTTCTATTTCCAATCGAAATGCAGTTGTCTCAACCTCACCGTGCGGGCAGATATGGCGAATAGAACTACGAAAATATTTCAACAACTGTACAATTATAGAATGATGTAGTTGAGACAATCACACGTAATATTTATGTGAAAATATAAAATTAGTGCAATTAATCTCAAATACTTAAATTTTAAAATAAAAAATTCATGATATAAGGCCACACAAATTTTATTCCGCGTGTATAGATTAGTTTTCGCTTCTCCGCTGAAAACTATGATTAGGTTGTTTTGGTTTTTAATTTATTTAAATTTACATATGATAATATTTTATATTTTTATAATGGCTTTATATAATGGCACTTGGCCACTGCTGCAATACTGTTTATCATTATTGGTTCGTTACTGGCCCATCTGTAAAACCTTTTTGGGCCAATGCTAGCGTTTTCCCCCCATACCATGCATAGCAGTCATTTAATGTCTGAAGTTATCATCCAGTAAAAGTGTGTTAATGACCCAGTCATGGTTGTCAGTACTCGGCCATTGTTGCATTACATGGTCTCCAGTAATGAACCATTGCTGTACCAGTTCTATGGGCATGGCAAAACTTATCTCATGATTACAAAAAACTAATGATCGAACAAAAACTAAAGCAATTGTAGATAATGTTTGGCTGCTTATTCTGTTAACCCTCTTCCGGCGGCATAATTTTACAACGCTAACAGGCGACAGAGGTACAATTGTACCTTCAAATATTTTATATGGAAATCCTCACGGTAGACATAATTATTGTGCGATAAATATATAATGTATAGAATTTCCGCACTATTTAGAACATGTTTTGAAAGAATTATGGCATTATAATTTTGTCAAAAAAATGTTGTCAAGTGTGTCAAAAGAAAGATTTTTATTTATTTTTATGCCCAATTTGTTAGAATAAAATAATAGTTATTTATTATACAAGGGAAAAAAATAGAAGATTTTAGCTCGAGGTTGTGTTGTCTCCCGACGCGAAACGGAGGGAGACAAAAAACCGAGAGCTAAAATCTACAATTTTTCCCGTGTATACACTACACTATTTTTTTCTGTAACTGGACAAATATTAATATAATTATTGAAAAATAATATTAAACATATATTACAATATGTATATTCACCACACCATACGAATTGTTCTTGAATAAAAACTTAAAATTAAGTTTCATTTTACTTGTCAAAGCCAGTTTATTAACATCAAGAAGAAAACGGTATAACTTTTCATAACATTAAAATAGTCATAAATGTTCATAAACATTCATAATATTCATCATTTATGTGTATATATGTATTTATATATATATTTTTATCTATCCGGGAAAAAAGTGCATACTTTTTTCCCGGGAAAAAAGTATTTCATGAAAAGTAACATTTTTGCACCTGTCAGCAGAAGTAAATGTTAATCAAAGAAGCAAAATACCTTTGTTTTGATTAATTTTGTTTTGTTTTATTTAATTAAATTTTTTAATTACCAACTTATTACCTTGTTAAGGTTTAAAAGTAGACTAACTTTTATAATCGAAAAACTCTCCGCTCAAATAAAGACGAATTCACAATTGCCATCTGCACTTTAAAAAACAAACTAAAACTTAGCTATTGTGAATGTAATCTCTTTACCCAAACAAAAAGTTGTTCAATTATTTACAAACATTTTCCCCCGCGTTAAGAAAGTTATCAGAATGTGCTTTCTTAAGTTTCTACTTCTACTAATAGATTTACAGTTTAATACAGTTTCCCTAACAATTAATATTGCATTAAAGTTAAATCTAAACAACACATTTTTACAATTAGGGTTACTGACACGGAAGGTGTACTAGTTTTGTAATTGGTCTCTTAATACTATTAAAGGCGGTTTTAATTGTTGCTACTCTTACAATTCCATCAGTACCAGGATGAGTTTGAATGACACGACCTATTACCCATTGATTTGGTGGTAAGTTGTCCTCCTTGACTAGAACTATATCATTGATATTGGTATTGTTGGTTTTTGTTTTCCATTTAACTCGTTGTTGAAGTGTGTTGAGGTAGTCCTTTGACCACAATTTCCAAAATGACTGTATACGAATTTGAATATTTTGCCAGCGAGAAAGTTTATGCAGTGGAATACCTTCTAACAGTGGTTCTGGAACGGCATGCAGAGATTCACCAATCAGGAAGTGACCTGGCGTCAAGACGGTTGGACATTCTATGTCGTCCTCAATTCTGCTTAACGGTCTGGAGTTTAATAATCCCTCAATTTGCGTTATCATGGTTGTCGCTTCTTAAAAATTTAATTTAGCTTCTCTTGTGGCTCTTCTGAAATGAAATTTAATAGATTTTACAGCTGCCTCCCAAAGTCCTCCAAAGTGTGGCGCGCAAGCTGGGTTGAACTTAAACTCAATGCCCTTCTGCAAAATAAAATTAAATATTAATTCGTTGTTTTGTTGCTCTAATATTTCTCTTTTTAATTTTTTCAATTCATTATTTGCACCAATGAAGTTTGAGCCGTTATCACACCAGATTTGTTTTGGCAATCCTCTGCGGGCCACAAATCTTTTTAACGCAGCCAAAAAGGATTCGGTACTAAGACTACTCACTACTTCTAAGTGGACGGCTTTTATGCCAAGACAGATGAATACTGCTACATATGCTTTCGTTACTGACGCATTTCTATGTGACGAGGTTTTAATATATATAGGGCCCAAATAATCAACGCCAGTGTTTAAAAATGGTCTGTTTTTAGTACACCTTTCTATTGGTAGATCAGCCATTTTTTGTTTATTATGATTACTGCGAAATCGTATGCAGGTAACACATGTTTTTATATATCTTTTGATGGAATATCTGGCACCTATAATCCAATATTGTTGTTGGCGCAGTAAATTCCATGTCAATGTATTGCCTGCATGTAAATTGAGAATATGTATTTCTTGAATTATTAGTTTGTTGACAATATGATCCTTTGGTAAAATAATCGGATGCTTGGCAGCATAGCTTAGTTCCGAATTTTTTAATCTTCCACCTACTCGAAGCATTCCATTGGAATCAATAAATGGATCCAATGAAGAAAGTATATTATTGCCAGCCAACGGTTCTCCCCTTTTAAGAGTTGCTAGTTCCACCATGAAGTTGGTTTGTTGAATCGTCCGTATTAAATACATTTCAGCTGAACTGTACTCCCGAAATGATAATATCTTTGTTTTATATTCCTTACATCGTGATTTAAGCAATTTACAAAATCTCAGGACGTATCCCATTATCTTCTTGATTTTAAACCAAGATGAACACTTATTCATTAGTTGGCACACAACATTTATACTATCCGTTTCCAGTAAGACCATTACTCCATTCCTTTTAGTTTCAATACTTACTTCAACAGGCTGCGACCCTTTTAAAATTTTGGGCCACGTAGATTTATCTTGTTGCAACCACCTTGGTCCATGCCACCAGCTATCTAAATTTACTATCACCTTGGGTGCAAGTCCTCTTGATATGGCATCAGCCGGATTCTCAGATGATGTTACGTAGTTCCATCTTTCTCTGGGAATTGTTTCCAATATCATATTCGTTCGGTTGGCAACAAACGTTTTCCATCTTGCTGGAATATCTGACAACCAGTGTAATACCACCATGGAATCCGTCCATGCATATATGTTTGCTTCTTCTATAGAATATATTGTTTTGCAGTAACTTAAAATATCTGTTAATAGTACAGCCCTGCAAAGCTCTAACCTTGGTAAGCTAATGGCTTTTATGGGTGCCACTTTACTCCTTGAACACACAAGACGGCTGGTAACTTCCTCATTTTCACCTTCCGTTCGAATGTATACTACCGCACCATAGCCTAATTCAGATGCATCGCAGAATGCGTGAAGCTGTATTGTAGTAGGATTGGGTGTAGTAAACAAACACCTTGGAATCTCTACATTTTGAAGATGATGCAAGTTTGAGTAGATTTTTCTCCATGCGCATAAAATGTTAGTAGGAGCTTCTTGATCCCATTCCGTTTTTGTTGTCCATAATTTTTGAAGCAGCATTTTGAAAGTTATAATAATTGATGAAAGCCAGCCTAATGGGTCCTAAAGTTTGGAACTTTCGGACAACATTTTTCTTTTCGTCCATGTCACTTCATTTGGCAGAATATTTAGCTTGAAGGTAAATATATCTCGCTGAGGATACCACATAATACCCAGGGTTTTAGTACTCGTATCGTCTTCGATAAGTTTGGGTACTTCTTCACAGTGATTGCTTGTGAGAGATTCTAAAAAATTCGACGAGTTGGATTTCCATTTCCGGAGTGTGAACCCTCCACTATTCAGGATTTCATTAATTTGATTCTTAATCTTAATTGCACCTTCCACAGTAGTACTGCCAGCGAGTAGTTCATCCATGTAGAAATTTTGTCTGATAATTTTTACAGCATCAGGATAAGTATTCCCATAGTTCCTAGCAAGCTCTTCTAAACAACGTATAGCCAAGAATGGTGCACAGGATGTACCGTATGTAACGGTATTGCATTTGTAAGCTCTTAACTCCTCCTCAGGTTCTCTGCGCCATAACACAAGTTGATAATTCGCATCGACTGGGTCTACCCAAATCTGGCGATACATTTTTTCGATATCTGCATTTATCGCTATGATATTCTGCCGAAAACGCAGCAAGGTTGTAGTTAAATCAGGTTGAATCTTATGTCCAATATGTAGACAGTCGTTCAAAGATACGGCCGTAGTTGTCTTGCATGACGCATCAAATACCACTCGCAATTTCGTAGTTGTACTTTCTTTAACCACTGCATGATGTGGCATAAAATAAGTTTGATCATCTTCGCGTGGTATGTCCACCCAGGAAAGGGGCACCATTTGTTTCAGTTTTATAAAATCGTCCATAAAGCATTTATATTCATTGTGGTAGTCCATCAACTTGGTAAAACGTTTCTCAATTCCAAGCACTCTTGCATGTGCATTATTAAAAGAGTTTCCTAATTTTGGTCTAGGTGTTATAAATGGTAGTTTGACAATAAATCTGCCATCCGATGATCTGGTGGTAGTTTCGCAGAATAATTTTTCCCATGGGTTGTTCAAAATTGATTTATCTGTGGCTGGATTCTCAATCCCTCTTCAATCGTCCAGAACTTCTTTAATTGTTCCATTGAGTTTTCATTAGTTATTTTGTGGTCTGATGTTAAGTGGTAGTTTTGTAAATATGATGGAGTTCCTCCTTCTTGGTTTATGTTTCCAGCTATAAGCCAACCAAGTTTTGATGATTGTAAAACTGGTAAGTTTGGAATATTCATTTTTTGATCTGTTAATAATTCCAAAAAATGCTCAGCTCCAATCAGAAGGTCAATCGATGATGGCTTATTGAAGTATGGATCAGCCAACTCCAATTTCCATATTTTACTATTTTGCGGAATTGCTATCCAAGAATTGAGCAGAGCTGATGATATTTTTTCTATTATCAGAGCAGAAATAACCTTTGAGTAATGTGGAATTACTCGTGAATCTATGACTATCGTTGTTTTTCCTCTTGTTTGTCCAGCTGAACAAGACGCTAGGCCGTAGATGGGAGTTGGTTCAAAACTCCGCCTTAAACCCAAGCGTTTAACACATGATTCTGAAATGAAGGTCGATTGTGACCCTGAATCAAGTAGTGCTCTTGCCAGTATTGGATACCCTGTGTTTGTTTGAATATATAACAAGGCTGTTGGCAATAAAATATTAAGAGGTGTATGATAATCGTATAAAGACGTTATGTCATCCTTGTTACTTGAATCTCTTTTATTTGTTGCATGGTAAGAATTTTGTGCTGTTGATGGTGATGCTAATGTTAAGTGAAGTACATCATTACTTGTTGATTGCTGTGAATTTTGTATTGTTGTTTATGACGCTAATTTTGCGTGAAGTACATCATTACTTGTTGATTGATGTGAATTTTGTATGGTTAATTGTGGCGCTACTGTTGAGTGAAGATCTGCATTGCTTGTTGATTGATGTGAATTTTGAGCTGTTGAGGTTGAAGTAAAAGTTGATTGAGGATTTCCTTGATTTGATGATTGATACAACTTTTTCGCTATAGATGTGGAATCTAATTTGGCTGATGGTACATCGTTATGTAGTAATGAATGATGTCGCTCTTTGCAAATCAAACAGAAGACTCTTGAGTAGCATTGTGGTTGTAAATGTCCTTGACGTAAACAATTGGTACTGTTGAGTCCTCTATTAGTTTTATTCGATGTTCCCTATTTAAGCTTTTAAATAGGGGACATTTATAGATAAACTGATCCCTTTTACAGGCTACACAATTCCATTTTTTTGCTTCAATCGCGTGGTAGGATCTAAGACTTCTTTGACCTGCGCTAGCCAGTTTTGTGGCAGGAGGGCTAGCTTCCAAAGCATCACATCTCTTGTTAAGAAATTTAAGACATCTTAGACATCTTTCAAACGAGAAGAAATTATCTTCTACCGTGTCACTTGCCCATAACTGTCTTGTATCTGGATCTACCTTACTGATCAGAAGATGTACTAGCCACAGATCTCGTGATTCTGCTAGATTACCCAAAGCCCGCAATCCTCGAACAACTTCATCTGATACGTCGCATAACCTTCTCAACTCTCGATAGTTACCTTGAGTACAATTTTTTTGTTCTAAAAATAATTGAATTAGAGAATAAACTACTGATTTTGGTTTGTTGTAACGGCTAACTAGTTTATCCCAGGCTTCCACATAATTTTGGTCAGTGACCTTTATGTGTCTGATTAGAGACGCTGCATCACCCCGTAGTAGTCCATTCAAAATTTGCATTTTATACACTGCACTTATGGCATTGTTTTCATGCACTGAGGTAAGGTATAAGTCGTGCAAAGAAGGCCACAACTTATAGTCACCAGTAAAAGGCTCAATGTTAATTTTTGGTAAGCGCATGGTTTGGTTTTGGCTAATGCCTTGAAGAAACGTTTGCTGTTGACCTACAAATTGTCCTATAGTTGCATTTAAGTCTTGGACCTCGGTGATTTTCTCCTGAGGTTTTAAATTTATAGCTGTTCTTAGATTTGCAAGCGTATTAAAATAAATTTCATCAACTTGTAGGGTAATAGGTACATATTCATCGAATGTAATTAATTCCAATTCATGCTCATTAAAATCCTTATATAATTTTAATAATTGATCTTCTCTTATTTGCAACGCTGCCAACGTAGTGTCACTATTAATTGACTCGCTGTAATTCTTTATTGCCTTCATTTGGTTTAGCGTGCGGTCACGCGATCTAATTTGTCTCTCCATTTCTGAACACAGTAATTGTATTATTTATTTAAAATGACCGAGTTAGTTTAACGCGGTTACAATCAAATGTAAACGATACCTTGTTGGTGATAAATTCTTATTTTATAATTACAACTAGAAGTTTAGTCCACCGTTTAATAATTATTTTATTCCAATAATCATAAAATTAATATGGCGATGCTTATAATTTTATGTAATTAACTATAATTCTGCACAAAATAAAATAGTAATATCTTCTATTTTACTTAAATCAGCAATTAATTTTTTCATGAAATTAAAATGGCGATGCTTCCATTTTTATGCAATTAATTATTATTTTGCACAAATTAAAATAGTAATTTCTCCTATTTTACGTAAACTAGCAATCAATTTTCATGAAATTAAAATGGCCAGCAAAATAATATGATTCTAAAAATTAATTTTAATTTCACTCACTTTAAACAAAGTTTAATTAAACCAAAAATATTTATTTATTTAATTTTGATAGATTGTCTTTTTTCTTCAATTTTAGTTTAATATTGAATTTGTTTATTGGTAAATCGTAATTCAATCAATTTAAGCAACCATTTAAGAAATATTTTAGTTATAAATAAAAATCTACTTATCTTTTGGTAATTTGTTGATTGTTAAACCTCCATCAACAGCAAACCCGGGTTTCGGCACCAAAAATGTTAATCAAAGAAGCAAAATACCTTTGTTTTAATTAATTTTGTTTTGTTTTATTTAATTAAATTTTTTTTACTTTTTTTTGTTTTACACAACTTATTACCTCGTTAAGGTTTAAAAGTAGACTAACTTTTATAATCGAAAAACTCTCCGCTCAAATAAAGACAAATTCACAATTGCCATCTGCACTTTAAAAAACAAACTAAAACTTAGCTATTGTGAATGTAATCTCTTTACCCAAACAAAAAGTTGTTCAATTATTTACAAACAGTAAAATGTTAAACTTTTTTCCCGTCACAGAAAACAATTAATTAATTGTTTGACATGAAATTTCATTATTATTATTGAGAATTATGGCACCATTAGTTTGTCAAAAACTTGTTGTCAAGTGTGTCAAAAGAAAGATTTTTATTTATTTTTTTACCCAAATTTTTGGAAAAAAATAAAATTAATTATTTGTTTGACATAAAATTTTATTATTGTTATTGAGAATTATGGCATTATAAGTTTGTCAAAAAAATGTTGTCAAGTGTGTCAAAAGAAAGATTTTTATTTATTTTTTCTCCAATTTTTTGAAAAATAAAATTAATTATTTGTACGAGATGATGCATCGCTGATCAATACTAAAAACCACGTCCCCATAAAAGTTTTTTGCCGAAAACTATTTTAAAATCCTTAACCCAGACCGAAGTCTTGATATCTCAGAGCTGTGAGATTTCAGCCCCTCTATATCTATATTATTATATTATACACGGGTCTCTGATATAATAACTATAATGCCGTTATTATATCATATAAAAGGTATGAGGGTACAATTGTACCTTTACCGCCTGTTATGATAATGAAAACCTATCCAAACCCCTATGTCTGAAAAGGCTGGGGATTTTTTTAAAATTAATTCTGCATGATCGAGCAGGAAAATGTAGAGATCTCATAAAACTTTAACCCTCTTCGGCTTCTACAAGAAAAGTTATTGGTATTTAAAAACGGAAAAGGTACAATTGTACCTATGCCGCCTGACGAAGGTTTAGAATATTTAATTTACTTGTTTTGTTTTTGTTGTTTTCTTTCTTAACCTTTAAATCATTATGAAGTTTTCTGCATAGGATCTTGATGAAACTTTGGCAAATGATACAGGTTCACTTGAAAATGGAAGATCTGGATTCATTTCAAATTTGGACAAAATGGCGGGGGGTCTCCCGAACACCTCTAAGTTTAAATCTTGAATAACTTCTGATCCCGGGCTATGATCTTATTGAAACTTAGTATATAAGGTTTAAGTACTGTTTCCAATATTTTTGCATACCAACTTCCGGTTTGTCACTTCCGGTTAAAAAGTTTTTTTTTCAGGTGTTTATTCCTACTGTAGCCTAAGATTACCAATCGATTTTCATGAAACGTTGCGAAAAGCTTTTAAATAACATGAGAAAGATTTTATCAGCTTTTGGAGCACATTGGATAAAGGGTTGGGGGGTCCACCATACAACAGGTGGTTTTTTCCACAAAGTTTTTATGTTTGTTGGGAGCATAAAACATTCATTCGTGAATGAATTTTGATGACACTTTTGAAAAAGACGCAAACATGTATGACAAAGAACTGATTAGTTTTTGAGCGATAGTGAACAAAGTGGTGAGGGGTCCCTGGAGCACCTGTTTTTTTGAAAGCTCTATAACTTCTGTACTTGATAAGCGAATTGGATGAAACTTGGTACATGAGTATGTAGTACGGTTTACAATAGTTCTGCATCCCAACTTCCGGTTTTTCACTTTCGGTAAAAAAAAATTTTTTGTACTTTTTTGAAGTTTTTTCAGTGTCTTTATCCACACTACAGCCTACAATAATGAAGTGATTATGATGAAACTTATGGAATAGGGTTCCAATTAGTGTGAAAAGATAATTATCTTGTTTTGGGACACATTGATCAAAGTGGTGGGGGGTCTACCATACAAATGCTGACTTTTCACACTTTGTTTTTTAAGTTTGTTGGGAGCATAGAGACTTCATTTATTAATTTATTTTAATGACACTTTGGAAAAAGATGAAGACTTAAGTATCAAAGAACTGATTAGTTTTTGGATAATATTGGAATAAGTGGTGGGGGTCCTCCCGAACACCTGTTTAATGTGTCACACTTTTTTCAATGTTTGCTGGGAGCACACAGCATTCGTTCGTGAACGAATTTTGATGACACTTTGGAAAAAGATGCAAACATGTATGGCAAAGAACTGATTAGTTTTTGAGCGATAGTAAACAAAGTGGTGGGGGGTCTCTGGAGCAACTGTTTTTTTGAAAGCTCTATAACTTCTGTACCTGAAAAGCGAACTGGATGAAACTTGGTACATGAGTATGTAGTACGGTTTACAATAGTTCTGCATCCCAACTTCCGGTTTTTCACTTCCGGTAAAAAAAAATTTTTTTGTACTTTTTTGAAGTTTTTTCAGTGTCTTTATGCACACTACAGCCTACAATAATGAAGTGATTATGATGAAACTTATGGAATAGGCTTCCATTTAGTGTAAAAAGATAATTATCATCTTTTGGGACACATTGATCAAAGTGGCGGGGGATCTACCATACAACTGCTGACTTTTCACACTTTGTTTTTAAAGTTTGTTGGGAGCATACAGACTTCATTCATTAATCAATTCTAATGACACTTTGGAAAAAGATGGAAACTTAAATGACAAGGAACTGATTAGTTTTTGGACAGTATTGGGATAAGTGGTACGGGGTCTCCCGAACACCTGTTTACTGTGTCATCATTTTTTCAATGTTTGTTGGGAGCACACAGCATTCGTTCGTGAACCAATTTTGATTACACTTTGCAAAAAGATGCAAATATGTATGGCAAGGAATTGCTTAGTTTTTTAGCGATAGTGAACAAAGTGGTAGGGGGTCCTCCAAGCACCTGTTATTTTGGAAGCTCAATAACTTCTGTACCTGATAATCGAGTTGGATGAAATTTGGTACATACACATTTAGTACGGTTTACAACAGTTTCGCATCCCAACTTCCGCTTTGTCATTTCCGATAAAAGTTTTGTTTACTTTTTCTCGTACAACAGAATTTGTGTTTGTTGGGATACTACTTCCTGCTTTAATATTTTTATTATTAGAACTACGAAGTCCATAATATTAGTTAGCTTTTAATTAAAGTATTTTATGGATATTAGCTCATTATATATCCAGAACACTATGTTTCCAGAGCTGTGGTGAAGTCAGCCTATGCATCAGCGTCGCAATATTTTTTTTTTAAATTACTACTCTTAACCCCTCCAAAGAACATTTGAAATTATAACCACCAGAAACAATTTGTAATATTCGTAGATAACGGAGGTATAAAAAAATTTCCATTTTCGAATAAGTCGAAAACTGTGCTTTCAAAAATTTTTAATAATATTTTAACTATTCTAGTGGTTTAAATAATATATAAGTGAGTTCAAATATTATGCAAATAAGATAAAAGGAGAAATCTGTAGAAATGTCGGACGCACGTACGATTACAAGAATTCTTAATAGAGTGAAGCAAATTGAAGCTTACGCATCAAAAAATCCCTCAAGCGTACCACTAGCATCGAAGCAAACATATTACTAATAAAGGATGTATGGGCTGATATAGCGATATACCAGAGATCATCAACTTACAAAATCAACTCGATGCAAAATTTTTCAGTATAAAAAGTAAGTTGATTATATCAGAGCAAATTCTGAGCAATGCTCTACATTTTCTACAGCTTGACTGAAGTCTCAGTGTGGCGAAACAACGAAAACAACGATCATTTTTACAAGAAGTAAGTAATATCAATAGTAAATCTGGAAACGATGTTCAGTTACCACGAGTGAATTTACCATTCATCACCGGAATATATTCCGAGCTCGCTTCATTTTAGGATATGTTTGAAGCGTCAATTCATAGCAACGCAAAGATGTCAAAGGTCCACAAACTCCAATATCTCAAAGGCTTACTAAAGGGAGAAGTATACGCATTGATACGATACGTTGCTATAATGGACGCCAATTATGAAGAAGCTAACCAAATAATCATTCATTGTTAAGACAAGAAGAAGCATGTTATAGCAACGCTTCTCAAACAATTCATGGAACAGCCAACCATAATTAAGATTTCCGCCAAAAAGCTCCACCATATGCACGATGCTTCTGACGAAGTACTAAGAGAAATCAAGGTTTTAAGAGAAGACTTCCAATCGAGAGACCCTTGGATTATATACATTATCGTTTCAAAACTAGAGCAAAATATTAAACAAGCATGGGCTCAGCACAGTTATGGGATTGAATCACCAAAAGTTGAACACTTTTTTGATGATTTTTCGATGTAGTTATGCATAACCATTTGTGGTCTAAAACTAGTAACTAGTCGGAAATTACGATAACACAAAAAATTGATAAAGGGTCGCTGTATGCAACCTAATTTTTTCAAAAACAATTTGCATGGAGATATTGAAAAAAAATCTTCACAACTTTGTTCTAACTTGTTATCTTTGAGGATTTTTGATGTAACGACATAAATTTGACATTGGGAAATTTAGATAAAATTTTCAGATCTTTGAAGTAAATTGTCATTTTAGAGAATTTCTCGATGTAGTGACACAGACGCTTGTAGAGTGAAAAGTAGCAGCAAGCAAGAAATTGTGATGAATGCATAAAAGAGATAATGGTTCAATTTTCGTTGCAAAATTAAAAAACTGAAAACTTTACTGAGCAATAATGATAAAACATCATTACAAGCGTTGTTATTTCTATTAATTATTTTAATAAAATAAAGAAATCCGCAAAACTCACCTCATCCATAGATAAATTGAGGTCCTTTAAGATCAAAACCAATAGTGCAATTTGCATAAAACTGCTCTTAATGTGTTTCTCTTTAATATTGTAAGTTTATTTATTTTAAAGTAATCCACCACTTAATACCTTACAAAAATATTCACTATTTGCTTATAGACTCACCTAATCGAAAAACTGTTAACACCCATTCTTTTTTTTCCCATACCAAAATTTACATTTTTCCAACTGGAAAAATATTCAATTCTCGCCTGAACAGAAAAAAAAAAATAAAAACCAAACAAGAAATTTATTTATTCGAATTGCAATTGAATTAGAAACAGAATTTGTTTGGTTATTTTTACGAAAGTTTACTATTTGCTATTATTCGTGTGGAATATATCATGTCACATGTGTTTGGTGAACAAATATAAAATGAATTGAGCTGATACATTTCGGAATTAATTGAAAATAAAAACAAAGGATTTTATTGAAAAGTTTGTTAAATAAATTGGACAAACAAATTTTTGTTATATATAGAGCTAGTTTTGGTCAGCTTTAATTTGAAGTTTGTAAAACTTATTTACCTATCAATGATCGAATATAGGAAATGACGCACTTAGGTTAAATTGGTCAATAACATTTACTTTTTATTAATTGAAAGATTTAAATTCACTTTACTTTTATTTACCCGATTTGATGTTCTGTTTAAAATTCATTAATTTGGTTTACACTTTCTCTGTCCAACTTAAACTATCTTTCGTTCTGCAAAAGAAATTCCTTATATACAAATTGCCTTAATTTCTCGATTATTCTAGGTCAGTTTCTTTACACAGAAAACTCGAGAAATTTTGAGAATAATCTTTTTTGTCGTTCTTTTTTCTCGGAAAAAGTATCAAATGTTTATGACAGAGATGGAATCTATTTTAGTTTTTTTGAGGTATTGAGATATTGAATAGGTTGAATTGAGGTTGAATAAAATTTTGTTTTGTTTTTCGTTGCGATTCTGTAAAATCGTAACAATACTATCAAATAATGTTTTATCAAAAAATAAAACAAAATGAAGATTCAGTCGATCGGTATTAACAAACTCTATTTAGTGCTTAATAATTTTAAGATTTATAAAAAAGCGACATCTGCGCATCTGAGTTAAGAAAATACCCATTCTTAACACAAACCCCTTGTTATAATTCTGCTTTTTCCTAGCTAACAGCTACGAATAGAACTTTCTTTATTTTAGGGGACTTTTTAGTGTGTACAAGTGAAAACGAATGGAGTTCTCTTTTTTAACTTCGATTTTTCTACTCTCTGGCATTTAACATTCTCCCACCTTTTTTATCAAAAAAATTAAATTAATTGAATCGAACCGGAGGTCTTACTTTTCTGCCATATCGCGTGACTCGCTCCGCATTTCCACTCGAATCAGATTCATCAATAACATTCTTTGAAATCGTCTTCTTCTTCATCTTAGTTCGACATTTGACCACTGGTTCCATGACTTTCACTTGTCCAATCTCCTTCGCTCGCAACTTTGTTTCATCAACCACTGGCACCTCTCCGTCGTCACCTATTTCCAACGGAATTAAACGTTGTAACGGTCTGGTCAACCCTCCTCGGGCTGTCTTGAATCTCGCCACTCTGATTACTCCATCTGTACCTTTGATCAATTCGATGATGCGAGCCATTGGCCATTCCAATCGTTTCTTATCGTCGCTTACGATCAAGACAATCTCACCCAAACGGAACTGGTAATTGTACTTCGGATTCATTCGTTGAACTAGTTGTCCCAAATATTCGCTACGGAAACGACTTCGCAATTCCTCCTTCAACTGGCTCAAATGTCTTAACTTTTCCCGTAACTTTCTCCCGGTGATTTTTTCAATTTCAGGAAATTCTGCTCGTTCGATGTCACGTAAAAATGCTGCTGGACATAATGGTATCAAATCGTCAGGATCATCAGACACGTACGTAAGTGGTCGATCATTCATCAAGGATTCAACGAAACAGACTGATGTTTCAAGTTCGGTTTTTGTCAACTTGTTGTGACCCAGCAATTTTCGCAAATATTCCTTCATCCCTCGAATCAGCCATTCCCAAAAACCACCCCACCATGGTGACGCTGGTGGGTTGAAAATCCAGGTGATGCGCTGTACTCTCGAATCTTCGTTCACCTCTTTCCAATCAATCTTACCAAAATGTTTTGCAGCTGACTCAAAATTCGTTCCACAATCCGTGTAGACAACCGACGGTCGTCCTCGACGGTAAATAAATCGGCTTAGCGCTAAGATGAACTCTTCTGTGTCTATTTTCGACACTAACTCCATGTGTACTGCTCGTATTACCGCACACGTAAAAATGACGACCCACTGTTTCTCATTGCTTTTTAAATACAACGGCCCAGCGAGATCGATTCCCGAAATTTCAAAGACTGTCGCATCCTTTACTCGATTTTCTGGTAGTGGTGCAACTGGAACGGTAACTGGCTTTCTGTTGTATCGTATACAAACCGGACATTTTTTTATTATTCTCCCTACCACTTTCTTGGCGTAAATTATCCAAAATTTTTCTCGAAGCTTATTCACCAGAAAATTTCTTCCAGCGTGTCCATAACGGAGATGTTCTTCTGCAATCAATTTTTCAACATCCGGATGAACACACGGTAGAAGCAACGGTTCCTTGAAACGACCGCTATCTTGACGATAAAGCAACTTGGTAACCACATGATACATTCCATCTGAATCTTTCTTAACTTTCGAGCCGGCTATGAAGTCAGAATTATCTGGAAAAACTTGTCGTTGGATAATTTTTACCATAGTGATCTCGGCTTCTTCCAGTTCTGCCCATGTAATGTAGTTGACTCGACGTTGGACGTTCCGCTTCTTAGCCAAACAATTAAAAATGAAACGTTTTAAGTGTGCAATCTTACGTAGATTCAGGTAATGTGAGTTGCTTGTAGAGTACCAAGGGTTTTCAACGGTGGCAATGATTTTCAAAGTACTTGTAACAGTTGTTTTCTTCCTTTCAGCGGAAACCTCTTCTTCATTGACTTGAAACTCTTTATTTGGCCATTCACTCGACGATCGTCTCAACCATTTGGGACCCTCCCACCAAATTGATTCTAGAAGCTCTCTTGTAGATCCACCTCGAGATGGAAAATCGGCCGGATTTAGGTGACCTGGAACATGTCTCCATGCATCCTCTTCTGTCAATTGTACAATTTCTCTCGCTCGGTTGCCAACAAACGTTCCCCATTCGTCGTTTTGTTTGATCCAAGCCAATGCTGTTGTTGAATCGCTCCAATAAAAGCACGGAATATTTCGTTCGAATTTACGTAGAATTGATGTTCCAAGTCTAGCACCGATGGTACATGCCATTAATTCGATTCTTGGAGTTGTCGTCTTGTGTAGAGGCGTCACTCTTGCTTTCGATTGTACCAATTGCACTGAAACCCGATCAGCACTTTCCACTCATAGAAATGCAAGTGCCGCATACGCCACTTGACTCCCATCACAGAACACATGGAGCTGCTCTACTGAAGTTTCGTGTAAGTAAAAATTACCTCTCATATTCCGTGGAATCTCAACTTGTTGTAGGTAATTCAAATCCTTCGTCCATTTGAGGAACTCTTCTTTCATATTTGGCAAAAATGTATCGTCCCATCCTAATTCATGCTTCCATGTAGATTGCAACATCAATTTTGGATATATCATTGCCGGAGCCAATATTCCCATGGGATCAAAAATCTTATTCACCGTTGCCAACAATGTCCGTTTCGATAATTTTTCTGGAATCTCTGGAATCGTCGCACATGAGAGTGTATCTTTCTTTCTGTTCCATCGCATTCCCAAAACGGACGAAAACCAATTCAGATGATCATCTCCTAGGTCACTTTCTTTACTCAAAACTGTGTGTTCCCACTGTCTCAACTCCATATTCGCCTGCCCCAGCATGTCGATTGAACGTTGCTTGAAATCTTCATATTCTTGCATTGTATGTACCGCTGTGACACTGTTGTCGACATATAAAGATTTCTTCAGTTTTTCTCCGAGTTGTCTGTTTTCCGGTGGAACGTTTTCCAAATGATGTTCAATCACTGCAGCCAATATAAACGGACTGCATTTTAAACCGAAGACGATTCGTTTGTGCTTAAAAACCTTCAGTTTTGTATTCGACTCGTCCTCCCACCATAGAAACAGCAAAAACATTTGATCTCCTTCTTGTACCACAATCATTTGAAAGGCTTTTCTTATATCAGATATAACGCCAATCAAACCATCACGAAATTGCAGTGTCACGTCCGGAATCAACTCGATTAGGTTCGGACCCTTTTCCAGACATTCGTTGAGTGATGGATGTCGACCAATTTTACACGATGCGTCGAAGACTGGACGTACTGGAGTTGTCTTATTTTGTGGTTTGTATACCGGATGATGCGGAATGTAATGACAATGTTCCATCGGAAAATCCTTCACTTCCTTGATGAAACCTTCTTCCTGCCACTGTTTAAACAAAGCATCGTAAGTGTTGTACATACCTTTCTGCTTTAATGTTTTCGTAGCATTTATCAATCGTTTATGGGCAATCTGGAAATTGTTCGGAATCGTCTGAACACCATCGATCCAAGGTAGACTGACTTTGTATTTTCCATCGTTGGCGTGAAAAATCTTTTTGTCAAACTCCTCCTTCACTTGACGATCTCTTTCAATCTTGGATTCCATTTCGATTGGATCTTTAATGCCAATTATATCCAATTCCCAGAGTTGAGCGATACTTGCTTCATTCACAAACGAAACGGCCATACACATTGTTGTGTTCAAGTGAACTTCTGTCGGAATCGGACCCATAACCGTCTAGCCAAAAACAGTTTCCACCGCTTTCAGTCCACTTTTCATCAGAATGCTTTTTCCGTTTTCCAGATTCGTTAAAACATCGGCTCCAAGAAGTATGTCGATATCTTCTATTGGTGATTCACAATCGCTAAGTTGAATGCCCAGTATTTTCAATTCGTCCATCCATGGACCATCTGGCAGTTTAATGATCGAACCAGTTATCTTGTCTTTAGTTGCAAGATTCAACTTGTAGATATCGTTCAACTGACCCAATATGTCTACTTCGTATATGGATCGCTCCTCAATGCCAGTCACAATGCCACCGAATAAAGTATTCTTCTCGAAATACTTTCCCAACCATTTTCCATCGATCATTTTAACCAATCTTGTGGAAATGTAACTTCGTTAACTTCCATCGTCCAGGAAACCACGTACTGTAATGATGCCCGTACGACTTTTGTCTCGTAACATGATACACTTCAAGACGACTGTACTGCTGAATGTTGTTCGATCCGGTATTAGATACCGTCACTGCTTTGACTATTTGATTTCCACTTGACTGTCGGCACACGATTGTGTAATGTTGACGAGAACAGTTTTCACATGATATTTTTGCTGATCGATATTTCCTGTGACCGCGCAGCAAACATTTTCCGCAAACACGTTTCTGTTTAATACACACGAACTTCTGATCCATTGACATCTCTTTCGCCAATCTGCAGTCCTGAGAGAGTTCGTGTTTGCCGCAAAAAATACATCCCAACTTCATCTCGCCGACATGTAATGCGGCTGCAGTTGGAACTAACGATTGTGCCTTCTTTTGAGTATCTTTGCTATTGCTCATACCAGACTTTACCAATGCTCGTTGTTTTTCACGTTCGACTTCGTCTCGTAAGAATTCCAACAAATAATCCAGTTCGCTTTTGGGTGGGACCTCGACTGAACCATCTTTCTCATACATTCCTGATCTCTGCCAAGCCACTAACATTTCTTCCGGTAAACTTGCTTCCACCATCGGATACAAAAACAACGACGCTTGTTCGACTGTGATGTTGAGTGAGTCCAATGCTCGAATGTGGCAAACAAGTTTGTCATACATCGAAGTTAATTTGGCTTTCGTGTTCATGTTATCGATACTCATCTTGAACAATTCCCGGATGTAAACTTGTATCAATAGCTTCTTCCTTCCAAATCGTTCTCGCAATGCTTCAATGACTTTCGGGTAATTGGCTACAGTGGCTGGAAAACTCTTGACGATATCATCACCTTTCGTGTTCGGTTCCATTGACTGAATTAAATATTGAAATTTGTCCGTTTCGTTTAGCTCATCATCTTCATGAATTTTTTTAAATTGAGCCCACCAGCTCAACCAATCCAGCAACTTTCCACTGAATTTCTTTAATTCAATCTTGGGTAGTTTGAATTGACGACGTCGATGTGATGACGAGCCAATTGACGAAGCTACATCATCATTCACCACTTTTGCAGCCATTTCACTTTCCGTTACTTGTTTATCGATCTTCAACTTTGCTTTCACTATCCCCGTTAATATATCTTCGCAGGCGATAGTTTCGTTGAAATTATCCTCGTCTGTAGCTTCTGGATCTTCCAACATCTCGTTGAACATAGTCTGATCGATATCCTGAACTCGGGTTTGTAATTCATTTAACCGCTCATATTTCGCCTTTAAAGTAATGATGCTCTTCGCAGTTTGTAATTCGGTCTCCACCTCATTGATTGTTCTCGTAATTAGACCACGAATTGGTGTACGAGCTTTTTTTAGCTTTTCCATTTCATCGACGATTACGTAATCTCAAACGAAGATAAAAATTACGTTTGACTCAATTTACAATTTTCGAATTTCACACTAAAATACTGATGTCCACCCGGGGGCGCCAAATGTTATAATTCTGCTTTTTCCTAGCTAACAGCTACGAATAGAACTTTCTTTATTTTAGGGGACTTTTTAGTGTGTACAAGTGAAAACGAATGGAGTTCTCTTTTTTAACTGATTTTTATTACAATTATCTCGGAAAACTAGATTTTAAAACATTCCAATGGCAAACTTCGATTTTTCTACTCTCTGGCATTTAACACCCCTAATTCAAAGACAAACAAATTATAAATTCAGAACTAATGGTTTTACCATTTAGGCTCTCACTCATATGAAAATATTTTTTTTTTCAGAAAAATAAATTTCAGGCTTAGATAAAAAGATGTGAACCCTTAAAAAATTAACAAAAGAAAATCAATTTTCATTTGAATATATAAATGCACTTACATTTTTTGCAACACTAAAATACTTAACACACTTGTTACAAACACAATTGTTTGTCTTTATTATTATTTCAGATAATGTCAAATACACAAATAAAAAAAAAATTTAAAAAACACACTTTTTGAAAAACGAACTAAAAAGTAGAAAATAAACGCATACATTAATATAGAAAAGGAACAAATGTATACTATATTAGTTTCTAACAAGAGAGACTACCAACGTTTATTCCCTTTCCTTTCTGAATGCGCCACCCACTTTTATTTTATGTAACAAATGGGAACGGAAAACTGTTTGTCAATCGAAAATTAGCATTTTAAATTAGTCAAAAATTTAATATTTGCATCTATGCTAAGATGTGTTAAATACCGTTTAAATATTTTTTCTTCTAACAATTTCAAAGGAAATATAATTATAAAAGACATAACGCTGGTGTTAATGCAAAATTTATTTTCCACTTTTTAGTTTGTTTTTCAAAAAGTGTGTTTTTAAAATTTCTTTTTATTTATTTTTTTATTTTAGAGTTTTTAGTTATATAATATTACCTACAAATAAGTTAACCACATTATTTCACAGAAAATACACCATAAGTAAAACTAGCAATCAAATCACTTACCGAACATTTAATATTCTTTGAAATTTAAAGTAATTTTAATAAGGTTAATTGCACTATAACAATTGTAATTATGTTATTCAAACATCCAGTGTAAAATTTTAGTACGTTTCTTTGCTCATTGTATTAATTTTAAGTTGTACATAAATTATTAAATATGAGATTTCGCACCAAATGTCAAGTTTTTTTCGGAAAAAAGGTCTGAATTGTAGAGCTTTTTCCTTAAAATTCGAATCGTTATATTACTGTATGTAATTGACAGATTACATACAGCAATGATAATTAGAAATCATTAATTATGTATTAAAATGTATTGAAAAAATAATAATTATGCAACTATAGTAAAAAAAAACTTAACGAGAACACAAAAAAATCTGGATTTAGAAGAAATAACAATTATTTAAAATTTTCGAAATACAAATCACTCATTATTTACAATTTAAGGCCATTTTTTCATATAAAAATGACAAAAATGTGTAATATGTCCTTTATTATAATGAGATACTCAGTATGAGCAAAATTTCAGCGCGGTAAATGGGTCATTCAGATCTTATGGATTTTCATATTTTCATACATAATAACTGATTTTTAATTATCATTGCTGTATGTAATCTGTCAAATACACCAAAATAACGATTTGAACTTTAAGAGAAAAGGTCTATAAGCGTTGAAATTAGAACGAAATGTCATACTTTTATTTTTTTTTGTGTTCATTATTTATAATGTAAGGCCTTTTATCCATATGAAATGACACAAACATGTATGATGTCTATGATTCTAATGATATACACTGTATTACCAAAATTCCTTCGCTCAAAATGAGTCAACCAGAGGATGAGGATTTCAGTGCAATTCTTAGAGGTCTTTCAGAATGAAGAAAAATTTGAATTTTTTTTCTTCAGATTTATAAAGTTTTTTGCTTTAAAAGTTTTAGAAATACGTACTGACTGCTTCAACAAACTTGTCTTTTCAATTTGGGAATCACTCACATAATGGGAAGTTACTGAAAAATGAATCACAAAATTCCACCCATCAAAGCTCTCAAAAGTCAAGTTAAATAAAAGTGTTTAAAAACGCATGAAATGGATAAATTCGCTAACCTTATTTTAATAATTGCGCCTAAATCCGGCTCGAAAGACCATGAAAATATCTAATTTAATTACTTTATTTCCTAACACAATATTTACCATACGAAGTTATTTGTTATAATTAAAGAATTTCAACCACTAATATTTATTATAAAATAAAATATAATTCTTAAAATAAAGTTTATCAATTTTATTCACAAAATAAAATTGTACCAAAATAAATGGTAATAAATGGTACCTGAACCTGGTATTGAAATGTCGCTTGGTAATTAATTGTTTACATCTTTTGGGAATCGAAAAAATAGAAGTGATCTTTTAATTTAAAATCAATACTCAAACTTTGCATATCATGCCGAAGTCTTGGGTTTTAGCACCAGATGGACGGATGAATAATTTAAAATGAATTGATAATGAATGCACTTACAGTAAAACCTTTGTACTAAACGCAGTTCACTATAATTTGCAAACTCGAAGGGCTTTTAATTCCTTCGACATCGTCTTTCGCCGAAATTTCGTTTTGAGTCTCTGTCGCGCAACAAATTAGTTGGTAACGCTTCTTACTAGAGGACTTGATCTCATAAGAAAGTAACATATGCCATTCTAAAATCGTGCCTCAGTAGATTTAGGCTTCCTTCTAGTTATTTTACTAACCTGTTTTTTAACACTAGCTTGTTGTGCGAATGAATTCCCAAAAATATAAATATGTATCCAATTTCGAATGATGAAAACAAATATGCAATTTTATGATTTAATTTTGTTACTATTATTTGTAAATATATAGTTTGCAGAAAAAAGTGTTTTTAGCTTGCCTAATATTTGCCAAAAATAAAGTGATCTAGAAAACGTGAATTTGTTGTCATAAAAACTAAAAGGGCGCCAACTTATATACACCACAATTTCATATAAATTTGGTAAATATAATTAGTTATTTAGTTAAGCATGCTCAACTATAGATGGCAGCACGGGTAAGTTGGTTGCATTTAACTTTTAATATTTACAAACAGAAATTAAGTCAATTTCTTTTCAGAATAATTTAGAATATAAATCAAAGGACAATGTAAATGATACAAGATAAGTGTTGTTAAATGCCAGAGAGTAGAAAAATTGAAGTTTGCCATTGGAATGTTTTAAAATCTAGTTTTCCGAGATAATTGTAATAAAAAATCAGTTAAAAAGAGAACTCCATTCGTTTTCACTTGTACACACTAAAAAGTCCCCTAAAATAAAGAAAGTTCTATTCGTAGCTGTTAGCTAGGAAAAAGCAGAATTATAACATTTGGCGCCCCCGGGTGGACATCAGTATTTTAGTGTGAAATTCGAAATTTGTAAATTGAGTCAAACGTAATTTTTATCTTCGTTTGAGATTACGTAATCGTCGATGAAATGGAAAAGCTAAAAAAAGCTCGTACACCAATTCGTGGTCTAACTACGAGAACAATCAATGAGGTGGAGACCGAATTACAAACTGCAAAGAGCATCATTACTTTAAAGGCGAAATATGAGCGGTTAAATGAATTACAAACCCGAGTTCAGGATATCGATCAGACTATTTTCAACGAGATGTTGGAAGATCCAGAAGCTACAGACGAGGATAATTTCAACGAAACTATCGCCTGCGAAGATATATTAACGGGGATAGTGGAAGCAAAGTTGAAGATCGATAAACAAGTAACGGAAAGTGAAATGGCTGCAAAAGTGGTGAATGATGATGTAGCTTCGTCAATTGGCTCGTCATCACATCGACGTCGTCAATTCAAACTACCCAAGATTGAATTAAAGAAAGTGGAAAGTTGTTGGATTGGTTTAGCTGGTGGGCTCAATTTAGCAAAATTCATGAAGATGATGAGCTAAACGAAACGGACAAATTTCAATATTTAATTCAGTCAATGGAACCGAACACGAAAGGTGATGATATCGTCAAGAGTTTTCCAGCCACTGTAGCCAATTACCCGAAAGTCATTGAAGCATTGCGAGAACGATTTGGAAGGAAGAAGCTATTGATACAAGTTTACATCCGGGAATTGTTCAAGATGAGTATCGATAACATGAACACGAAAGCCAAATTAACTTCGATGTATGACAAACTTGTTTGCCACATTCGAGCATTGGACTCACTCAACATCACAGTCGAACAAGCGTCGTTGTTTTTGTATTCGATGGTGGAAGCGAGTTTACCGGAAGAAGTGTTAGTGGCTTGGCAGAGATCAGGAATGTATGAGAAAGATGGTTCAGTCGAGGTACCACCCAAAAGCGAACTGGATTATTTGTTGGAATTCTTACGAGACGAAGTCGAACGTGAAAAACAACGAGCATTGGTAAAGTCTGGTATGAGCAATAGCAAAGATACTCAAAAGAAGGCACAATCGTTAGTTCCAACAGCAGCCGCATTACATGTCGGCGAGATGAAGTTGGGATGTATTTTTTGCGGCAAACACGAACTCTCTCAGGACTGCAGATTGGCGAAAGAGATGTCAATGGATCAGAAGTTCGAGTGTATTAAACAGAAACGTGTTTGCGGAAAATGTTTGCTGCCCGGTCACAGGAAATATCGATACTCAGCAAAAATATCATGTGAAAACTGTTCTCGTCAACATTACACAATCGTGTGCCGACAGTCAAGTGAAAATCAAATAGTCAAAGCAGTGACGGTGTCTAATACCGGATCGAACAACATTCTCAGCAGTACAGTCGTCTTGAAGTGTATCATGTTACGAGTCAAAAGTCGTACGGGCATCATTACAGTACGTGGTTTCCTGGACGATGGAAGTCAACGAAGTTACATTTCCACAAGATTGGTTAAAATGATCGATGGAAAATTGTTGGGAAAGTATTTCGAGAAGAATACTTTATTCGGTGGCATTGTGACTGGCATTGAGGAGCGATCCATATACGAAGTAGACATATTGGGTCAGTTGAACGATATCTACAAGTTGAATCTAGCAACTAAAGACAAGATAACTGGTTCGATCATTAAACTGCCAGATGGTCCATGGATGGACGAATTGAAAATACTGGGCATTCAACTTAGCGATTGTGAATCACCAATAGAAGATATCGACATACTTCTTGGAGCCGTTGTTTTAACGAATCTGGAAAACGGAAAAAGCATTCTGATGAAAAGTGGACTGAAAGCGGTGGAAACTGTTTTTGGCTGGACGGTTATGGGTCCGATTCCGACAGAAGTTCACTTGAACACAACAATGTGTATGGCCGTTTCGTTCGTGAATGAAGCAAGTATCGCTCAACTCTGGGAATTGGATATAATTGGCATTAAAGATCCAATAGAAATGGAATCCAAGATTGAAAGAGATCGTCGAGTGAAGGAGGAGTTTGACAAAAAGATTTTTCACGCCAACGATGGAAAATACAAAGTCAGTCTACCTTGGATCGATGGTGTTCAGACGATTCCGAACAATTTCCAGATTGCCCATAAACGATTGATAAATGCTACGAAAACATTAAAGCAGAAAGGTATGTACAACACTTACGATGCTTTGTTTAAACAGTGGCAGGAAGAAGGTTTCATCAAGGAAGTGAAGGATTTTCCGATGGAACATTGTCATTACATTCCGCATCATCCGGTATACAAACCACAAAATAAGACAACTCCAGTACGTCCAGTCTTCGACGCATCGTGTAAAATTGGTCGACATCCATCACTCAACGAATGTCTGGAAAAGGGTCCGAACCTAATCGAGTTGATTCCGGACGTGACACTGCAATTTCGTGATGGTTTGATTGGCGTTATATCTGTTATAAGAAAAGCCTTTCAAATGATTGTGGTACAAGAAGGAGATCAAATGTTTTTGCTGTTTCTATGGTGGGAGGACGAGTCGAATACAAAACTGAAGGTTTTAAGGCACAAACGAATCGTCTTCGGTTTAAAATGCAGTCCGTTTATATTGGCTGCAGTGATTGAACATCATTTGGAAAACGTTCCACCGGAAAACAGACAACTCGCAGAAAAACTGAAGAAATTTTTATATGTCGACAACAGTGTCACAGCGGTACATACAATGCAAGAATATGAAGATTTCAAGCAACGTTCAATCGACATGCTGGGGCAGGCGAATTTGGAGTTGAGACAGTGGGAACACACAGTTTTGAGTAAAGAAAGTGACCTAGGAGATGGTCACGGAGATGGATAGTCCGTTTTGGGAATGCGATGGAACAGAAAGAAAGATACACTCTCATGTGCGACGATTCCAGAGATTCCAGAAAAATTATCGAAACGGACATTGTTGGCAACGATGAATAAGATTTTTGATCCCATGGGAATATTGGCTCCGGCAATGATATATCCAAAATTGATGTTGCAATCTACATGGAAGCATGAATTAGGATGGGACGATACATTTTTGCCAAATATGAAAGAAGAGTTCCTCAAATGGATGAAGGATTTGAATTACCTACAACAAGTTGAGATTCCACGGAATATGAGAGGTAATTTTTACTTACACGAAACTTCAGTAGAGCAGCTCCATGTGTTCTGTGATGGGAGTCAAGTGGAGTATGCGGCACTTGCATTTCTACGAGTGGAAAGTGCTGATCGGGTTTCAGTGCAATTGGTACAATCGAAAGCAAGAGTGACGCCTCTACACAAGACGACAACTCCAAGAATCGAATTAATGGCATGTACCATCGGTGCTAGACTTGGAACATCAATTCTACGTAACTTCGAACGAAATATTCCGTGCTTTTATTGGAGCGATTCAACAACAGCATTGGCTTGGATCAAACAAAACGACGAATGGGGAACGTTTGTTGGCAACCGAGCGAGAGAAATTGTACAATTGACAGAAGAGGATGCATGGAGACATCAGTCAGAACTTGAAACATCAGTCTGTTTCGTTGAATCCTTGATGAATGATCGACCACTTACGTACGTGTCTGATGATCCTGACGATTTGATACCATTATGTCCAGCAGCATTTTTACGTGACATCGAACGAGCAGAATTTCCTGAAATTGAAAAAATCACCGGGAGAAAGTTACGGGAAAAGTTAAGACATTTGAGCCAGTTGAAGGAGGAATTGCGAAGTCGTTTCCGTAGCGAATATTTGGGACAACTAGTTCAACGAATGAATCCGAAGTACAATTACCAGTTCCGTTTGGGTGAGATTGTCTTGATCGTAAGCGACGATAAGAAACGATTGGAATAGCCTATGGCTCGCATCATCGAATTGATCTAAGGTACAGATGGAGTAATCAGAGTGGCGAGAGTCAAGACAGCCCGAGGAGAGTTGACCAGACCGTTACAACGTTTAATTCCGTTGGAAATAGGTTACGACGGAGAGGTGCCAGTGTTTGTTGAAACAAAGGAGCGAAGGAGATTGGACAAGTAAAAGTCATGGAACCAGTGGTCAAATGTCGAACTAAGGTGAAGAAGAAGACGATTTCAAAGAATGTTATTGATGAATCTGATTCGAGTGGAAATGCGGAGCGAGTCACGCGATATGGCAGAAAGGTAAGACCTCCGGTTCGATTCAATTAATTTAATTTTTTTGATAAAAAAGGTGGGAGAATGTTAAATGCCAGAGAGTAGAAAAATCGAAGTTTGCCATTGGAATGTTTTAAAGTCTAGTTTTTCGAGATAATTGTAATAAAAATCAGTTAAAAAAGAGAACTCCATTCGTTTTCACTTGTACACACTAAAAAGTCCCCTAAAATAAAGAAAGTTCTATTCGTAGCTGTTAGCTAGGAAAAAGCAGAATTATAACAAGTGTAAATAAAATTATTTAAGGAATATAAGAATATAACAACAATAATACGAAAATTTTCTTTTAGCTTCCGTTTTTTTCAGATTGTGATGATTCTGAACAATTGTTTCACCGGCATTTTTCTCTTTTTGGTGTTAGGTTGATTAACCTTATCAGTTATTTTGTTTGGCCCGGCTACACCAGTCGGTGGAGTATGAGAGTATTTATCTTTAGGTTTAGGTGCAAATACCGACTCTTATTTATTTTTATTCTTATGGTTCTTTGGGTTATTAAAGTCAATCAGACCACCTCCTTTTGTCCTGTCCTGCAATGGTCAAGATGTGCTATGTCAACCAATTTGCTATGTACTTTAGTTTTCCATCTTCTTTACATAAAGTTATATACTATACGCATTATTCGAAAATATATATGTGCATTTTCAAAGCTTCTCGACCCACTTGTATGCAAACACATTTAATTTTATTTAATATGTTCTATTTTGAGGTACAAATGGCAAAGGACCAGCGGCAAGACATTGTGATATTATTTTTCTTCTCTATATTTTT
Source organism: Diogma glabrata (assembly GCA_963693315.1). Lineage (NCBI taxonomy): Eukaryota > Metazoa > Arthropoda > Insecta > Diptera > Cylindrotomidae > Diogma > Diogma glabrata. The sequence continues at coordinate 403,461,246 of OY856187.1, forward strand.
TAGTAAGTGTGTAATAATATTAACAGGGAGGTGAAAAGAAAAAAAAACAAAAAATGGAGTTGAATTGGTTTTTTTTTTTTTTCTTTTTTTTTTTAAGGCGTTCATGTTCCATGTAGGAGCGTTGCCGGGCTAATCAGCTTTGAATATTCACCACGGTCATTCGCAACAGCAACATAATTACCATGGCAGTCGATTTTTTTAAGGTCGTTTATTACGTCAAGCTCCCATTGTAGTCGTGGTCTACCTCGCGGTCGCCCACTCCCTGGGGTACTAACGTACATTTTTCAAATCATTCCAGACTGTGAATCGGCTCGTAGAACCAAGCAATCCTATAAGAACGGATACAACCTATTATATCAGGACCCTCAAGAAGGTCTCTGATCTCAAAGTTATACCGGGTCCTATACTCTCCATCGTCTGTGGACCAAAAATGTGGCGTAGGATCTTACGCTCAAATACAGATAAATGCGATTCATCATTTTGTGTAAGGGTCCACGTTTGTGACCCATACCTCACAACCGGTCTAATCAATGTCTTGTATAGCTTGAGCTTGGTGTTAGTTGATACATACGGTGATCCAAGGAGAGGTTTAATTGAGTAGAAAGTTCGATTACTCCCTCAATTCGTTCATTGCCACACATCAAATCTTTCTTCTCAGCATCTATTGAAACATTCATATGTTTGGTTTTATTGTAGTTAATTTGCAGACCAATTTTTCTAGCACCACTCTCAAGCGACTTGAAAGTCTCATTCATAACAGCTTCACTTTGGCCGAGGATGACAACATCATCAGCGTAAGCAACCATCTGTACTGAGTTTATTGACAAGATATTGTTATTAGTCGGTAGTTTCTTTTGACGGCACACATATTCCAAGGCTAAATTAAAAAGTATAGGAGAGATAGCATCACCTTGTCTTAAACCGGAGTCGACTTTAAAAAACTTTGATATTTCGTTCTCTACTCGTACACCAGCATTGAGAGTTCTGTACTGTCATTTGCATTGTGATACCAGCTTACCAGGAATTCCCATTGACACCAGAGCAGACCAAAGAGTCTCTTGTTCTAGAAAGTCGTAGGCCTGCCTGAAATCAATGCAAAGTTGGAGCACAGGTATGTTGAACTCTCGACACTTTTCCAAAATCATCCTTATCGAGAAAAGTGCATCGGTAGTACCTCGGCCCCACCGGAAACCACACTGATATTCTCCAAACAGTTGTTCAGCAAAAGGATTGATTTTGGATAGCAAAATGTAGGAAAAGATCTTATATGCTGTGCAGAGGAGAGCGATTCCTTTGTAGTTTGCACATTGTAGGCCATTACCTTTTTTATGGATTGGTTTCAGCATAGCTGTGTTCCAGTCCTGTGGCATGGTTTCAGTTTTCAGTCCTCCAGATCATTTGAACAAGCTCAAATAATCTTATGGTTAGAGTTTCGCCACCATCTACAATCATTTCGGATGTTATATCGTCGATACCAGGTGCTTTATTGCGTTTTAATTTTGACTGCGCCGCTTCGAATTCCTCTTTGGTTGGTTCGTCTACAAGTACCTTTGAAGCATAAATAAGCTTTGCTCGTCGCCTGACTTGTTGCGGGTCACTTAAGTTGAGAAGATTCTCAAAATAAGCGGCCCAAGTATCTAAAATATTTTTAAGGTCTACTGGTAGTTCCACCTTTGTAACGGCTTGTCTTGCCAGTTTATAGTTTTCCTTCGTAGACCTGGTGTTGCGTCCTTGTAAACACTTCAGATAGCAATCTCTTTAGTATTGAATAGCGTCAAGGCATACTTGATCCATCCATGGCTTCTGGGACTGGTTCTGTGGTCGTCCAAGTATTCCCTCAGCAGCGCTTAAAACAGCATCTTTGAGCAAATACCATGACTTATCAACGTCTCCTTTAATGGTTTCTGATTTAGCCAATGTTTGGGCAATATGGATTTGATATCTCTCTTCTGTTTCAGCATTCTTTAATGATGAGATGTTAAAACGTTTCCGTTGATTGAATTTTGGAATGCTTGGATTTGTGAAGTGGAATCTTATCGTAGCACATACAAGGAAGTCGTCACTTCCAATGTAAGTACATCTAAAGGATCGCACATCCAGAACGCTCAAAAAGAAATGCGCTGTTACTAGAACGTGATCAATTTGATTTCGAGTGTTTCCCTTCGGTGAGACCCAAGTCTGCTTATGAATCGATCGATGCGGAAAGAACGTACTGGCAATTCTCAAATTATTTGATAATGCAAACTCAGTCATTCTCTCACCATTATCATTCGAATTCAAATGCAGGCTATTGGGACCCACCACAATTTCATAAGAGATATCTCTTCCAACCTGTCCATTAAAGTCACCAAGAACCATAATGAAATCGCGTGTGGGTGTTTGTTTCATAACCTCTTCCAGTGCTATGTAGAACTTATCCTTTTCATCGACGGTCTTAGCTTCAGTTGGTGCATGCATGGAAATAAGAGAAATATTGTTATATGTACCACGAACACGTAGATAGCAGATTCTCTCACTGACCGGGATGAATTTCATCACGGCTTCTTGTATGCGTGTACCAACAAAAAAACCAATTCCAAATTCTCTTCGAGAAGGATGACCACTACAGTATAGAAAGTGACTATCCATATCTTGTTTTCCGATTATATCGGCTGTCTAATTTCTTGTAGAGCAATAATATCTATCATATGCCTCTCAGCCTCTGTTTCTAGACTTATAAGAGCATCAGGAGCGCTCAGGCTGCGTACGTTCCACGTTCCGATTCAGTAGTCTGGTCCTTTTTCACGTCCAGGTAAAATTCTGCTTGTATGTCCGGGTCTGTTATTCTCTTTCTGATAACCAAATTTAACATATTAGTTTTTTTCCGGGGTTAGGGTGATAACCTTAGGCGTAACCCAAATTGTCATAAATGGGTCCGTTCTGCATATTAAGGTCACCAGAAACAACCTTTTTACACGTTTACATAGCGAGCCGCTTGATACAAGACAGACGCCCGGCTTGGAGCGGATATATAGAATGATATGTAGAACAGACGCTTGAGTCGCATTGGTTGTAAGGCGCCAATTTGCCGTGATGTAGCGTCATTGACTAAGTAGTTTTTACTCTGCTTGTCTCCAGTACACCAACCTAATTCTGTCAGCATTACCCATGCAGCACGGCGTGGACGTCGAATTTCGGATTTCGCTACCCAATTTTGGTTGAACTGTAAAAATATTTCTTTAACTTATGCTATTAAAATATTTTAGTTTAATTCTAATTACCAATAATTATTCATGTTATATCTTTTTAATTACCAAAACTGTTAAAATCAATCAAGTAAAAATCAAATCAATCAAAATCAGTTATGTTTTAAGAAAACAATAATTAAATTAAAAAATAAAACTAATAAAGATTGAGATTAAAAGTTACCATTAATAAAATTTATGAATTATGATTTTACACTTAAAGAAAATAAAGGAAGCTATAAATTTGGATGATAATAAAATAATTATAGCTGTGTTTACTCAAAAAATGACATTTTTTCATTAGATAATATTTTGATTATTTTCAAATTACTTCTAGTGGAGGTCAGTTGTAAGATGTCACGCCCGCTTGAGCAAGCGCACAGTGGAAATGGAAAAGCGTGTACGGATAACTTAAATTGAATTATTTATAACTATAGATTAATTAAACTGTGCAACCCTGTGAAAATTATTGTTGGTAAACCTGTGATAAAGTGACTGACATCTACATATATTATTTCGTCGTTCGTTAGCTTATGTGCTCTTTTGTCCTGAAACCTTCAGAAGTTATATCTCAATTTACTTAATTCGTTTCCTTTTATTTTAGTGCTATGGTGACAAACAAGCCTCTCAGTTCTATGAATGTGAGCTTGGAACAACTGCAGTCACAAAATCCGTTGTAATATTTGACATTCTTCCCGATGGATTATTGTACGTGCCTTCAGTGTAAATTAATTTTGGTAACTGATGACTCCTTATTGCCCAACTTTGATTAAAGCCAATGATGACCGGTTAATATCCTGGTTTGCATGTGTAACGAGGAGATCCTGAACATAAAATGTAATACCATTGAAACTCATAACTACGTAGTATGGAAATGCTATACCAAAACCTTAATGCGACTTAAAAATAAAATAACCAAAACGTTACTGATATGAATTTTTAAAATAGAATTCATATTTATGTTAATAAGCATTAGAATAGCACTTAATAATACCGATGTTCGCCACTAGGTGATGTCTTATTATCAAAAGAGATATTTGTTATGTCAAATACTTCTTGTTTGTTTCCATTCCATTACAAAATTTTCTATTGTTAACTTTAGTTCCGCCATTAACAGATTTGTTTCGCCTAATAATTTCAAATAATAACAAATAAATTCTTTGAAAGGTGGAAATAAATAAATTATAGTTTTCTTTCATCAACAACCTCATTTTAAATGAAAACTAGCCGCAACATTGAGCATATTCCACATCATTGGTCCTTCAAGTAACCGGATAAGTGAGGTTAAATTCAAAATATATCCACATGGAAAAATTATAATTGATATTCTGATCACCGCAATTGTACAAAATTTATATATTTTGGATCACCGCAATTTTACAAAAATTTATATATTTTGGATCACCGCAATCTTACAAAATTTATGTATCTTGAATCACCGCAATTTGAGAAAAATTAATATTTCAAAGATCACCGCTGTTTAAATAAATAAGGTATTTGGACAACTATATTGCTGCTACAATCAACACCGCAGTGTAAAAAATAATTGGTTAACATACAAAAAATAGTAGACTACATGTGAGTCAATACAAATTGTTTTTATTGTTACAGCTTTTCTTCGTACAGTCATTGTTCGCTAAATATTTAATTTCAAGACACTATGACGGATCAAAGTAGGATTGATCATTGCAAACGATCGGTTAATGCTTATAAAAGTTATGTCACACGATATACAGATATTCTAAATGATGCAACCAAGCTCACCAAGGGCGATTTAGATTCAATGCTTAATAGAGTACAATCCTTGTATGATAAATATGACACTGCTCAATTTGATCTAGAAGATGTAGATCCAACCGCGATTAGAACATCGGAAAAGGATCGTTCTGATTTTGAATCTAGCTGCAGATCAGTGGAAGCAATTATCAGAAATCGGATAGAATTATTTAAAATCAAAACTATTGCTCACAAACCAGATAGTAGACAAACCGCGTCAACTCCGCTCTCGCTTCCATTACCTGAAATTCCGCTTCCTAAATTTGATGTTAGTTTCACGTCGTGGGTTGAATTTAGGGAAAGCTATACACATAGGGTTCACAACGAAAAACGGTTAAGTGCAATCTTAAAATTTTCTTGTCTTTAAAATTGTTTACTAGGTGGTACTGCGTACAATTTTATTCAGTCGATCCCAAACACTGAAGAAAATTATCTTCAAGTTTGGGAATCTATATTTAATCACTATGAAAATGAACCTCGTATTAAATACTTTCATGTAAAAAATTTATATAATTTAAAACCTGTTCGAAAAGAGAATAGTTCAACCGCACTTCGAGAATTTATAGATAATTTCTGGAAACAATATAATGCGTTAAAAGCACTCAAAGTTCCTATTGACAGTTGAGATTTAATATTAACATTTCATATATCTGAATTGGTTAATCAATCATCGCGTCAGCAGAATGAAACAAAAAAACCTACCAACAAAATTCCTTCCGTCAAAGAGATTATGGATATATTTTCCGAAAGAGCGCGTATTTTGGAAGCAATGTCCCCTATGGACGAAATCCAATCAAAACCTAATTATAATAATAAATTTAAAAAGGTACAATCTTTTGTTGCGACTGAAAACCACAAACAAATCAGTTGCAATTATTGTAAGAAAGACCATTATATTTTCAAATGTCAAACTTTTCTTGATTTGTCCATATATGACAGAAATAAATGGGCTCAAACTAATTAATTATGTCAGAATTGTTTAGGTACTCATCACATATCTAAATGCCAATCGTTCTTTAGATGTAATCACTGTAAAGGGAAACATCACACTATATTGCATATAAATTATTCAAATTATAATCGAGAAAAAGCAAATTATAGTTACAAAGCCGATGTTCCTATTCAAAAGGGCAGTTCTGACTTGAATCAACCCACTGGTTCTAAATCTAATCAACTTGATAATAATAATAAACCGCTTTCAGGCTCTAGTAGCATTATGCCAATTTCCATACCTCAAACTTGTGCTGTTCAAATAAACCCGCTTATAAAAACTTTTAATCAACCATCAGTTAACGATTCTATTTATGACAAAATAAGCATGTGTAATTTTGTCGCTATCAAACAAGTTGTACTATCCACCGTAATAGTTTGGGTAAAAGGTGCATCAGGTGACAAATATTCATGTTGTGGATTGCTTGATAGTGGATCACAGTGTAACTTCATAACTGAAGACCTTGTTTAAAAAATTGGACTTTCTAAAAGACCAATAAGTACTTCTATTTTAGGAATAAATCAAAGGGCTATGGAAATTAAACATAAAGTAAATTTAACTCTTGGGTCAAGAATAAATAATTACCATATCAATTTGGATTTCCTAGTTTTAAAAAATCCACTGAGTGACTTACCCTTACAAAGAATAGAATTCGATGCTTCCAAAATATCTACATCTATTGAACTAGCTGACCCAACTTTCTACAATCCGCAAAGAGTAGACATGTTATTGGGAGCTGAAACCTATTTCGATATCATTAAAACCGAAAAATTGATCTTAATCAAAGAACTCCCGCCGTTCGTTGATTCTGAATTTGGATATATACTTTGTGGTACAATAAATCAAAATACCAATACTCAACAAGTATCAATGTTCTGTTGTGACGTTGATATACTTCGTAAAGAAATTTTAGAATTTGCTAAAATTGAAAACATTAAAGTCAAAAATTATTTCTCTATCGAGGAAAAATCTTGTGAGTTACATTATGTAAGTAATGTTAAACGAGACATCACTGGGAGATATAGTGTTGCTCTACCTATAAAGCAAAACATAACATCGCTTGCGAATAATCGGAAAAACGCATTAAAACAATTTCTTTCTTTAGAAAAAAAATTAGACGCAAATCCCATTCTAAAACAGGACTATACAAAATTTATGGATGAGTATATAATATTAAATCAAATGGAATTAGTAAACGAATCTATTCCACAAAGGTGTTATTTTCTACCACACCATCCTGTGTTTAAAGAAAGTTCAACAACTACCAAATTGATAGTTGTTTTTAATGGTTCCTCGAAATCGGCATCTGGACTTTCACTCAATGACGTTCTTATGACAGGACCCACCATTCAAAATGATTTACTATCAGCTATTTTACGTTTTCGCAAAGTTCCAATTGCTATGACTGCTGACATTAGTAAAATGTATCGTCAGATCAATATACATCCAGATGATAGATTTTTACAATTAATATTTTGGCGTAAATCAAAGGACGACCCAATCTCCGTGTATAAGTTGAACACAGTAACATATGGTACAACAAGTGCACCATTTCTCGCCATTAAGACACTAAAACAATTAGCATCCGATGAATATTCTCAATATCCCAAAGCATCCAAGGTACTTTCGGAAGAAATATATGTTGACGACTTAATTTCAGGCGCAGACACTGAAAATGAAAGTACGTTTATAAAAAAAGAACTTATTAAGCTATTAGCTGCTGGAGGATTTGAAATACGAAAATGGACCTCCAATAATAAAAATGTAGTACCCTCAAATAGCACTGAGCATATTATTACTACTTTAGGAATTATTTGGGATTCTCAAAATGATGCCATTAACATCAATCTCACTCAATTTGGCGCACAGACTGTGATAAATAAACGAACAATACTATCTGAAATTGCACAGTTATATGATCCTTTATGATTATGCGTTCCCGTCATATACACCGCTAAACAATTTATGCAACAGCTATGGAGTATTCCAAATTTAAGTTAGGATGATGAAATTCCCGAACAATTTAACCCAAAATTGATTGAGTTTTCTGATCAACTAAATTTATTAAACACCATTCAGGTTCCCAGATGCATTGTACAGTCCAAATCCAATACACTAGAACTACATGGATTTGGCGATGCCTCTCAGAAGGGATATGGATGATGTATTTACTTACATACCATTAATGCAAAAAACCAATACGAATGTCACTTACTCTGTGCAAAATCAAAGGTGGCTCCGCTAAAGGGTCAAACTATACCCAGATTCGAATTATGTGCTTCTCTGTTACTAGCACAGTTATACGAAAAGGTAGTAGCAGCTTTAAAAACTCATTTCACTAAAATTATGCTGTGGACAGATTCAGAAATCACGCTCCATAGAATAAATTCTCCTCCCGCTAAATACGCGACGTTCGTTGCTAACCGCGTGTCCCAGATTCAGGAAATCACATCTCCTGAATTATGGCATCACATTCCTTCAGAAAATAACCCCGCTGATTTAGTATCTCGTGGGTTAATGCCACCACAATTAAAGACCTGTTATCTATGGTGGCATGGACCTCGATTTTTATGCAATCAGGATAAATGTCCTGAAAAGAAGAAGTATGGCTCACTATATAATGCCGAAGATTCAGAAGAAATCAAATCTCAAAAGCCAATTTCATTAAACATAACCACATCTAACAAACTGTTGGAACACGCTGAAACTTACGATGAAACTTTGCGTCTAGCCGCAATATCTCGTCGATTTATTAAATACTTATCCAACAAAGTTCGTGGTGTTGAAAATACGTCTTTTACTGATTACTTAACCACAAAAAAACTAGAAGATGCATTAATAGGTTTAGTTAAAAATATTCAATCCGAACACTATTTTGAAGAAATTAAACAACTAAACGTAAACAAATCTAACTATAAAAAAAACCCGCTGAAAAAATTAAATCCGTTTCGTGATGAGAAAGGTCTATTGCGAGTTAAATAAATATGATTAAATAAATCTGAATTTCTAACATATGACCAAAAGCATCCGTTACTATTGCCTAACAATCACCAATTTACAAAAATGGTTGACAAAAAAGAACATCTTCGTAACCTTCATGCAGGTCCTCAAAGTTTACTAAGTTTTGTGAGACAAAAATTCTGGATCCCAAGGGGTTTAACTCTTTGCAAACGTACTGTTCATAATTGCATCATTTGTTTTCGAAATAAACCCACTTCGATTACTCAAATAATGGCACAATTGCCAGCTGAACGCATACAACCAAGCCGCTCTTTTGAAAATACCGGGATTGATTACGCCGGTCCATTTAATATAAACAACAAAGTTCGTTCAAATGTTATTTGTAAAGCATATTTGGTAATATTTGTCTGTTTTTCCTCTAAGGCTAAGGGGTGTGATAATAGACAAGCTCCTCGTGCTACACCATCACATAGTGCTACACCATAGCCATCACGTAGCCTCGTGCTACACCATAGCCATCACACCCAGTGGTCCTACTCAAACAACAATCCCAATGGTATACAATTGACTGAATGGGCGGATGATAACAACATGTTCCTGGTATATGATGCAAAAGACATGAAAACCTTTAGATCTGCTAGATGGCAACGTGATTACAATCCCGACCTTTGTTTTTCCACAAAAAACGGACAACGTAACCCTATTCCAATATCTAGGGCTGTCTTACAAGGTTTTCCACGCTCTCAACATCGTCCAGTAATTCTTGAGGCTGGAATCCAAATCCCACTCATTAACTCTACTCCTCAACCTAGATGGAATTTTAACAAAGCTGATTGGGATAAATATAGGTTGGAGTTGGATGCAGTGATTCGCTGGATCCCACCCATTCCTAAAAATTATGATAGGTTCGTTGGAGCCATCATCTCAACTGCAAAGAAATGGATCCCAAGAGGCTTCCGTGAAGAATACATTCCTGGCTGGAGTAAAGAAAGCGATAAATTGTATGAGGAGTACCTTAGTAGTGGTGAAGCAGACGTGGCTGATGACTTAATTTACTCACTGGACGCCGCGAGGAAACAAAAGTGGACTAGCGCTGTTGAAAACATTGATTTCTCCCATTCAAGCAGGGAAGCATGGAGTCTCCTTCGGAAACTGGGTGGCTCAAACTCCATCACTCGCGCTAAAAATGAAATAAATCCAGAGGACATTGCAAATCATATCGTAAACATGTCTCGTTCTTCTATTAATCGCCTTCATAAGAGAACAATTAAACGTAAATTAAGAGAAATGAAGCGCAATTGCTCGTTTCCATCGAAGTATGCAAACTCTTTTAGTAGCGGAGAACTGGATTCAGCTCTGTCCCAAACAAAAAATGGAAAAGCAGCGGGCTACGATGGCGTATTTCCAGAATTTCTTAGAAATGCGGGAAAAAATGTAAAACAATGGCTAACTAAATTTTTCTCGATTATCCTAGAAACTGGCAATCTTCCAAAACACTTTAAGACTACGAAAGTGATAGCGATACTTAAACCAGGTAAACCATCCAATGAACCAGGGAGCTATCGCCCAATCGCACTTTTGAGCACCTGCTACAAATTGCTAGAACGGCTCATATACAACCGTATCGCACCGATTTTGAATGACCAGATCCCAGTCGAACAAGCTGGTTTCCGTCCCAATCGCAGCTGCACTGACCAACTGCTCGCTTTAACATCCTACATCGAAGCTGGGTTTCAAAAACAATTAAAAACAGGCGCAGTATTCATCGATCTCACTTCAGCATATGACACAGTCTGGCGAATTGGGATTATATATAAGCTGTTCAATGCAATACCTTGTAACACCATCTCACGCTTAATTAACAACATGCTGAGTAATCGTGTATTAAAAGTTCATCTAAATAATTCCTGTAGTAGGTCCAAAATGCTTAACAATGGTTTGCCACAGGGTTCCGTCCTGGCGCCATTACTTTTTAATTTGTACATCCATGACATGCCTGATACAACATCAAAGAGGTTTGGGTACGCGGATGATTGGACCCTGGCCACTCAAAATAAAAACATGAGTGTCTTGGAAGATTTGCTGTCAACTGACCTGGCGACAATGAATGACTATTTTCGAAAGTGGAGCTTATTTCCTAATCTAAGTAAAACCGAGAGTTCTTGTTTCCACTTAAACAACAAACTGGCAAAACACGAACTATCAGTGTTATTTAACGGCACTGTCATTAAATACAATCAACAGCCAAAGTACCTGGGTATTACTCTCGATAGAACTCTTTCTTTTAAGCTCCACCTAGAGAATACGTCAAAAAAATTTAAAACGAGAAACAATATATTGCATAAACTGGCAGGCTCGACATGGGGTGCTATTCCAGCAACCCTCCGCACAACTGCTCTAAGTCTGGTTTACTCAGTGGCTGAGTATGGCGCACCAGTCTGGCTGAATAGCACACATACTCAAAAAGTTGACTGCCAGCTGCATGCCGCGATGCGTACTATAAGTGGTACTATCAGGTCCACTCCTTTACCTTGGCTCCCTGTGTTAAGCAATATCGCTCCACCTGCACTCAGACGCTCGCATGCACTCATGCATGAACATAAAAAGGTCACCAACAACATCACGTTACCCTTGCACGAATATTACGGTGACCACACTAGTTGTCGATTGAAGTCAAGAAAGCCTCCACATAAAACTGCCAGCAACCTGCTGGCAGCTGGTTTTAATATCTTGGATGCTTGGGACACCTCCTGGAATGATTACAACACTTCTGGCGTTTCTATTACTAACCCGACTTCTGCCCAACCTGGTTTCGATCTGCCACGTCATACCTGGACCACACTAAACCGAATAAGAACGAATCATGGACGTTGTGCTGATTCGTTCTACAAGTGGGGAATCTCAGAGTTCCCTCAATGTGACTGCGGAGCTCCACAACAAACCATAAAACACATTGCAACAGTGTGCTCACTTCGACGATACAATGGCGACATCTCAGACATCCAATTGGCAACTCCCAATGTAGTAGCATGGATAAACTCACTCCATGTAAATATCTAATATGCAAATATACTGCCCAATGTTCAAGTATTTTAATATTTTACTTTTTAATTTTTTTAACTAAAAGACGCGCAATCATATTGATTGTAAGCTCATTTAATGTGTATTATTCATGTTTTGTTTTATGTAGATTTCATATGAAAATCTATCTATTTTAAGTTTTATTTTTGTTTTATTTTTGTTTTTAATGTGTCACAACAAAAACCGTACGCTAAATAAAAATATGTTCTTACGAAGAACTTACAACACTTTGTGCTCAAATCGAAGCATGCCTTAACTCTAGACCACTAAGTGCCCTGTCAAACGATCCATCAGATCTCTCTCCGTTAACACCTGGACATTTCTTAGTAGGTCAGCCCATCAATCTTATACCTGAACCATCTTTGTCACATCTAGATTTTAATCGTTTATCTAATTATCAACGACTACAATCCATGTTCCAAACCTTCTTTAAGCGTTGGTCAAACGAATATCTTTGCGAACTCCAACAACGTCAAAAGTGGCATGAACCAAATAAAAATATCAGGGTAGGATCATTAGTTCTATTAAAGGCAGATAACATTCCACCAAATAAATGGGCAATGGGACGCATCATCGTAGCGAAACCTGACATTGCAGGTTTAGTACGCGTTGTTTCAGTACAAACAAAATCAGGTGTCTATATTCGAACTATCAACAAAATTTGTATTTTGCCATATGAAGATAATTTGTAAACTATTTGATTAATTGTAGTGATAAAATTTTTATGAGTGTCTTTCTTTCTTTTTTTTACTATAAATCATTAATAATGTTTACCGAGCAATGATTGGATATGCGATGCTGTATGAAATAATTTGTGTTGACAAACTTCTATTCTATTATTTATTTCAATGAAAATTTACTATAATACTCTATATTTACATTAATTACTACAAAACCCCCGGTATAGAAGCCATCTACATTTTTTAGCACAATAAAAATCGTGAGCTTGTAGCGCCATTTTGAAATTAAAACTCAATATAAAAAAAATTCAAAAAATCGCCATAACGCTCATAACGCCATCTGGAAAAATAAAACTCCATATAAAAAAATTCAAAAATATTTAATCAAAAACACTAATCCAATTTTTTGCATATGGCAATGTTCATTGTTTATTGCGAATGGCGTGAATGGGTATGGCTATGATATATCCGGGGTTTTGATTACTATTTGTGTTATGTTGAAATCAGGTCATTTCAAGGTGGCCGAGATGTTATGAATTTTTAAAATAGAATTCATATTTATGTTAATAAGCATTAGAATAGCACTTAATAATACCGATGTTCACCACTAGGTGATGTCTTATTATCAAAAGAGATATTTGTTATGTCAAATACTTCTTGTTTGTTTCCATTCCATTACAAAATTTTCTATTGTAATCTTTAGTTCCGCCATTAACAGATTTGTTTCGCCTAATAATTTCAAATAATAACAAATAAATTCTTTGAAAGGTGGAAATAAATAAATTATAATTTTCTTTCATCAACAACCTCATTTTATATGAAAACTAGCTGCAACATTGAACATATTCCCCAACAGTTACAATCATTTTGAGCTTAAACTATTTGGAGCATTCATTATCTGCTTATCATAAAAACCACTCGATCATGCAAAACAAAATTTTAAGTTTAAAATTAAGCACAGATACTAAACATTTTTATATCAGAAAAAACATTTTAACTATTAGCGATTTTTAAAAGCAATGAAAATTCGAATTGATTAAAAAATAAAAACATAAATCCTTAACGAGTTGAAAATGCTGAAATAGGGTAGAAAAAAAATGGCTTATAAATTTTTGTGACAACAGCAAATTCATTGCTTCATCTTAAATTTATTAGCAAATAAAACTTAACGAGTTTGAAGTGATTATGTGAGGAAGATTCATATGTAGTAGATCTAAATTTAAAAGAAGGTTAAACTTAATATGTGAAATTCATACCAACAAATCGCATGATCGGTGTAATGTAAAATTTATCACTACGTGAAAAGTTAGCATATCCTTGGAACGATATCGTGATATAATAATGATCTGCTTGTAGTCGAAATTCAGCAAGTTTTGAATTATTCTAAAGACAAAAGCATAAAAAAGCGATTGTTCTATATTTTATATATAAATTGGGTTAGTTCGTTCGTTTATATTAGCAACTTAATTGAAAACGTAAACTTTTCGTATACAATAGACTCATTGTCTGAACTACGATTATTTTAACATTTAATTTGAACCAACATTTTAATTTAATTTAATTTAAATTTTTATGTTTTCATTTCGTTTGAATTTTTTTTTACTCTTACTCTTTCTATTAGATCGAAATAGATACGGATATAAACTTAAAAGGATAAACTTTTATTGAGACAGTGTTTTCTATGGATATTTAAGAAGAAAATTGGATATACCAGGAATAAAAAACACAAGACAAAAATTGAATTTAATTGTTAGTTTTCGTATTACAGCATAATTTTTTAGAAAAGAACCAAACAAATATATGATAATGCGATAATAAGGATTTTATCGAATAATTTCAAAAGACCTTTTTCTACGCAAACAAAATTTTTTTTTCTTATGAATGAAATTTTACAAATTATAATTTGAGTTTATTTCGTTTTTGAAAAGGAATTGAGATCCTTTTATTATGATACTTTTTGTAAAAAGTTTAAGGAAATACAATTTTAGCAGTTTTTATGCGGAATTAGCTTTTTGAGTACCTTTGAAATTTATATATATAATTATAAAATATATATATATAAAAAAAGGGAAATTAATAATAAAAAGAAATTTGTTAAAATATATTGAATTAAAATATTTATAAATTAGGGGGTATCCCCTAATTTATAAATGGAGCTTCATCCCAAATTACGCAATCAACAGATACTAAAAAGTTACGTTTTTTGCGAGTGAGTTGTGGAAATTTCACGGCATCCATATTGAGAGGCAATGAAAACGCCGAGTGACATGTCATTCCTTTGGGTAAAAGAGTTGCTGCTATTCCTGTCCATGCAACACATAGTACATTTTTATTTTGTGCATCGATTTTTTGAGTAATACCGACAGATTAGGTTCAGTAGTTGTAATAATAGGAGCAAAATTTATGTTTTGTTTTAAGATTTTTGTTGCATTAGGAAGTGATAAAAATAAGAATAAATCAAATCCTGCTTGCTCACACTGCTCTTTTAATTGAAATACGCACTTAGCCAAAGTTTCATTTTCAGTCATACCTTGATTAATAAAGTCTTCCAGAAGGTTGTTTTTAAAATCATTAAAAAGTTGAATAGGATCTGATGGATTGCAATAACACAGTATAGTAACGAATAATGCTCGCAACGGTTTCGGCAACATATGAGTGTTAGCTTCTGATAAGCAATTATGCCACTCAATGCTATTATTGTTTAGGCCTCGTGCCTTAGCTGCTTCTTTAAACGTTGGAAATACACAGTTATTAAACGTTTTTAAAGTATCGAAAGATGTAACTCAACATTTTTTGGAGCAACTGAAATGATTCTACCGATAGTTTTCTTCCCAAAGTGTGATTTTGGAGAGCGTTTTTGCCATTTATTGTTTTTATATACATAATATATCGGTATATCCTGATACAATATGTTGTGAGCGAAAAGGTCTGCAGAGTTTAATTCAAAAAATGCGGTTAAAGTTGTGACCCTAACAGACTCTCTTCTTAAAGAATTTTCAATATTATCTTCGGTGAAAAATATTGATTGACCATCTTGTAAATGAACAGATAGTGTAACAACATTGTGTGATTGGCTATGAATTGGAAGCTCCTGGATATGCCAAGCAGCTTCCTGCGAACTAATATATCGAAAATTCAGGTATTGATTTATTTCATCATAATCTTATATTTAAGACTCAGGAACGGATTATAAGGAACAACATACCGGTTATCAATTACGATGTTCGATCGTGATCTGGGTTGATTTGCTAAATTAGTAGGCAGACTTCACCTATATTTTGGATAGTTATCTACGGAAATGTCAGTCTCACTGCAGTAACTTTTTGGGAATTGTTTTGAACTTTTTCCATCAACCATGCAAACACAATTTCGGTTCAATTCTGCACATGGACCATGAATATTTTGTTTTATAATTTTTTCATAAGGTCGTGGTTGCTCATTCTGATTTGGAATTTCAGCGCAAATTATGTTGCCAATGTCATCGGATGTTCTAAATTTATCCTCATTCTTAAGCGTGAATAGACAATGTGCGTGTAGTATCGACATTTCCAGTAATCCACGTTTTTAATGTTCAATTATATAAACATGCGAAACCACAGTTCCGAATATCTGCTTTTTAACAATATCATCTAAAAATACTTTTAGCTTTAAATTAAAAACTCGTGTAACTATATCCGAGCGGTCTGGAGGATTTTGAAAAGTTTTAAGTTCTTCTTTAATTACGATGGATTACACGTGAATGTAATAAATAAATCAGGACGACCAAATTTGCGAACCATTGCCATATTATCTTGCCATAAACCGTAGCCCACCACTAAATGAAGAGGGCAGTATATACAAATTACCCACACTAACATTTCTATTTTGAGCTAAGTTATTGACATGATCTAAAAGACCTTGATAAGATTCCACACGAAGAGATCGCTGATTGGTTCGTATAAAATTTAATCTATTAGCTTCAATTCTGGCGTAGCAATAAACTAAGTATTGCTGAAATAGTTTCCGACCATAATGCAGAGGTTTAAAAACGTCGGTGCGGACTGCAACTTTATGGGAATAAAATTGTAGTGCTGTAATTTTGTTTCGGATTGTAGTGACATTTTCCGAAGAATGATTCATATTAGTTGTCCAGCCAAATTGTCCATTAGGAAAAAAAAGTGGAAATATCATTGGATCAAGGTGTTTGGATAATGGATTAATTCTTTTCATGGTCAGCTGGATGTACAGAAAAGTCGATTGTAGCTAGTATATTACCATCGCGACCTGATACAAAAATCAATGCAACATCATCAGAATTCGTCGGAGAATTGTAAACACGTTGATCATCGTGTAAATGTCGAGTAAAAATTAGTGATACGTTATTTATAGGACGACCATTTAGTGTAGCATCCTCAACTTCATTTTGATAAACATCTATAAGTTTCTTGTAAGACATAGCATAAGGAGAATATTGAAGAACGGTAGAAATGAGCGTCATTATTTCACGATTGCAAGATGCATTAACTGGATTATTCATCCGAATATTAACAGCAGTATCCAAGTCATAGATAAATAGCTCTGCGTAAGCAATTTCTCTACAGCGATCATAGTAGATTGCTGAACTTAAGGAGAGGTCAATGGGAATATTTTCAACTGATCGATGATACACTTCACCTGATATTTTAAAACAATAAACGCTTCCTGGCATATCATGGCTTTTAGCACCCATAGAAGAAAATGCATTGGCATTATTGAATTGACGAATAAATCGTCGAATATTCTTACTTTTATTATCAGTTCTAACAAATAATTTTTTTAATTCAACGGGAAAATTTTCGTCTTCTGTTGGTAAGTGTGATAATTTCGCTGTATGACAATAATTGCTTTTAGATTCTGTTCGCGTAAAGTAATTTCCCTGTAAAGAAAAAAGTAATTGAATTGGATACTAATAAACTGAAAATATACTTATTGTTTTATATTATCCTTTGCTTCATATATTCTGAAATGTTGAAATCTTCCAAACTTGATTCACATTCCTAAAAGAAGTAAAAGTCAAAACATTAGTAATTTAATTCAAAATAATAATATTTAATTAAGTTTAACTTACTTGAAAATGTTATTGTTATTGTTCATTTCAGCGATACGTCAGTTTGACAACAATATGTTCCACTCAATATTGGAGACATTTAACTTGGCTGCATTCAGTAGTTTTTTTAAGTATTTAACCTATTGAGTGTGGAATGTATTGTTGTTGGGTTGTCTACACTGACAAATTTTTAGTATATAAGTCAGACTTTTTTTGATACACTCTCTTGCTTCATATATATTTTTATTAATTTTCGTGGCTGTTTAAGTGATGTTTTTTTTATTAGTAAAAATAAAACTTAAATAAAAAATGTACAAAGTTATGTAAATTAAAATTAAAGTCTTTGTTTTAGTTATTTCCGTAATGTTTTAATTGTTTTAATGTGAATAAATATTTGTTGTTAAATTAATATTTGTTGATGAAAATTGTGCGCCATTATTGTACTTTTTTTTTGCTAATGGCGGCACACGCTGACGAGTCTATCATTAACCAATATATGTACCAAATTTAATCCAGGCTCGTTTCAGATTTATTTGCCTGGTTTTCATCATCAGCATTTCGGTTACGCAGTGCCTACAAATAATAACATCATTAAGCTGCATATAAATATATCATCGAATTAACTACTGGCTGCATATGCTGATCTGCTGGTTGCATCATTATTTTATTAGGTGTCAGTTGTTTTGCATCACGATATAGCTTGTACTACATATCATCAAATTAAATACTACAGATAGCCTGTATTACATGTCATCAAATTAAACAGTAGCGGCATATGCTGAGTTTGAATAACGTCATTTACTTACCTGTTAGGCATTGCTTGTTTGTATTATTTATTATCACTCACATCGAACAAAATCATCATATAGCCTGTTACCTGCTAGGTATTGTTTGTGTTGCATTATGTATATCAAATCAAATTTCATCGAATGGCCTGGTAGGCAAATTTAATGTGCTGAAAGTCTCATCGAAATATAACATCAGCGAATTACACTCTAAAAACTTAAATTTTAAGATTGTGATATCACTGCTATAAAAATTGTTAATTTATCAAATTTTTAATGAATTTAAACATTTCAAGTGTAAAAAAACGAATGGCAAATGTTTTGGGTAGAAATTTCAATTATTTTACACACAAAGTGCGTTTTTACACGAAATTCGCTATTTCACACTATTTCTGTGCGATCTTACATTTATTTTGTCAACTTTCAATTTTAAAGCACATTATGTGTGTGAATTAGCGCATAAAATTAAAAAAGTACATACTGTCAACCTGTTTTCTATTGATTTCGCATAAGTATCGAAATCGACTTGAAGACGCTACGTTTGTGTTACCGAAATCAAAAATATTAAAGGTAAAGTTTTTCTTAATTCAAAATAATTATGAAGAAATTGAGAGAATTTTTTGTTTTTTAGTTTGGCGATTCACTTCATAAAATACGTCTAAAAACCCAACAAATAACAATATTACAATACTATCAATAAACATAATAATTTAAATTTTGACATTTCTAGAGTTAATAATCAGGACAGCACTTTTAAATTTGTATCCCTACCTTATGTTAAAGTTTTATTTGAGAATTTCAATCGTGTGTTACATAATTATAATATTAAAGCAGTTGGTAAATCTTGCAATACTCTAAGAAATCGTATTTTCACACCTCTTAAAGATCCTGTTCCCAAAGAATATTTTTCTAATTTAGTTTACAAAATTAATTGTTTAGCCCTCCATCACCGGGGAAAATTTCAGCAGGTAAAGTATTGTAAGATGAATAGTTGTATAATAATTCGGTAAATGTTGCGCCGCAATAACTAAAGCGATTGCTGATAACAATATATAAATATGGTATAAATATTGTAAGAATGTGACATGAATGTTGCGCCGCAATACCCGGGCGATTACTGATAACAATATATAAATATGGTATAAATATTGCATGAATGTTGCATGAATGTTGTGCCGCAATACGTGGGCGATTACTGATAAAAATGGTATATATAAATTGCAGATGTTGTGCCGTAATAATTCAGGCCATTCCTGAAAAAATTGTATAATCACGTTGGAAATAATGTGCCGTAATAACTCAGGCAATCACTGACAAAATTGTATAATCAAGTTGTAAATGTTATGCCGTAATAACTCAGGCAACTACTTCTACTCCACCATGGATCACATTCTACGTTATCCAAACAACTTCTGATCACGCCTTTATATGACTCGAATCAAAGTCCCAATAAATAATTCACACCACAGAGAGTTACTGGTATTTAAACTACCGCTCAAATACAGCGTAGTATTTATTATAATTATCAAGTTAATTTTTATACACAAAAAAAATAATTATTGTATCAAAAGATCCAATCGACATTACTCTACAGTTAATAATTCTATTTATAAATAACACTATTATATTGAGTAATCAAATTCTGTTCATCCAAGAAATCATCTTGCATACGATAACAATAAGATTGTCTAGGACTCAGTATAAACAATACTAAATATATTCAATTTTTTTGGTTTAATCAATTTTTAAGATCAAATACTTAATACAATGCAATTATGATTCATGGGTCACAAAAAAACTGAGTATCTTTACTGTAAAATTTTAGTTTTGTGTTTTTCTTTATGGTTAACTTATATTCAAATAATAAATATGTTTCACAAAAATATCGCAGGACATTAAAGTACAGTTACTGACACTAAATTTAACATAATAATCACTAATTTGGACGAATACAGAATACTGATATAAATCTTTTCTTTGTATATTTTTCTTTAGTTTTCTCTTTAATTATTATTAATTGTTTAGGTATATCTTGAGACAATTTATTATGGATGTTTATATAAAAAACAAAGCCTAATACCTGTAGCGTCCTAGCGGTAATATAATCCGTTTTTGGCATCCTTGGGTGAATCAAGGTCGCGCTCCGCCCATACCTAATCGCTCAGATTCTAATCAAATTACACCGATTCAGCTCCGCTTTCCGTGAATTTTCCTATGCCAAAATTCCACCATCCACAATTCACTATCGAATTTTTGGTTTTCTGTCAAAACAAGATTCGAAGTATCACCACTCACGATTGAATTTTTATCTGACGGTCACCTAACAACAAAAATTAAAAACAGCCAGCTGTTCAACACAATTGAAATAATAGACTAGGAGAGACAAAACGAGATATTTTCATCTCTTATATAGGAATTTAATATCGAAAATAGAGCTACAAAGTTTTTCGAGAGTGAAACCCACAGAACAATGTTAGTACATTTGCCGTTTTAAAACAAATACTGATTGTTGTTTTGTAATACATAAAATTGTAAGATAATTTCATGAAATACGCCATTTGCAACGCATTTGGAAGAGATACCAATATATTGCGATATTAGAATGGATCAAACGTATGTTCGACCGATTTTATGATGATTGCGTAGTATGAAATAATAGCTTACAACCGTGGTACAGTAAAATCTAGATTTATAACGGAAAGAGAAATTGATAAAAATACCTATATAAAAAATATAATACGTTTTGAAGACAATTGCAAAACTGATTGTAGGATAATAATTGTTAGATAATAAGACGATTGGCCAAATGTGCACAGCTATTTGAGGTTTGAAAAGATTTAGAGCAATTACGGTTAAAGGTCCGGAGAATTCAAATTCATGTAGTATGGTGAAGCAACGCTGGTGGAAACGCAGTGTGAACCAATAATAGGGGATTGTAAAATAAAATATTATTGTTAATGGTGTGATGCTAAGAAGGAATATGTGTAACGGAAACTATACGAAAATATGACTATAGATTCTGGATGAACGAGAAACTGTTGTGGACTACGCGTGATAGGTAAAATTGTGAAATGTAAGAAAATCAAAACTAACTGAATCTGTGACTGTACTACACTACGTCACCATATGCCAGGCTATACATAACACTGTCTATCTTTGTTTTATCTTTTAAAAAAAATTTTTATCCGTTTGTTTAAAGACGATATTTTATAAGTTTCCGTTTAGTTTATATTTAATTGAAAATTTGTTTAATTTATTTGTAAATTAAAATTAATAATAGTAGGATTAGTTAAAGTCAGTGAAGTTGTTTATTTGGACAATACATTTTTGTAAGTGATTTTTGCTGATATTTTTTAAATTGTATTATTATCATTTTCTGTTTTGTATAGTTGAATATTTTTTTGTTCTGACCTGAGGATAGCTTTTGTTAAAAGCTGAAACATGTCGTCAAATAATTAAATAAAATGTTTTGAAAAAATTGAACAAAAAGCTTATATACAAAATTTATATACATTTTTGTACTTAAACGATGAAAACAAACAAATGAATATTATAGTAGTGATTTTTTCTTAGAGTGTACATATTCAGTTGAAAATCAATGATCGTGTTTTTATCTCACTTCAAATACAAAGAAAAATACAGTCCACTAATTACTTCGGAACCAGATTCGATCAGATTCCATGCTAAAGAAAAGAGCACTGCAGTGACTACATTGGACAGACAATGATCCTAAGCAAAGAGTTTCTGGTATAGTAAAATTATCACTACTACGAACAGCGCACCTAAATAGTGATTGCCGTCTACGATTTCTTTGAACAACTGCATTTCTTTTATCCGTTCGACGCTGATTTAGTATTTCGCGATTATATTTGCGACGTTCCATTGCACGAATGCGTAATTGTTCGTGGTTATTTTCGCGATAACATCTTTCAGTTATCCTATACCTTTCACGATTTTGTGACATGATAATTAAATTCACTGAATTTTAAAAACAAAATTATATATCTTAATTCTTTGAATTTTAAACACAAAATGATATATCATTCACGAAATATATATTTTTGATATAAATTTAAAACAAATGTATTTGCATAAATTTTGAAATAAAAATATGTGGATCAAGTTATCTTTGACAAAATATTTGTTATCTTTTCCAAATTATTATATAGCTATGACAACAAATGGTAATAACTATTTTAATTGGCTTATGAAATTTTGAATTTATGGGTTGCTTTAATAAAAATTTCTATTTTTTTAAAATTTAAACAAATACAAATGTTTTTTACTTTTATATTCTCTTGACTCTTATTTCCTTTCTGCATTTTCTTCTTTTCGTAGATATTGCTACGCGTTTTCGTTTTTTCAGTATTATATATATCGTCGCTTTAATAATGAAACAACGTATGCTATTTATACGTTGTTTTTATATAATAGGTGCCCTGCATTCCCCATATGGGTATCTTTGAATTGGTGTTTTTACATTTTCGAATTATTTTATGACTGGGGGTAAGAATTAATAAATTATAAATTAACGTCCATGCAAATGCTTGCGCACATCAAACTTTAAACTCAAATATCTCGAAACTACACTTTTGCGTATACGTTATTTCATTATTAAAGCGACGATATGATGGTGATTCATGTATTTCTTTTACGAGATTTACAAAATTATTTTCCCAATTTATTCGCATTCTTGAAAGTGAATCTAAAATTTATAGAAAACTTTTACGCAAAAACTACATGGTGCTTCAAGCCGGATTTTTCCAGTATCCAAATCAATATGCCGTTCAGTTTCCATAAAATTATTTATTGTGAAAAAGGAAACGTTTTTTTTAAACACATATAAGGGTAGCGAAAATCCGAAATTCTACGTCCATGCCGTGCTACCTGGGTAACGCTAACAGAATTAGGTTGGTGTAGTTGAGAGGGGCAGAGTAAATACTGCTTATACTCAATGATTCTGCACCATGGCGAGTCATTGGCGCCATAAAACTAATGCAACTCAAGCGTCTGTTCTCCATGTTAGGGGCGGCTTGGAGCGGGCGTCTGTCTTGGATCAAGCGGCTCGCTATATAAATGTGTAGGAAGCGTCTGTTCTCCATGTTAGGGGCGGCTTGCAGCGAGCATCTGTCTTGGATCAAGCGGCACGCTATATAAACATGTAAAAAGGTTGTTTCTAATGACCTTAAGATGCAGAACGAACCCATTCACGAAAATTTGGGTTGGGCGAAGGGCTAACACCCCATTTCCGTAAAAAATTATTGTCATGAATTCTGTACACAGGCCTCGGAATATCTCGGAATCATTATTGGAACGACCTCGGAAACTGTACCCGGACTACGATTTAAAAATGGGAACCTGGAACGTGCTAAGCCTTAGAAGACCAGGAGATCTCCTAAAACTCACACAACAAGTCGAGAGCTACACACTAGATATAGTGGCATTACAAGAACTAAGATGGCCAGGTAGTGGAATCCATGAAACAGCGAAAGGATACACTCTGTATTATTGCGGTCATCAAAACGGAGGAGAATTTGGAGTTGGCTTTCTTATACACCGTCGCGTGAATCAGCATGTTATCGACTTCTGCCCAATTAATATGCGGTTATGCACACTGAGAATCCGCACGAAAAAATTCAATGTAACGATCGTCAATGTTCATGCACCTACTGAAGATAAAGCAGATGATATTAAAGACCTGTTCTTCCTAGAACTCGAAGAAGTCATCAATAACATCCCGCGGCACGATATAAAAATCGTGGTAGGTGACTTTAATGCTCAAATCGGTAGGATTGCAGAACTTAAAACACATATCGGCCCTAACAGCTTGCATCATATCAGCAACAATAACGGTTTTCGCGCAGCCGAGCTGGCTATGATGTATGATCTAGTAATTTCCAGCACTTTCTTCCCTCACAAGAGAATTCACAAGGCAACGTGGAAATCAAATGACGGAAGAACGGAAAATCAAATCGATCACTTCATGATCTCTAAGAGACACTCCACAAGTGTAACTGACGTTCGATCATACAGAGGTGCTGATATGGACACTGATCATATGCTTGTCATCTTTAAGTACAAGTGCAAATTATCATCTACATTTAACAGACAAGCAAAAAAGACCGTGCGCTGGAACGTCGATGGTTTTAAACATCCGGAAACGCTGAAGAGATATCAGGAAATAATAACACAAAACAAAGAAGAGCATGACATCTCTTCTGAGATGCCATTAAACATACAAGAAGAATGGCAAACGCTTCAATCAACCATTATAGCCGCAGCACGGGCTACAATCGGAGAGCGGCCACCGAGATCACACAACGAATGGTTCGACGACGAGTGCCGCCAATCCGTTGAACATAAACAGAAACTGCGAGAAAAATGGTTAACAAGGAACACCCGAAGCTCCCAAGCTGATTATCTATGCGCCAGGAAAGCCTCAGCAAAACTTCTACGTAAAAAGAAACGCGAACACATGAAGAGCTGCATTGAAGACATCAACCAACATGCGGTCATCGGAAATTCAAAAGAGCGCTTTGCCAATGCACGGAATCTGACAAAAAATTTCCACCCAAGATCTACAGCCATCAAAAATGAAAATAATGAGCTTACAACAAGTGAACGTGATGTGCTGGCAGTGTGGCGATCCCACTTTCAAGACCTATTGAATAGGACGAATGAAGTTCATCCTATTCGAGCAATTGCTCCATCAACTGAGGAGATTTTTGTCCCTTACCCAGCAATAGAAGAAGTGGAAGCTGCAATTAAAAAACTGAAAAATGGCAAATCACCAGGTTTCGATGGAACTCCCACAGAACTTTTGAAAAATGGAGGAGCAGCTCTGGTCTCACGTATATACGATCTGATTCTTGCAATCTGGGACCAAGAAGAACTACCTGCTGAATGGAAAACAGCTCTCATTGTTCCGCTACATAAGAAAGGTGACCGTCTAAAGTGTGCGAATTATCGTGGCATCGCACCATTGAACACAGCATATAAAATACTAGCTAATGTCGTACTTGCTCGACTCATCCCGTTCGCCGAATCTATCATCGGTGACTATCAGTGTGGTTTTCGTCCCAACCGCTCAACCACAGATCAATGTTTTACATTAAGGATGATTCTGGAAAAATGTTGGGAGTACAACATCAGCATTCACCAGCTCTACGTTGATTTCAGGCAAGCATATGATAGTATCATCCGCGACAACCTCTGGTCCGCACTCATATGCCTTGGTATCCCAGAGAAACTTGTTTCTCTGTGCAAACTCACAACATCGGGATCAAACTGTAGAATAGTAATCGAAGGGTCAGTTTCTGATCCTTTCGATATAACATCAGGGGTTCGACAAGGTGATGCACTCGCGCCTGTACTGTTTAATTTGGCGCTGGAGTACGCGATAAAAAAAAGCCGAATTGAGACGCAAAACTGCATATATAATAAATCTAGTCAAGTTCTTGGCTACGCAGATGATATTGTGCTTCTCGGACGTAGAACGAGCGATATTAAAGATAGTCTCTCTCAGCTTGAAAGAAGTGCTAAACGACTTGGATTATGCATCAACACCGGCAAAACTAAAGTGTTAACAACATCTAAGAACATACCTCCCGGAAATCTGGATACTGGCGACTACGAAGTGGAACGCGTGGAAAACTTCAAATACCTCGGGTCTGTAATAACATCGTCAAATGACATGCAGGCAGATATCAAAGCCCGTGTCTCTGCTGCATACAGAGTTTTCTACGCATACTCAAAACTTCTGCGATCAAAACATCTTTCGCGGTCGTGTAAACTCACACTTTACAAAGCATTAATTCGACCTGTGCTTACATTTGGAAGTGAAAGCTGGACACTGACTTCCTCCGATTGTAGAATTTTATCAACATTCGAGAGGAAAGTCATACGAACAATTTATGGTCCATGTAAAGTTGCTGAAAATCAGTATAGAATCCGAATGAATCATGAAATCAGACAGCTTCTTGGAGGCTGCGATGTAATCGGATTCATTAAATCTAACCGGATCAGATGGTTTGGTCATGTAGAAAGGGCTCCATTAGATAGAATGATAAAAAAAGCGTTTCAACAACAACCAGCTGGTGTTCGACGGCGAGGAAGACCTAGACAACGCTGACGTGATGACATCATCCAAGACCTTCGTGATATAGGATGTCGAAACTGGAGTCAACTGGTCATGGAACGAGATGATTGGAAGCTTATTGCACAGACGGCAAAATCCCTTCATGGGATGTAAATGCCAGAGAGAGAAAAAATATAAGGGTAGAAACCCACGCGAGACATCGATCATCGATTGGAAAATCGTAATTTTGTGGATTTTCTTCTAAATAATTTGAAATAAGACTGTGAACTAATAAATTTAAAAACATTAAGTGACTATATCATAAACATTTATTGATAAAAAGTGAAACGATCGTAATAATTTCATGATACCGAGCCATTAGAAATTGAAAAGTCCAAGCGGCACGTATATCCGCTAGAAATAGGTAGATTTCGAGATCAGACAGTTTTGTGTGCCAGTAGAATCTGATGTATCAGATTAGTTTAAACAAAACAAACTAATTTCAGACAGATATCGAATAAATTTTAAAAAGAAAATTAGCTACCTACAAGCAAAATTTTATCTATCCAATTTTGCAACAAACAAATATCAAATCTACCAGAGAACATGTGTGCGACAATTTATGACACAAACCTACTTTATATCATATGTCGTGCAATTACTGCAAAATATCAAAATAGTTTATTTCTAAGAAAAAAAAATTAATTTCTTCTATTCAAATCTTTTATTTTTTTTTACTGTTATAAGGTTGACATTGACTGTTATAAGGTTTTTGGAAATTGTAGTTGGGGATTGTTGCAAACTTTTTTGTTGAAGCCGACAAGTCAAAACGTCTAACTGCAGAGGTTTATATATATAAGAAACGGATTAAAATGTTTCTACAGATTCTAAATTTATGAAGATTTTGAAAATATTAGTATCCAAACGGCCGTTATAACGGATTAAAAAAAACACTTTTTTTTCTAGTATAAAGCCTAGCTAGTTCCTTAACCATGTAATAGATTATTCTGATTTACAAACTTGTTCAAGATAATTTTTTTTTTTTTTTTTTTAATAAGAAGTGTTGTGTAGTAGGAATTACAAAATGTGTCACAACAACACATAGATACCTTTTAAGACGTAGGTCCCACAACAACATGCGTCTTGAGGTATAGGTGGACGCTTTTTTTAAATCTTTGTGGATTGAAAGCACTCGAGACTATTGATTCGGGCAAAGCATTCCATTTGTACGATGTACGCACAAAGGAATCTCTTTGCATTCTATTACTATGACAGTGAGTAATCTCGACAGTTCGACCGCCCGCACACACCGATTGACGAGTAAAACGGGGAAAAACATATGTCTGAGGCATTATGGACCTGATTTCATCCGAGCACTGCTGGTGACGATATTTATAAAAAACAACGAGATCAGCAACAGTGCGACGATGTTGCAGGGAATCAAGAACTAATGTTAAATCTCGATCACCAACAATTCGTATAGCTCGCTTTTGAACAGAGTCCAAAAGAGCCAGGATAGTAACAGATGCAGCGCCCCAAACTTGACAACAATACTCCATACAGGGACGAATATAGGACTTATAAATGTGGAGTAATTGATGCGGAGTAAAATATTTTTTACATCTATTGAAGAGGCCGAGTTTTCTTGACGCACTCTTTGCCATGGCCATTATATGATCGTTCCAGAGTAAGTATCCACATTGGATATTGTGACTCCCAATAAACGAATGCTTTCACATTCGCGTATTTGGTCGTCACACATATTAATTGAAATATCGTTGGGAAACTCGGTCTTTGATCTGGAAACAATCAATAGCTGTGTTTTGGTGGAATTAAAATTGACCAAATTTTTGTCACCCCAATCGGCGACTTTTTTTAGGTCCTCGTTTACATTTATGGCAGCGTCTCTCCGGACGGGATTTATTCGTTCATGCATTTTACCCTTTGAAGATAGGGGGACGAATGACTTGTGCAGTGTACTATCATCTGCAAAACTATTTATTGGGTTACTGGTGATTTGCAACAGTTCGTTGATATAAACTAAAAATAAAGTGGGAGATAAAACTGAGCCTTGGGGTACACCAGCGTTAATTAATTTGGACTCAGAAGAAAAGCCATCTATAGATACCGAGATGTATCGGTTAGACAGAAAATTTTGAATCAACGTCACGACTGCGGGATGAAAACCGTACGCAACGAGCTTGTTGATCAAGTTGGCATGCCAAATACGATCAAATGCTTTTGAGATGTCTAATACGATTACGTACGTTTCACCACCTTTCTCAAGTATGCTATTCCAAATATGTGCCACATAGTTCAATAGATCGGTTGTTGATCTTTTGTTTCTAAAACCGTATTGGCTGTCAGATATCAAATGGTTGTCTTCCAAAAATTTGGATATGTGTGAATTAATATAGTGCTCGTATATTTTAGACATGACTGGGAGTAAGGCTATTGGTCTATAATTTGAAATATCACATTTCGTTCCTTTTTTTGGGACAGGCTGGACATTGGCCAACTTCCAGCAGGATGGATAAATACCAGATTTATAGGATTTATAAAATATTTTGGTGAGGGTTGGTGCAAGTTCTTTTGAAAATGTTTTTAGAATAACAGGAGGAATGTTGTCCAGACCAGAAGCTTTGTTGTTGAGCTTCATTATTGAAGCTTCATTATTAATAAAACACACATTTTTAAGAGAGGTTTTTTGATCTGGCTCCACAAATACAACCGTGAGAGCGCCGTTTGATTCAAACGCATTTTGTGTTTTACAAGCTTTTTTGTTGGAGCCGCTCACTCAGAAACCTCCAACTGCAGAGGTCTTTTTTTGAAAGAAACTGATGAAAAAGGTTTCAAAGATTCTAAATTTATGAAGTTTTAAAAATGTTAGAATCGAAACGGCCGTTATAACGGATCTAAAAAACAGAGTTTTTTTCTAGTATAAAGCTTCTAGTTTCTTAACCATGTGTTGGTTTTGGCTGATTTACGAACGTGTTCAAGATATAAATAAAACGCAAATTTTTAGAAAAGGGGTTTTGATCTAGCTTTACAAACGCGGCCGTGAGAGTGCCGGTTGTTTCAAAAAAAATTTTTTTTTTGTAAACTTTTTTGTTGAAGCCGCTCACTCAGGAACCTGATATACTGATGGATTGATACCTCAGGAACCTCTAAAAAAAAGTTGTCGCAAATCTTGGGGAATGGCATATAAACTGAAAGGTGGGTCCAAAACAATCCCCTACCTCAAGTTATAGCATAATTGATAAGCGGGTTTAGCCACAGCACCAGCTTTGGTTTCAAATGTAAAATTTTTGGTTTTCAATTTATGACCTGTTTAAGGTTGCAAACCTGGTATTTTGACTTATTTCGCTTAAATTGACATCTAAAGATTACCGCCAGCATATTTTTTCAATTTTTGTTTTTGACAAAAATTTTGCAAAAAAAGCATGGATTAACCCCTTACCTGTTTTTTTAGCGAAAAAAAAAGTTGTCGCAAATCTTGGGGAATGGCATATTTTTTTTTTTTTTTTTTTAATAAAATGTGTTGTGTAATAGGGTTTAGAATATGTGTCACAACAACACATAAATACCTTTTAAGACCTAGTTCTAGACCTGGGTCCCACAACAACTGGCGTTCTAAGGTGTAGATTAACGCTTCTTTTAAACATCTGTGGGTTGAAGCCACCTGAGACTAAGTGTTCCGGCAAACTATTCCATTTGTACGCAGTTCGGACAAAGAAGTCTCTCTGCGATCTGCC
This sequence comes from Diogma glabrata, assembly GCA_963693315.1. Classification (NCBI taxonomy): domain Eukaryota; kingdom Metazoa; phylum Arthropoda; class Insecta; order Diptera; family Cylindrotomidae; genus Diogma; species Diogma glabrata. The sequence continues at coordinate 403,491,641 of OY856187.1, forward strand.
AGTATGACAGCGCGGGATCTTTACCGTTTCACTGGTTGCGGCAGCCGATTGCCGAGTGGAACGGGGGTAAGAATAAGTTTGAGGCATGATGCCGCTGATTTCATCTGAGCACTGCTGATGACGATATTTGTAAAAAACAACGAGGTCAGCAACAGTGCGACGATGTTGTAGGAAATCAAGTTTTGATGTCAAAGTTCGATCACCTACAATTCGTATAGCTCGCTTTTGAAGAGTCCAAGAGGGCCAAGATGGAAACAGAGGCAGCACCCCAAACTTGACAGCAGTACTCCATACAGGGACGAATATAGGACTTATAAACATGGAGCAATTGGTATGGAGTAAAAATTTTTTTGCATCTATTTAGGAGGCCGAGTTTTTTAGACGCGCTTTTTGCCATCGCCATTACATGATCGTTCCAGAGTATTGGGTTTTGATCTATATGGATTATGGTGTTTAATTTTCTCCACTAGAGCTTCTAGTTGATTTAGATCTATATGGTGTAGGTGAACGATATATCGATGTTTTCTTTCCTCTATAGTTCTCGTTACGTCATTTTGATCGACTGCGATGACTTGCACTGGAATAACTTGGTCCTGGTGCCATGTCCACCATATTTACTTGTGATTTTGGCTCTGTTTTAATATTTCGCTGTTCTTTTCCTGTCATCTCAATGCTCATCGCTAGCTCACAAGCTTTTTTAAAAGTGAGATCCTTTTCAGAAAGCAAAGCAGTCTGAATTTTTTCTTCACATAAGCCCAACACAAACTTATCTCTAAGCGCTTTTTCCAAAAACTCCCCAAAATTGCACGTTGCAGCTAAGGTTTTAAGAACAACTACATATTCACTTACTGATTCATTTATTTTTTGATCTCTCTTGAAAAATTTAAAACTTTCGGCAATTTCTATGTGAGATGGTTGCAAATGATCTTTCAAAACCCTGGTGATATCGGCATAACCCTTTGTTACAGGCGAATCAGGATGTAGTAGCCGACATAGTATCCCAAATGTATCCGGACCGATAAATGTAATAAAGAGCGAGACCTTTTTTTCGTCTTGAACGTCATTACATATGAAAAATTCACCCATTCGCATTAAATAACGCTCAAGATCACCTCCAGGTGTGAATGCTTTAATTGTTCCAATCATTTTATCGAGCTAAATTTATAATTAATTTACTCCAAGATAACGGAAGAACATGTGCATAAAAATAAGCCCGCCAAAAATTTGTTTTTAATTAACCAATAAATTGGTAGCCCAAATAAAATAGTTTTAATTCACAAATTACCTGCACGATGAAACCACTCTGCTATAAATTTAATTAACTTATATATTATGTAAGTATACCGTTAAGTGCTATTTCTTTAACCAATACAATTTGGTAACTCTTATAAAAAACAAAAAATTCACTTTTATTTAAGAAACAATCAAAATTTACCAATATTTCTGTCTCTGTGAATATTTTCAAATTTTTCAGTCAGTCATTGTCGAAACGAAGGCGGCGGCACGCGGCATCTGAATTTTTCCCTTTCTTATCCATAACTCAAAAACTGTGCTGTAGTTTTCATACAAAACTTACCAAATTCCTAACTCTGTGAAATTTTCCAAATTTTTCTGTCATTTAGTGTCGAAATGTATGGATGATAACTCAAAAACTGGCAACCGCAAAATTCTAAAAAAATTGCAACGAATTTTAAATTAGATTTTCTATCAAATGACACCCCACTCGCTTTGGTCAAAAAAAGTTTTTTTACCCCCTCTACCCCGGACCTCTAAACACACATAAATATAATTATTGGAGACTTCGCTATAGTTTTTGTACAAAATTTACCAAATAACCTAACTCTATCAATTTTTACAAATTTTTCTGTCAACCAGTGTCGAAACGTATGGGGGGAACGATGTGAATTTTGCACTTTTTTCACAATAACTCAAAATCTGGGCACAGCAAAATTCTAAAAAAAACCGCAATTAAAAAAAAATTTTTTTTAACCCCTTCTACCCCGGTTCTCTATACACACAGAAATATAATTATTGTAGACTTCGCTATAGCTTTCGTACAAAATTTAGCAAATTTCCTAACCCTGTGAATTTTTACAAATTTTTCTGTCAATCAGTGTCGAAACGTATGGAGGGGAACGGTCTGGATTTTGCATTTTTTGACAATAACTCAAAAACTGGCAACCGCAAAATTCTAAAAAAAATTGCAACGAATTTTAAATTAGATTTTCTATCAAATGACACCCCACTCGCTTTGGTCAAAAAAAGTTTTTTTTACCCCCTCTACCCCGGTCCTCTAAACACACAGAAATATAATTATTGGAGACTTCGCTATAGTTTTCGTACAAAATTTAGCAAATTTCCTAACTCTGTGAATTTTTACAAATTTTTCTGTCAATCAGTGTCGAAACGTATGGGGGAGGGGGACGGTCTGAGTTTTGCACTTTTTTGACAATAACTCAAAAACTGGGCATCGCAAAATTCTAAAAAAAATTGCTTTGTTTTTTAGTGCTCTTTCAAATGACACCCCACTTGACCACATTTTAAATAGTGTTTTTACCCCTCCTCATTTCCACCCTCTTAATAAATCTAAGTATGGAAATATGATACTTTTTTATATTGTTTATTAAAAACGTACTAATTTTTCTATCATTCCAAGTACATTTGAAAATTTTCGATCAGTTAGGTTCGGAGCTAATCGAGGTAAGAAATCACGAAAAAAACGTCAAAATTCCAAATTATACAAAAAATGGTGAGGTGTAAAATTCCAAAATAAATGTTTATGGAATACTGAAAGAAAGCCCTTTCATATGATACCCTACTTGAATCTATAAAAAAATTTATTTTCTCAAAGGTCTCACATCGCAGCCCTGTAAGCCAAACGAAAACCATTTTAGTTTTATTTGTATCCGTCATTTCATGTGGACAGATTAGTTTTATACGCATGCCAAATTTCAAGTCCATAGCATTTATAGTTTACGAGATAATCGATATAATGTGAAAAACACGTTTTACTCACCAATAGTGTTCTGTTTAAAAAACGGAACCCTAAAAAGAAAAACAGTTTTTATTGTATGTTATGAATTTCCAAGAGAGAATTTGTAAGAACAAATTATTATGATTATAAAACTAGCAGTCCAAAAGACAACTTTAATATTATATTAATTTTTCGTGAAATAAAAAATAAAAAAAAAAATAAAAAAAAATAAAAAAAACAAAAAAAAACAGAAAACAAAAATTAAATAAAAAGGGTTAAGAAACCCTGAAATTAAAATCTTTAAAAAAAACAACAAAAAACAAAAAGCGCGCTGCAAAGGAAAATATAAAATAAAAAAATTAAAAAAAAAATTAAAAAATAAAACAAAAAACGAAAATAAATAATAAAAAAATTAAAAAATAAACGAAAAACAAAAAACAAAAATTAAATAAAAAGGGTTAAGAAACCCTGAAAATAAAGTCTTTTAAAAAAAAACAAAAAAAAATAAAAAGCGCACTGAAAAGGAAAAAATAAAAAAAAAAATTAAAAAAAAATTAAAAAAACAAAAAACAAAAATTAAATAAAAAGGGTTAAGAAACCCTGAAAATAAAATCTTTAAAAAAAAAACAGAAAGCGCATTGAAAAGGAAAAAATAAAATAAAAATATTCGAAAAAATAATGCAAGAGAGTTTCGAATAGGAATAGCACACTTAAAAGTAAAATAAAATAAAAATTCAGGAATGGTTGAGCCAAAAGATAACTCGGGCCGCATATTGATGCAAGACCTTAGTGGTCGCATAGGGGTCTTAAATAAAGTAAAGGTCACAACACATTTTGAACAAAAAAGATTTTAAACGAGTGTGTTTTTATTTCGATTTGAACAATTTAAGATTAAGAGATAATACTAGTTCATGTTGGAGCGTCTCAGTGGTGTGGTGGAAAACGCAACGAGCTTTCACGCCGAAGACCTGGGTTTCTAAAGACCTAAACAACTTCGAGTGCTAATTGTGTTCTAGTCTTTGAAAGCGACTGCAACTGGTAGGACACGACAGTATTAAAAAATAAGGGCTTCCGCCTTCCACAATAGGATCTTAGAGATCTCTCATGTTTTTGTGAATGGAAGCTATGCACGCCCAACAATAGTATCTATCTATCGAGTAGTTGTTCAAAAGAACGCAATTTTTATTTTGAGAATACACAAATTTACAATTTAGCTCAAACACGAGCGTGACGGATCCGCGATTTTATGGTTGACTGCTTAAGTTCGGCAAGCAGTAAAAGTGTGCCATAGGGTCAGCCTCCGACACCAGCAATGGTGATAATTGTTCTACGGGTGTCAGAACAAGGAACATCTGAGAGTACTTTATTTAGAGAATATAAAATATGAATAACAAACACACTCGTTTGAAATCTTTTTTGTTCAAAATGTGTTGTGACCTTTACTTTATTTAAGACCCCTATGCGACCACTAAGGTCTTGCATCAATATTCGGCCCGAGTTATCTTTTGGCTCAACCATTCCTGAATTTTTATTTTATTTTACTTTTAAGTGTGCTATTCCTATTCGAAACTCTCTTGCATTATTTTTTCGAATATTTTTATTTTATTTTTTCCTTTTCAGTGCGCTTTTTGTTTTTTTTTTTAAAGATTTTATTTTCAGGGTTTCTTAACCCTTTTTATTTAATTTTTGTTTTTTGTTTTTTTTTTTGTTTTTCGTTTATTTTTTAATTTTTTTTTGGTTTTTTTGTTTTTTGTTTTATTTTTTAATTTTTTTTTTAATTTTTTTATTTCATATTTTCCTTTTCAGCGCGCTTTTTGTTTTTTGTTGTTTTTTTTTAAAGATTTTATTTTCAGGGTTTCTTAACCCTTTTTATTTAATTTTTGTTTTCTGTTTTTTTTGTTTTTTTTTATTTTTTTTTCAGTTAACACAAAAAAAAATGTTAAATGGATGCTCCCTTAGTGTCATATTTGACATTTGAAAGGTTTTTGCACTATACAATATGGCCGCCGGCCCAAAATGGCGGCAATTATAGTCTTAGAGCCTTTCTTGGCCCGAGCCCTTTACAACGATATATCATATGTGGTTTCTGCGGTGGAAAATTAATGTCATATTTGACATTTAAAAGATTTTTGCAAAATTCAATACGGCGGCCGGTCCAAAATAGCGGCGATTACAGTCTAAGAACCTTGTTTAGCCCGAGACCTTTCCAACGGTATATCATATGTAGGGTCTGCGGTGGAAAATTAATGTCATATTTGACATTTAGAAGGTTTTTGCAAAATTCAATATGGCGGCCGGTACAAAATGGCGGCGATTATAGTGTAAGAACCTTACTTGGCCCGAGACCTTTCCAACTATATATCATATGAGGGGTCTGCGGTGGAAAATTAATGTCATATTTGACATTTAAAAGATTTTTGCAAAATTCAATATGGCGGCCGGTCCAAAATGGCAGCGATTATAGTCTTAGAACCTTTCTTGGGCCAAGACCTTTCCAACAATATATCATATGTAGGGTCTGCGGTGGAAAATTAATGTCATATTTGACATTTGAAAGGTTTTTGCAAAATTCAATATGGCGGCCAGTCCAAAATGGCAGCGATTACAGTGTAAGAACCTTCCTTGGCCCGAGACCTTTCCAACGATATATCATATGAGGGGTCTGCGGTGGAAAATTAATGTCATATTTGACATTTGAAGGGTTTTTGCAAAATTCAATATGGCGGCCGGTCCAAATTGGCGGCGATTATAGTGTAAGAACCTTCCTTGGTCCAAGACCTTTCCAACGATGTATCATATGAGGGGTCTGCGATGGATCATATGGGCTATACGCGAGGACAAAAAAGCGTTACAAACACATATATGTATATATATATATATATATATATATATATATATATATATATATATATATATATATATATATATATATATATATATATATATATATATATATATATATATATATATATATATATATATATATATATATATATCTCAAAGGACTGAATAGGAACAAAAGATTTTAAAAATTGTAGAAAAATCATTTAAAATCTAAATAAAATTGTGTTATGCAAATGCAAGTGAACTTTTTGGAATTGCAGAATATTAGTAGAAGTGAATATCTTGAACTCAATAAAACGAAAAAATCAAAAATCGTAGCACTATAGATATAAAATCTGCCCTTTTGGTTTATTTCTGCCCCATCTGGTCCTCAATTAATTAATTTATTCCCACATAATCCCATAAAAGGAAATCAAATTTTTTTGATCGATTCCTTATACTATTATAACAATAACACCCCAACACAGAATTTATAATAAAACCAATAACTTTTTTTTCAGATCCTTAAAGCTATTAAAGTAAAAACACGTCCGTAAGTATAAAAGTTAAACTTTCTAAAAAACTTTGGCAAAATTTGTAGATTCTCTTAACAAATTTTGTGTTAAGGTAAATATTTGCTTTAAACCTATTTTAAAGGTAAACTTTCGTATAACCATTTCTTTTTTTATTTAGGAAAGGATGAAATTTCGTGGACAATGATTTTGAAAAGTGACACAAATATTTGGTAAAATAAAAAAAAAATAAATTACTTATCACTAAATCTTCGTAGCATGGAAATTCTTTTTTTATTTAAATTTAGAATTTGATAACGTCAGCAAAACGATTTTGATTATAATCCACCTACAAATAAACAAAAAACTGATTTTGTTTTTAGTATAATTTGAACGGGTTTTAGTTCCATATGTAGTGTAGGTATGTCACAAAGTTTGTAGAGAATTGGATATGATGTTATTTAGTTATCGACTATAACACATACATATAAATAATTGATAGAAACATTTTACAAACTTTTGGTATAAAAAATTTCAAAACGAAGCTCGCAATTTACTTTTTATAAAATCGAGCTATTTTTGGTTCAAATCAAATATCGACCTTTTTTGTTTGATAACAATAAAAAAATATTTGCTTTTCATCATCCATCATCTATCGAATATTGAATGTTAATGAAAGGTCAAATGATTTTGATTTAATTATGAAGGTCAGGATTAAAGCCAGAAAATTACAGCAAAGATAAAATTATATATCGTTATTCAAGGGATCGACATTGTAATGACATTGATCTCACAACATTAGACTAGTGATTCGGTTTCTATATTTAATTAAAACAATCTAAATATAATTCAATAATATATCACAACAAACCGAAACGAAAATATCGACAGGAGATTGAAACTGTAGGCGACAATAGTATTTGACAAAAATTATTTTGATTGATTTATGTGTATTTTATTTGAATTTCGATGATGTTAGTTTTTATCGTTACATTATCGTCTCAAGAATCATCAAAGCGTATAATTGATGATATGTTAGATTTAATTTGATTTTAATTTACATCGATATGAGTTGATGAAATTGAGTTTTTTTGGCAAAAGCTTTAACTTTGATTTATTGAACTAACCGTTGAAACTATGTTTTGCCTTGATATTTTTATAGCTTATTTTGTCTATATGGATCCAGATTTTGTTATGTAGACTGGCGTATGATAACGTAGTGTAGTACAGTCACTGATTCATGTAGTTTGTATTTCCTCTCATATCACAATTTTACCGATCACGCATAGTTCATAATAGTTTCTCGTTCATTCACACTCTATAGTCATATTTTCATATAGTTTCCGTTACATAAATTTGTTCTTAGCATAAAACCAGTAACAATAATATTTCCTTTAAAATATCCTATTATTGGTTCACACTGCGTTTTCACCAGCGTAATTTCACCGTACTACCAAAATTTGAATTCTCCGGACCTTAACCGTAGTTGCTCTAAAATGTTTTCAAACCTCGAACGGCTGTGAATATTTGTCCAATCGTCGCAGTAGCAAAAAAATTATTATCCTACAATCAGTTTTGGTAATTGTCTTCGAAACGTATTATATTTCTGGTTATTTTTATCAATTTATCTTTCCGTTATAGATTTAAATTTTACTGTAATACTGTTGTGAGCTATTCTTTCATAACACGTAAACATCATGAAATCGGTTGAACTTACGTTTAATCCATTCTAATATAATCATATTTTTTCCCAATGCGCTGGAAATAACTTATTTCGTGAAATCATCTTACAATGTTGTGTATGACAAAATAACAAACAGAGTTTTTGTTAAAACGGAAAATGTACTAACTTTTATTAACATAACATAAATTAACATAAATTTCCCTTCAAAACAAAAAAATTTTGTCAAATTTTCGATATTAAAATTACTATTATTATATATGTACTAATTGTTGCTAATATATGGTTTGAATCATTGTTCGTACTCTCCAATTTTATTAAAGTAACACAGTTATATAACGTCTATCGATTTATATAAAATCAATTTATTAAGCAGTCAATAAATAAATATACTGTCGAGTAGTCGTAATTCACTGTTTTATTCTGTGTATCTTGTAATTGTAATTATGATAATCAGTGATATTTTTGATAATAATATTTGACTAAATATTAAACATAAAAGTGGGGACGAGTGATAAAAGTGAAATACAACCTCATTTAGGGGAATATTCTGTAGTGCAAGACTGTGAAGACAAAAAACCTGAATATAAAATATATAAAAACGAAGTCAACATGGCGTACATGGGAAAGCTTGAAGAATTCGAACCTGGCGAATATTTTGTGGCATATGTGGATCGACTTGAGATATTTTTTAAAATAAATGATGTTGCTGACCTAAAGAAGACACTATTACTGCTTAGTTTGATAGGTAAGGCTTCATATGAAATATTAAAATCAATTTGTGCACCAGAAAATCCAAGTGCAAAAAAGTATGATGATTTGATTAGTATATTAAAAAACCATTTCAATCCTAAAATAAATAAAAGGGCGGAACGCTATAAATTTTTTAAAACAGTTCAACATAGCGGTGAATCTATCATGGATTTTATTATAAAATTAAAATCTTGTTCACATACAAGTGATTTTGGTCATTTTTTAACGGGAAATAATGCCGGATTAAAAAATAAAGCTATTGATGACGCTTTAACAGATAGGTTCATTATAGGATTAAAAAGTGAAGAAATTCGTAGAGAACTTTTGAAGGACGATACATTAGACTTCGAAAAATATTGTGAAAAGCCTTGAATATGGAGATGTCTTCTAAAGAAGCTCATGCTTTTCAATCATTGCCGCAGTTTAAACTTTCTGATCAAACTAAGTCATCATCAACATCATCATCATTATTAATGCAAGGTCATTCAAGTCAAATAAAAAAAAGTCGGACAAGTGCGAATAAAAGTCGCTCGCCGAGGGTTCCGTGAATGTAAAAGAACACATTATCAAAAATAAATGACATAAAGTTATGTTGTAAAGTCTTTATATCGCCAGACTATGGACGCATAACAGAATAAATGTTTAATCGTAAACGTCAATAGTAAATGTCAATCACATCTACATTGATCAAAAATGTTACTCGAGGTTAAATCTTATCCATAGCTGTTTATGTTAGCTAAAGTATTTTAATAGTCTAAATTGGGAATATTTGTTCTATAAATCAGCGTTGAAATATAGGGTAGTATACATACACTTAAAATAGCACTTTTTTTCATCAATAACTAAAAAACTATGCATCGCAGAATTCTAAAAAATATTGCAATAATTTGGAAATTAAGTGTTCTTTCAAATGACACCCCACTCGTTTGGTTCCAAAGAAGTTTTTTTTTTTGCTCTCCCCACACCCATCCCCTAAACACACAGAAATATAATTATTTGAGAGTTCGCTATAGTTTTCGTTCAAAATATAGCAAACTTCCTGTCTCTGTGAATTTTTTCAATTTTTTCTGTCAATCAGTGTCGTAACGTAGGGGGGGGGGAGGACGGTTTGGAATTTGCAAATTTTTTAGAATAACTCCAAAACGGTGTACCGGAAATTTCTAAAAAAATTGCAATGTTTTGGAAATTTGGCCCTCTTTCAAATGATACCCCACTCGCTTGGGTCAAAAAAAGTTTTTTTTACCCCCCTTACACCCATCCCCTAAACACACAGAAATATAATTATTTGAGAGTTTGCTATAATTTTCGTTCAAAATATAGCAAACTTCCTGTCTCTATGAATTTTTTCAATTTTTTCTGTCAATCAGTGTCGAAACGTAGGGGGGGGAACGGTCTGGAATGTGCACATTTTATAGAATAACTCCAAAACGGTGTACCGGAAATTTCTAAAAAAAATTGTAATATTTTGGAAATTTGGTGCTCTTTCAAATGATACCCCACTTGCTTGGGTCAAAAAAAATTTTTTTTTAACCCCGCTTACACCCATCCCCTAAACACACAGAAATATAATTATTTGAGAGTTCGCTATAATTTTCGTTCAAAATATAGCAAACTTCATGTCTCAGTGAATTTTTTCAATTTTTTCTGTCAATCAGTGTCGAAACGTAGGGGGGGGGGAACGGTCTGGAATGTGCACATTTTTTAGAATAACTCCGAAACTGTGGACCACAAAATTCTAAAAAAAATTGCAATGTTTTGGAAATTTGGTCTTCTTTCAAATGATACCCCACTCGCTTGGGTCAAAAAAGGTTTTTTTTTACCCCCTTTACACCCATCCCCTAAACACACAGAAATATAATTATTTGAGAGTTCGCTATAATTTTCGTTCAAAATATAGCAAATTTCCTGTCTCAGTGAATTTTTTCAATTTTTTCTGTCAATCAGTGTCGAAACGTAGGGGGGGGGGAACGGTCTAGAATTTGCATATTTTTTAGAATAACTCAAAAACTGTGTACCACAAAATTCTAAAAAAAATTGCTAAGTTTCTGAAATTTGGAGTTCTTTCAAATGACACCCCACTGGCTTGGGTCAAAAAAGTTTTTTTTCACCCTTCCCCACCCCAATCCCTTAAAAACACAAAAATATAATTATTTGAGAGTTCGCTATATTTTTCGTTCAGAGTTTATCAAACTTCCTGTCTCTGTAAATTTTTTCAAATTTTTCTGTTAATTGGGCTCGAAATGCAAGGGGGGGGACCAACTTTTTGTGTCACTTTATTGATAATAATTCAAAACCTATGCATTGCAAAATTCTAAAAAATGGCAATATTTCTAAAATCAAGTGCTCTTTCAAATGACACCCCACATGACCTGGTTTTAAATGATGTTTTTACCCCTTAACATTCCCACCCCTTTAATAAATATAGTTATTAGTGTCTGCCATTTTTCTTTATTTTTCATTAAAAACCTACTCAATTTTCTATCATTCCAAATATATTTCAAGATTTTCGATGAAGTAGGGTCGAAGTTAATCGGGGCAATAAAACATCCCGAAACGTCATTTTTCAAAATTATACAAAAAATGGTGAGGTGAAAAATTTCAAAATATATTTTTAAATAATGCTGAAATGAAGCCCTTTCATATGATACCCTACTCGTCTCGCTAAAAAATGTATGTTTTCAAAGGCTTTACATCGTACCTCCTTAAAACAAACGAACACAACTTTATTTATTTTTTAACCCGCCATCTTGTGTGGATAGGTTAGTTTTATAAGCACCTCAAATTTTAAGTTCATCGGATTAATGGGTCACGAGATAATCGAAATAATGTGAAAAACACGTTGTACTCTCACCAATAGTGTTCCGTATAAAAAACGGAACCCTAAAAATTTCATCACAGTCGACGTGAACCAAGACGTGGTAGTAGATCATCATCACGACGAGAAGGTAGTTTTGAAAGCAAGTCACCATCATCAAGAAGAAGTTTTCAGTCATCAAATCACAATCAACACTTTAGAAGTAACTCAAATAGAAGAAATTGTTTTCGTTGCGGTCGTTCACATAATCCGCAAAGTTGTCCTGCTCAATACTGGCAATGTTTTCAATGTCAACAACGGGGTCACACTTCAGTTGTTTGCAGAAATTTCGTGAAGTTAATCCAAAGTCTGTCATCTGATAACCAACCAGCACTTGTGAATTTAGAAGTGGATAATCAAGTAATAGAGATGGAGATTGATACTGGGGCAATAGTTTCAGTTATTGATGAAGAAACGTATCGTAACCAGTTTGTTTATTTAAAATATATATGTTGTTTTAAAAATTTATTTTCTGTTGAAGGTCGAGCAATCAATCTTTTGGGAAACATCAAGGTCACTGTAAAGTATGGAGAGCATTGTTATGCATTGGAACTTATCATTATCAGAGCATTAAAACCTTTTCGACCATTAATTGGAAGGAATTGGCTTGATGTTTTACAACACAATTGGCGAGATGAGTTATTACCGCTATGCAAAAGAAAGCTTGGTTCTAATCGAGAATCAAATCACGCGAACAAATACAATACTATATACAACAGGAACAACAACAACAAAATTCACAACTATTATTTGATAAAAACATTTTTGAAGGTCAGAATATTGAAAATTATTTACGTCAGCTTTTTCCAAAAATTTTTGATAAAGATTTAAGCGAACCAATTTTAGATGTTAAGGCTGAAATAATTTTAAATGATCAGGTTAGTCCAATATTTTTTAACTATAAAAGAGATGGCTATACGATATTTTGTCTCTTATGTCTTTGAAAACCTATCTCTCATGAATGTCAGAATTTATGGTGAAAATTTTGCATTCATGCATTTTTTCTTAAACTTAAGATTTAATTTAAGTAGAAAAATTTTAATTAAAATAATATTTTTTTAAAGTAGTTCAATGAGTGCAATTGGTTTTAAATGTATCCGTCCCGGTAGTGAAATTTAGAAAAAATTTATTTGTTTTGTGTTGTGCAAAAACATAAAAACAAAATAAAATTTATATGTCATGTGCCGTAACAAAACACAAAAATTATTATTGACCTTGTCGGTCATATTATCTCTTAGTCTACTACTTTTTGCAAAATCAACAGACAGGTGATTTTGTTTGACGTCGATTTCCATTTCGATTTATTGTGGAACCACATCACAGCGGTTGTTGAAATTTTGGCATAAAAAAAAAACAACTAGCGGCAGATTAATAGTTTTTGGGATGAAGATGTTTTGTTTGCTAGGATAGAAAGAAGAACCACACCCAAATAGAGAGGATAGTATTGATTTCGGTAAGGGAGAGATTCGTAAGTTAAAATCTGTGATATTAAAAGAATTAAAACTGTATGCGTTTGCATATTAGATTTTGTGACGGTAAATATTGAAGTTTTGTACTCGAATAGTAAAATCGGTGATATTATAAATTTAACCTGTATGCTTATGCGTATTAGATTCTGTGATATTAAATGTTAAAATTTGGTACTTGAGGAGTAAAATCTGTGTTATAACAAAACAAAACCTGAAACTTCATGAATTTGCCTATCCGATTTTTGTGATATTAAATGTTACGTGTCGCTAACCGTAAATGTCAAATAGGAAATAATTGTACAAAACAAAACCTAAACTGTAGAATTCATGTGTTAAATGTTGCTAATTTTAATTACCATAAGAGATTGAATTACTAGAATAAATTGATTTAACGTACCTGATTACTAAATACAAAAAAAAATTGAAAAAAAAATAAAAATATGTTAAATTTATCTGTGGAAGTTTACAACATTTTTTTTGGAAATACGGCGTGTTTCGACAAAATAAAATTACACAAAAATTCGTAAACCTGAAAGAAAGTGCTTTGTTTACTGACCCACCCGGTCCGGCATTGGGTCCAACTAGGGAATAAAATAAATAATACCACGGCACAATATTTACCTCGTACTTATGCCATGTTTATACCGTTTCCATCAGCTATCGTCCGAAGTATTTATGACGCAACTTACATACAGTTTCTGTACCATATTTCTACAGTTTTTATTAGTAATTGCTTGAGTTTTTGTGCTATTACAACTTGATTGCAACGCAAAATTTATATCAAATTTTTGCTATTACTACCGTAGTTCAACACATCAGTTATATAAAATTTTGTTGCTATTGCTACCGAATTTCAACGCAACCTTGATATCCAGTTTTGGTGCGATTACAACCGAAGTTCAACTCAACATCGATATACAATTTTCTTGTGTTATTACAACCGAATTTCAACTCAACATTTTGGTAACTTTTTGGTTGTCTACCGAATCTCAACGCAGCATTCAAGCATTATTTATACAAATTTATCCGTAATACTTTACCTGTTGGATCATTCATCGCTGATGGAGGGCTAAGGCCGTAAGACTTTGAAGCCGGGAGGATTAATCATAGGGTGAGTGAACTTGGTTTATTTTAAGTATTTTTTTTTTACGTAGAAGTGTGAATGCGCGTGAAAGGGTGTACAAGTGATTGAATGGGAGCCTATTTGTCGATGTGAGTGTGTGTGTGTGTGAGCTGGCAATGCGTGTAGCGAGACACCTTCAGTCTAATTTGGAAATGATTATAATCGAGATATTTTTGCTCCGAGGTAACATCTCGTTTTCCAAATACCTTTTTTTATTATATTAAATTATATTACCTAAATTTATTAATTCATATTTTTATTAAGGTCCATCCCAAACAATATGAAAACCAAACAAACAAAAAATACAAATTCTTGTCATGTTTTATATTTATTTACCGTATTATACCTACTCTAAGCTACCGGTATTTAATTGAATTGGTTTGGCAATATTTATTTAACTTACAAATAAAATTATAACTTTTTTTTGGAGCTATGAATAATTTTTTTTTGGTAATTCCGTATGGTTTCAAACATTTTTTAAAAGGTTATTAATAAAGAAAAAGGAAAATAAATAATAAAGACTTTCAATATAGCGTGTGACGTTCTCCCGTGCTCTAAGATTTGATTCTCGGTTTACCAGCAATGGCAGTGGTGTACAAGCTCTATCATATGGATCAGATGACAGCAATACAACTTATTTTTGATTACTACCACTGGCGGTACGTGCTGTGGGTCTTTGAGCTTAATTGTCTTGCTTCGCAGTCTGAATGGGTGGTTGAATGTTAGCATGTATGAAGCGTGAGTGGGTGGGCGTATGGGAATGATTGTGGGGGTTGGACGCGCTAATAGTGGTTCTTTCGCAAAAGAGGTCGCCAGAGTCTCCTTTTTTCACTTGTATTTTTTTCCCATTTCTGTATATTTTCGTAAATTGCGTACATTTCTGCATTTGTGTTGAAGCAGCAGGTATTACTCCATCAAATCCACGAGGACTGAGCTTTAGTCGTTACGGCGTTAAATTACTCTAGGTACGCATCCTGCTATGCCATTCTCATTGGTTCGCCAATGAGAAAGCTTTTCATTACAATTTACAATGTTAATGCATTACTTTATGTTGATAAAACGTTTTTTTTTCTAGAAAAAATCTTAACAGACTGATTAACTTCTTAAAGATTTTTTTTGACCTAGACATTTTACATATTCTACTTCACTGCTGAATACAAGGCTGCCTCACATAGTTTATTTATCTAACACTGCTTTAATGGTTTTAGTTTTTATTTCCTCATTCATTGCGCTCATGAATTGCGTCTTTAGGTGGTGTTGTTGTGGTGAGACCCGGATTGTTTAAACTGGAGAATTCTTCGAAACATGACATATGCTACGAATAGATCTGACAAGAGGGGTGGAAGGTTGGGTTTTACCCCAGCTTTTCAAAAGGGCCAGGACTCCAACCAAGATGAAAATATTATTGGAGCGAAGCGAAGCGTATTCTTCCCCGATTCAGATTTTCGTTTGAGGACATACTCCTCCGAAACTATTAAAGATATCAAAATGAAATTTTGCATGTAAGACGACATCTAGCCATAGATGGTTTACAAAAATATGAAAATTAGACATACCACGGAGAAATAATCACCGAAAAACGGTTCCATAGACTTTCAATGGGAAAATTATCATCTTTTCACAATACTTAAACAAATTATTAAATATTTTTTTGTGTTTTTTTTTTTTTTATTTTTTTTTTTTTTATTTTTTTTGAACTGCAGTGATATTGAAAGTTTGAAAATAAAAGTTTGTTATTAGTTGATTTTAAAAAAATTTATTAACACACTTTTACCTACATTGAACAAGTTTGATCATGTTTTCAACCTGGACGAGTTTTTATTTGGTTCGTTCACCTTTTTTTCTCTACCGTTTTGTTAAAGTACTTTTTATAGACAAAATTCACGATACGATCGTTTTAGTCAGACATATCGATTTCAAATCCGTTTAAAAAATGTTTCATTGATTTTCAACTAAATCTATGCCGGAGGTAGATGCAGCAATATTTACCACACATTAAACTCTACAGTTTAATTCGATTTTGTAGTTCTTTTGGATTGTAACATATCTTCGGACATATCTTCGGACATATCTTTTGGATTGGACATAGCTTCGCTCCTTTTTATCAATTGCATTCTGCATTGGTCACCTAGTTTAAAATGTATATATGGGTAATTCTTTTATAAACCGAACACCTTTCTGACCGACCCATTTTTGATTTGGCTGAAATTTTTTTAGGGGTTTGTTATCGAAAAAAAAGATATACGTGTTCGAGGATTTTTTTTTTCATTTTGTTGGAAAATAGAGCTGTTCTAAATTTCGAGAATTTCGTGATTTTCGGCTTGAAGACTTATTTTCAAAAATTCATAACTTCGGTTTTATAGAAGATAGAAGGTTTTTTTTTTGTTTATTTGAAA
Source organism: Diogma glabrata (assembly GCA_963693315.1). Classification (NCBI taxonomy): domain Eukaryota; kingdom Metazoa; phylum Arthropoda; class Insecta; order Diptera; family Cylindrotomidae; genus Diogma; species Diogma glabrata. The sequence goes on from OY856187.1 coordinate 403,508,226, forward strand.
GATAAAAGATGGATTTTTTTAAAAATAAATATTTTCAACTAAAGTTATTAACAAATTCCTATTGTTATAAACAATCAAAATGTTAAAACTAAATTTTAGCCATTGCTCCATCCATGAAATTAGGTTTTAATATAATCATCGTATTTAACGTTCAATTTTTCTACAAAATTTGTATTTTTTTTTATGGAGAAATGATATTTACTGTTAGAAATAAATTAATTTATCGAGTGCGGGACGACAAAAAATTCAACATATGGGTCATTCTTTTACATACCGAACAGATTAGGACAAAATGTGACTAAGGAATTTTTGATTCAGCTGAGAATTTTTTAGGGGTTCTATATAAACATAACGATATACTTGTTTGAGAATTTTTTCTTATTTTTGTTTTTTAGGGGAAATAGAGCGGTTCTAAATTCCGAGAATTTTGTGATTTTTGGCTTGAAGACTTGTTTTCAAAGACTTATAAATTCGGTTCTGGTAGAGATAGACACTTTTTGTTTATTTTATTTTCAAGAATAGAGATGCAATTTAAAAAAAAATTGTTAATCATAAAAATTATTAACAAATTCCTATTGTTATAAACAAATAAAATTTTAAAATCAGTTTTTAGTAATTATCTAAAAAAAGTAAAGAGTGTTTAATGAAATCATCGTGTTCTACGTTCAATTTTCAATAAGAAACGTATATTTAATTAATGAAAAAATGAGTTTTACTGTTACAAATAAGTTAATTTTTCCAGCGCCGGACGGCAAAAATTTATAAAATTTGTTACCGTCTAGCGCTCGATAAATTAGCTCATTTCTAACAGTAAAACTCATTTCTTCACTAATTAAATATACGTTTCTTATTGAAAATTGAACGTAGAACACGATGATTACATTAAACACTCTTTATTTTTTTTATATAATTACTAAAAACTGATTTTAAAATTTTATTTGTTTATAACAATAGGAATTTGTTAATAATTTTTATGATTAACAATTTTTTTTTTAAATTGCATCTCTATTTTTGAAAATAAAATAAACAAAAAGTGTCTATATTTACCAGAACCGAAGTTATAAGTCTTTAAAAAAACAAGTCTTCAAGCCAAAAATCACAAAATTCTCGGAATTTCGAATCGCTCTATTTCCCCTAAAAAACAAAAAAAACAAAAAATTCTCAAACAAGTATATTGTTATGTTTATAAAGAACCCCTAAAAAAATTCTTAGCTGAATCACTAATGCCTTAGTCACATTTTGTCCTAATCTGTTCGGTATGTAAAAGAATGACCCATATATGGAATTTTTTGTCGTCCCGCGCTCGATAAATTAGTTTATTTCTAACTCACAAATGACACAGTTGATTTGCAGCTTGATTCTTACTAACGAACTTGATTTCTTGAAGCACAGACGAAATGTTACTGATCTGACAATTTTCTACAAATACATTATGGATGAACGAACTGCCGCAAAGATAAAATCAATTTTACCAGAACAAGCAAACCTGTCGCGTTACACCAGAGCGAATGTTGTGGCCAACTATATACGGTTCAAACAAAAAAAGTGCATAAAACTGTTCCCTTTCAACGCGATTTTTTTCAACAGATCCCCTCACTTCTGGAGTGCCTTACCTTCTTGGGTTTTCCCCGATAGTTTTAATCCTCAAAATTTTAAAGTTAACGTTAGTAAATTTCTTAAAAAAATTTAATTTATTTGAACATAATCCTAATCCCTATTTAGCATGGTATCTTCAAATATTCAGAGACGTTAATTTATAATTTATCTGTTTGTACATTAGAATATAATGCCCGATTTTTTTAGCTTGTACACTGCAAGTAGAAAACCAATCACACCAAATAGAGTTTCGCCATAATTTAGATGTTTGTATTTGTAGTTTAGAAGTTGAAATAATAAAGCCACAAACTACTGAAAATGTGATTCGTCGAGTGCACATAAAGATAACTACATTGTTTTCCCGTGGTCGTTTGTATGAACCATTTCCTAAGTCGCTCCTATTCAAAATTTTACCAAACGGAGAAGAAATAGAACGAGATTGGTTATTTTGGAGCTCTAATAGAGATGCCTTTTATTGACTGCCATGTCGATTACACTGTGCGACAAATGGTAGGGGTCAGTGATCCGCTGGGGTTCTGACTACCGGGTAAAGTTATATCGGTCAAAAAAAAGTTATACATGTCTCGGCGTCTCGCTTGGTCACGTCTAGGAATCGAGATATATCGGTTTGAAGTTAGTAGGTATCATATAGGTATCATATCACGTTTGGGGGTCTTTTTTTGACATAACTCTAGAACGACTAGTCTGATTTTACTGAAATAAATTTATAAAAATTAAGAATTACAATTTCTTCAATCTACTAGAGTACTATTTCCTTACACAATCAACAGTTTCGCAGTTATAAATAAATTTATGAAGAAAAAAATAATATTTTGCCTAAAAATAAAAAAATTGTATTTTAAAAAATCATGAAAAATTCAAAATGGGAAAAAGTCTTGTTACTTTGACGTAAAGTCACATTATCTGTGCACATAATGAGATAAGGATAATGAAAATCGATGAACGCGTTTCGTTTTTATTTACAATTAAGTAAAGGTATCTCATTTTGACAAGAATATTGATTTTTCATAGAAATTTTTTTTTAATATTTTTGCATATTAAATGTATTTGGACATGTGTCTATTTAATTTTATTTTATGTTTTTATTATATTTTATTATATTATTATTATTATTTATTAATAATTATTATTATTATTATTTATTATTAATATTATTTATTATTATTATTATTTATTATTTGCTATTATTTATTATTACTATTATTATTATTATTATTTATTATTATTATTATTTATTATATATTTATTATTTATTTATTATTTTTTATTATTAATTTATTATTAATTTATTATTTATTTATTATTTATTTATTATTTATTTATTATTTATCTATTATTTATTTATTATTTATTTATTATTTATTTATTATTTATTTATTTATTATTAATTTATTATTTATTTATTATTTATTTATTATTTATTTATTATTTATTTATTAATTATTTATTATTTATTTATTGTTTATTTAATATTTATTTTATTTATGTATTATAGCTTTTTTCATTTTATTTTTTTAAATTTTTATTATATTTTTATTTTATTATTTTTATATTTGTTTTATTTTATTTTATTATTTTTATTTTATTTATTTATTTATTTTATTTTTTTTTAATTTTTATTTGTTTTATTTTTCATTTTTTTATTTTTTCGTTACTTTTTCAGTATAGTATATCAGTAGATTAAAGGAATTGTAATTCTTAATTTCTAAATTTGCTTCAGCAAAATCGGACTTGTCGTTCTCGAGTTATGTCAAAAAATTACCCCCAAACGTGAAAATTTCCCCTACATGGTACTTACTAACTTCAAATCGATATATCTTGAATATTGGCGAAACGCCATGACACGTATAAGTTTTTTTTTACCGAAATAACTTTTCTCGCTGGTCAGAACCCCAGCGGATTTGGGCTGTCGCTTAGTGTTATTTGACACGAATATTAAAGAAAACTGTTTTCATCTCATCTCTCCTCAAGGATATTCTAAGGCTCAATTATGAAAAAATTATACGACAAATTACCGGCACACGAACACAACCGAGTGCAAATTCATTATTACATAAAGTGGCGTAAATTGGAAGTTAAAATAACGGTTACTTTTTCAATCGCCAAATTGCTTTGCAATCAAATCGAGAACCAAACAAAAATTTGCAGGCAAATTTCAACAAAAATTTGGATACTATTTTGTTTATACGTAAGAGGGTTTTGGATGTGAGGGGAGATAGCTATTTGGTTGGTGAGTCTATAATAACGGTAGCTTCTTGGAAGTTTCAGAGCTTATTAGTGATCCCTTGCATACGTGAGCATTTAGAAAAAGCAAGAATTACTCAGCAAGCTCAGCATCGTTTACAAATTCATTATTTTATATCACCAGAAATCCAAAACAAGTTTATTCAGCTATGCGCTAGCCATTTAGAATCAGTGATTCATGCTAAACAAATGCTAAAACTTTGCTATTCTTGTTGATGCATGTTCTGATTTTTCACATGGCGAACAAACTAACTTTATTTTGCGTTACCTTCGTTTAGACCAGAAACACAAAACTTCAACTAGAATTGATGCTGTTAGACCTTTCGCAAAATTTCTTCCAGAACTAATAAACGCTATAGAAGATCTTAAATGCCTTGCTGATCAAACAACAATAGATGTTAAAGTTCAAAATCTAGAGTCTTCTCGCAGAACTGCAGATTTTAAGAAATCAGTGGGATGTCATCTTGAGGGAAAGTAAATTGGTGGCAAATGGGTTACATATTTCTTCCTCTTTGCCGATTAGTACTAAAAAGGAAAACGGCCAAGAAAATTTTCTGGAAATGGAAATGAAGATTCTGAAAACATCATCATATGCAAAAAAGAAATAGAATTCAAAAGACTTAGTTATTGTAGATTTAGTAATAGCAGGCGTAACACATTGATTCGAAGCAGTGAGATATTTTAATAAAACATTTTCATTTTTGAACCAAAGCACGGCAAGCTCAATTGTCATAAAAGAGTAAGAACAACTCACAAAATTCGTACTTAAAAAACAAATGAATTCACCTATATGTTTAACATTCTTGTTTAACATTCAAAATGAATAAAATTTCCATAAAAAATTATGGCCAACTGACGTTTGTGAAATTCAACTTAAGATATCTGATGACGAAGTTTCAACTTAAAAATATCATCGCCTTGGTAGCGTAGTGATTAAACGTGTCTGCCAAAGGAATTGAACTTCTTGAACCTCTAGCACTGATGAGGCTACGAGTTCGAATCCCAACCGAAACACGTAGAAGAGAAAAACAGAGTTTTTCCTGAGATATTTCCAACCATACCTTGTAATTGAAAAAAATCAAATTAATTCCTTAGTTACTTGAGTTTAATTGCTCACAAAAATCACGAATTCTTGTAAACATTTTTTAAAAGAAATACAACATTTTAATTTTTGTGTTACTGTTTAGGGCCGATTGTATGGACGCGAATAGAAGATATATTCTCGGATATAACGTCGTTTGTATTGTATGGATCACGATAGAACAAAAAATGTATCCGAGGATTTTATTCTATTCTCTGTTTTATCTGCTATTTTTCTTGTATAGAACAGTGGATAAAACAATTTGTTTTCTTTTTTCTAGACATGCGCATAGCAGGATAATTTTGTTTTGAGTTTGTGATTATTTTTTTAATTTAAATATGTGCGTTTCTAAAATTTGTACTTTGATACAAATTAATAGTAAAATAAATAATATTTTTAGTATAATTTTAACATAATTAATCTAATTTTTCAAATAATTTTTTTTTAATTTATAGCTAAATTTAAATGTTTACTTATAAAAAATCTGCTATAAAAATGCAATAAAAACCAATATATAAAAATTTCCATCCGTGTTCATACAATTAACGAAAAATAAAATTCTCGGATGTAGATATAACTTTATTTTCGATTTTTTTTCTGTACATCGTTGTGCATATAATCAGCCGTTAATGATTATATAATAAATTGAATAAATGCGAAATTTGTATATGCATGGATTTGTTACGTACCCCCGACCGTCAGCATTTAATTTGGTTTTGACTTCTAAATTGATATTATCTTTGATATTTAATAATACACAAAACCACTTTTATTCTGAATAATTTTATTTTATTTATTTAATGTTAGCCCGTTGACGGTCTAAATCGGAGTCGTTTGATCTTATTTAACGTATTCTTAAAGTTAAATTAAATTAAAACAATTGAAGGGGAGTGTTAGTACATAAGTCTATGAATTTATTTAGTTTGTTATTTGGGGAAAATTAAAGGAAAAGGCGTGATTATAATCAATTTATTTGTTATTGTTTCAAGCATTAATGCTTTGAACTACATCAAATAATTGTTTTTCATAACAATTATTCCGAAGTCAACAAACCGATTTGAAACACACTGTTACAAAATTGGAACTTTTATACGAGATTATAATATTACTTTACACCGGAAAGCTGAGATAAATATATGTTTATTGTAATATTACACCGGTACACTGAATTTATAACAAACAAACTAATTACACTTGGAGATCTCTTATATTATATATTACAGAATGAATAATTTAACAAAACTATCAATTGGCTAACATGAAAAATAATTTATTTAAAAACAAATTAAAAATTATATAAATTAAAATTCAATAAAAAGCTACTTACATTAATTTATTTCTTCAATGTTGTCTTCTTCATGTTTTATTTCACATCTTTGTTTATCTTGATGGTTAATTAAAGGTTTTATTATATCAAACAGAAACTAATCCGTTCTTCTACAACAAGCAATACATAATAATATCACTGCACAAAACTTCATAAACGGATTTGATGATCAATTCTACAATTGAAGTCAAGTAAATAAGGAGTTAATTTGAATTTTTCCTATTCAAAGGTATGGTTGGAAAAAAACAGAAAAAAACTCTGTTTTTCTCTTTTACGTGTTTCGGTTGGGATTCGAACTCATAACCTTATCAGTACCAGAATCGTAAATTTTAGAGTCATTATGAAACAATAAATTTTTTTTGAGATTATTCCCGAGCCAGAGATTATATACTTTTTTCATCTTTTTTGTTTGTGGTTAATATCCCGGTGTAGAAACCAACAACGGTTTCTACTACACTACCAACTGATCAAGAGAATTAGCCATATCATCCTTTTTTTATATTCGAATTGTGCCACTTTTTTGTACGCCTGTTCTAAAATAAAATTACTTAAGAACAAAATTTCGGTTACAGAACAGACTAGTGACCAGTTTAACAACGTGTAACAAATTTTGGAGAGTTCTTCAGATGAAACAACGCAACTAAGCTTAAGCAAAGACATTTTATGTAAAATTCTAAATTGAATGAGAGAGAATGTCAAGAATAGGAATCAAGCTAGTTTGATTACCACTAAAAAAATTCTTAAGAAAAATATTGTTAGTCAATTGACATTTGACACTTTCGCAGATAGTGGCTCACAAACGGGGGCCCTTGAACAAGATCAAAATTCTTAAATTTCCTTTAAAAAATAAATAAAAAATCCCCAGTTGTGTATTTTTCTAAAACGGAATACATATAAAGTACAAACTAAGTCGAATGAATTGGGTCGAAGCACATGGCTGAAATTTTGTACTGGGCCTATGAGTCCTACAAAAATTCAGGTTCTCAGTGCCTCACTATCTCACAATCGCCTTCGATGTCTCACTGTTTTAATTTCTTACTGTCTTACTGTTCATCCTCCATGCAAGATCGATTCCAAGCTAATCAGCTTCGAATATTTATCACGGTCATTCGCAACAGCGACATAATTACCATGGCAGCCGATTTTTTTTAGGGCTATTATTACGTCCGTCTCCCATTGCAGTCGTGGTCGACCTCGCGGTCACCCACTCCCTGAGGCACTAACGTACATTTTTGTAACATTCCAACTGTGTATTGGCTCGTAGAACATGCCCAAACCAAGAAATCCTGTTGGAACGGATACAACCCATTAAATCTGGACCCTCAGAAGGTCTCTGATCTCAAAGTTATATCGCGTTCTGTACTCTCCATCGTCTGTCTTAAGTGGACCAAAAATGTAGCGTAGGATCTTACACTCAAATCCAAAAAAATGCGATTCGCCATTTTGTATAAGGGTCCACGTTTGTGACCCATACATCACAACCGATCTAATCAATGTCTAGTATAACTTGAGTTCGGTGTTAGTTAATACATATGGTGATCCAAGAAGAGGTTTAATTGAGTAGAAAGTTCGATTACCTGCAGCAACTTGACCTTTTATATCTATAAGTATGCTGGTGTTTGAGTCAAGCATGGATCCCAAATATTTAAAAGATTCAACTACCTCAATTCGTTCATCGCCACACATCAAATCTTTCTTCTCAGCCTTTCTTGAAACATTCATATATTTGGTTTTATCGTAGTTAATTTTAAGACCTATTTTCCTAGCACCCCTCTTAAGCGACTTGAAAGTCTCACTCATAACAGCTTCACTTCGGCCGAGGATGACAACATCATCAGCGTAAGCAATCATCTGTACTGAGTTTATTGACAAGATATTGTTATTAGTCGGTAGTTTCTTTTGACGGCACACATATTCCAAGGCTGGATTAAAAAGTATAGGAGATAGCATCACCTTGTCTTAAGCCGGAGTCAACTTTAAAAACCTTTGATATTTCGTTCTCTACTCGTATACAGCATTGACAGCTGTACTGTCATTTTGCATAGTGATAGACCATTTTGCATAGTGATAGACCATAGAGTCTCTCGTTCGAGAGAATCATAGGCCTGCCTGCAATCAATGAAGAGTCAGTATCTTTGAGCAAATACCATGACTTATCGACGTCTCCATTAATGGATCCTGATTTCTCCAATGCTTCGGCAATATGGTTTTGAAATCTCTTTTCTGTTTCAGCATTCTTTAATGATGAGATGTTAAAACGTTTCCGTTGATTGAATTTTGGAATGCCAGGATTTGGAAAGTGGAACCTTAATTTTAGCACATACAAGGAAGTGATCATTTTTAATGTATGCACCTCTAAGGGATCGCACATCCAGAACACTAGAAAAGCAACGTGCTGTTAAAAGCACGTGATCAATTTGAATTCAAGTTTTTCCATTCGGTGAGACCCAAGTCTGCTTATGAATCAATCGATGCGGAAAGAAAGTTTAAATTATTTGATAATGCAAACTCAGTCATTCTTACACCACTATGATTCGAACACAAATGCAGGTTGTTGGGACCCACCACACTTCCATAAGAGATATTTCTTCCAACCTGCCGAATTATGTCACCAAAAACCATTATGAAGCCGCGTGATGGTGTTTGTTTCATAACCTCTTCCAGTGCTATGTAGAAATTATTTTTTTGTCGACGGTCTTAGCTTCAGTAGGTGTATGCACGGCAATAAGAGAAATGTTGTTGTATGTACCGCGTGCCCGTAGGTAGCAGATCCTCTCTTTGACCGGAATGAATTTAATCACGGCTTCTTGTATCGGCACCAACAAGAAAGCCAGTTCCAAATTCTCTTCGAGAAGAATGACCACTACAGTATAGAGAGTGACTATCCAAATCTTGTTTTCCGCAGGTTCTACGTTCCTATTTGGTAGTCCGTTCCTTTTTCACGTCCAGGTAAAATTCTGTTTTTGTGTCCGGGTCTGTTATTCTCTTTCTGATTTCCAAATTAAACAAATAAGTTTTTTCCGGTGTTAGGTTAACCTTAGGCCGTGATGCAGCGTCTCCGATACACCAACCTAATTCTGGCGTGGACGTTGAATTTCGGATTTCACTGTCTGGGTATCTGTCTCATTCTGTCACTGTCACATCTTCTCACCTTAACGGTATTGCAAACCTCAAGAAGCAAAGATACGTATTTCATAAATCATAAATCATGTATTCGGTATAGAAAAATGATAATTTTTATGTCAATTAGATACGCATTTGCCTACCAAAGTAGAATTTTATCTCTTTCATGGCTTATTTACACTTTTAGCTTAGCTTAAAAATGCACCACGAACTCAGTACAGATTATACAACAGATAAATTGATTTGCATATCAAAATCTAATTTGTAATATTTATTATTTTTTTCCTTGGAAAAAAAATCCTTGTTTTAACCCAATTTCTGTTGAAATTAAAAGCTCTCAGGGAAGAGCTTCATTTTTTTATTTTATTAAATTTAACAAAATAAGGGAGGATCAAAGCAAATCTCAAACAAAATTTAGTCAATTTCAATTTTTATAAATAAAATTCATTTCAAACCATTAACGACATATTTTCTAAGATCTTTCTCGAAACATGGTAATTTTAGCCACTTCAATCACAAGCAGAAAAATATATCTTTCCATAAATTGAAATTCTTTTCATATTTTTTTGTTTTACAGACTAACAAATGTAATCATTCATTTCTGTTTCTAAAAACATAATGTTTTCTTCCGCTATCAACTGCTCCATTACTTTTGTATTCTAGCTTGCCGAAGATACATAAAATGTTAAAAAGTCTAATTAGAATATATTAAAGAAAATTATATGTATTCTACCCTTTTTTGTCGGTTAAGTTTGAAAAAGGTTGAAATACAACACATATATATGTTTAAAATAAGATGACCAAATAAATTTAAATAATAAATGTTTCTGAATTTTGAGATTCTGCCTGGGAGAAATTCCAACAAGAACAGGTTACAAAATAATTTATTCTTAGAACAACAAATACAACAAACCAACACAAGGTAATGGATTTTCCCTCAATAATCACTAGATAAGATGAATTATTTTTCTACAAAATTAAAGGGACAGCAATTTATTCACTGTCGTAAACATTTGAGTGTGTCCGCTTCATCAAGATGGATTAGTGGCGTATTCCTCTTTAATCCGGCTCAAATGCCAAATGATGTCGCATTTTGGAGATGTAGCAGCAGCAGACTGCAGACTGTGTCCTTTTTTTGGATAACCAAACTTCACTAAAAGGTGCATCAAGATAATGGTCAATGTGCGAATTGCTCATTGACCAGTTTGTTTAACACATACAAGAGCTAATGTAAAGCCTTACAGTTGGCAATCGAAGAAACTAAAATATATGTACAAATGTTGCGCCTTGAAAAATATCGGCGATCGAAACAAATATAGGTTAGACATAAACTGTTGCAACTAACAAATGGAGATGGCAAAGATCAATATATTACAGCAATTGCGCCTTACAAAGGGCGATCGAAGAAAATATATTATAAAATAATTGTTGCGCCTTAAAAACGGCGATGGCAAAGATCAATGACTTTCTATACGCCAATTTGTTTATTCTTCAAATAATTTTAAAATTTTTTCCACATCAATTTCAATTCACTTTAATTATCTAACATAACACAAAAAATAAGCACTTTTGACTTAATTTAAAAAAAAAAGTCCAAGCGGCTCGAATATCCGCTAGAAACAGGTAGATTTCGGGACCAAACAGCTTTGTGTACAAAAAGAATTGGATATGTCCGATTAGTTTAAATAAAACATTTAAGTAGCAACAGAATAATCCCAAAAATTTTTCAAACCAACCAAACTAAATACACTAAATACATAAACGGAAACTACTTTATCCACGACTACTAAAGAATATATGCTTTCCATGCGTATGTCTTCCATTGTTATTGTATTCATTCCAAAACTAGTGAATTTGATTAAAATTCTTTAACAGTTCTATAGTTTATTAAATATTCCCCTAACAAATTAAACAACAAACTTGTTTTTTTTTCGCTATCTTTGATGTATTTATTTCAATATGCAATATATATAAATTATGGCATGAAAACTGGAAATTAAACGAAATATGTTACAGTCGTGGATAAAATAGCATTTTGTATTCGCTTAGGATGGTGGCAATTTTTCATTAGGATGATTCCCTCCACTCGCTACGCTCGTTTCGGCAAACTTGATCCTCGTGAAGAATTCGACTCGTGTAGATCAAAAACTGTAAAGTTGAATCTATTCGGGAATTCAGGGTTTTTCGTTATGTGCAACAAATTCAATTAGTAAAATTTTTAATTAAATGTAAATTTTAATGGTCCAAATATATGTGCAGAATGCTGCATGCAGCGAAATTAGAACATGTGTTGAGAGCAATTGGAGCAATTACATGTAAATTCTGCATGCAGAAAAATTCTGCAAGATATATCTTTTTTTTTTTTTTTATTCAAAGTTAGGCATGTTTAGTGTTAATTATAATAAATTATAAATTAACGTCTCTGAATATCTGAAGATACCATGCCAACTAGGGATAAGAATGGAATGCAAATTAAGATTCTCTGAGAAATTTATGAACGTTAACTTTAAAGCCTTGAGGATTAAATTCATCAGGGAAAACCCAGGAAGGTAAGGCATTCCAAAGATGAGATACTCTGTTGAAAAAGTCACGTTGGAAGGCTACAGTTCTACACCTAATTATTTGAACTGTAAAGGGATGCGCTGCTACGTTTGCTCTGGTGTGACGCGAAAGGTTTGATGATTTAGGTAAGATCGATTTGATCTCTTCAGAAGCTCGTTCATCCATAATATATTTATAAAATATAGTCAAATCAGCAACATTTCTTCTGTGCTGCAAGGAATCAAGACCGTTAGTAAGACTTGGGTTACCAATGAGTTTAATAGCTCTACGCTGTACAGAATCAAGGCAGTTGAGACTACTCAAGTAAGCTCCACCCCATATGTGAGAACAGTATTCCATGCAGGGACGTATAAAAGATTTATAAACTAAAAGAAGTTGTTCGCTATCGAAAAACTTACGACATCGCCCCAAAAATCCTAACTTTTGAACAGCATTCTTAGCCAGATTAAAAATATGAGAATTCCACTTCATATTATTTTCAATCTCAACTCCTAGAAGTCTGTCAGACTCATTCTCTAAAAGATTTTTGGGGCCAAACGTTAATGGAAAAGGATTGGGTGTCGTTAACCTAGAAAAATGACAAACCTGTGTTTTGCTTGTATTGAATTCAACACTGTTAGCAATACCCCAATCCATAATTGTTTTAAGATCAGTGTTAAGGGAATCTTTCAATTTTGACCTACACTCACTAAGCGCTATGGGTGTATATAGTTTAGGTGCTTCATGAGACGCATGAAGCGTGCTATCATCAGCAAAACTATGTATAGGATGAACCGTTGAGTCCAACAAATCATTAATATAGATAAGAAAAAGAGTTGGTGACAAAGCGGAACCCTGAGGAACTCCTGCATTAGTTGAAAAAGTATTCGATGATACACCGTCAACATTGACCCGAAATTTTCGATCAGATATAAAGCTCTGTGTCCAAGATATAAGCTGCTCGTCTAAACCACAGGATCTCAATTTGCATATAAGGTTGTTATGCCAAACTTTGTCAAATGCCTTGGAAATATCAAGAGCAACACCGAATGTTTCTCCAAAGTTTTCAAGCGACTTATTCCAGATATGAGTGACAAAAGACAGCAAATCTCCCGTCGCTCTTCCTTTTCGAAATCCATATTGTCTCACATTAATTAATTTGGAAGACTCTAAGAAGCTCATTAAATTAAAATTGACATATTTTTCAAAAATTTTAGCAACTACCGATAAAATTGAAATGGGTCTGTAATTCGTAGGATCAGTCTTACTGCCCTTTTTTGAAACTGGCTGTACACTAGCCATTTTCCAAATTTCAGGAAAAATTCCTTTCTTATATGACAAATAGAAGATTTTAGTGAGGATTGGTGCTAGCTCCCTAGCAAATGTTTTAAGTATAATCGGAGGAATAAAATCAGGGCCTGTTGCCTTGTTAGTATTGATTTTTAAAAGCATTTTTCGAACAATGTTTTTCCGAAAAATTATCCGCCTCATTTTATAAGAAACTTTAGAAATAGGTTTAGGTTGGAAATTGGGTTCTTTTAAAGTAGAATTTATAGAGAAATAATACCCAAGCAAATTAGCTTTCTCTTTTGGATCAATGATAGGGACATCTCTATTAACAAGAGGCGGTAGGGAAGATTTACAAAAGTTGCTTTGGACAGCCTTTGCGGCTTTATAGAAATTGCGTGAACCAGTCGGATGTTCTGCGAATTTAGATGCTTTTTTCCTATTAAATAGATGTTTCTCTTCATCTATTAACTTACGACATAAATTTCTCTCTTTACGGTACTGTCTAAGGTTTTCATCGGTTTTGTTTTGATTCAACTTTCGAAAAGCCTTTTTTTTAACTTTTATAGCTTTTTTGCATTTACTAGAAAACCATAGATCAGTTTTCGGAATGATCAATTTATTAGGAATAAATCTGTGCATACCATCAATTACAGTTTCAGAAAAATTTGATGCAGCTATGTCTGGGTCTTGGCCGGTAAGGCAATAGCGTTTCCAAGGAAAACATCTAAAAAACTTTTTAGTCCTTGCCAATCCGCAGCTTTGTAATCCCAAACATTGCGAGGATTCGCTTTAAATTGTTTTGGAATTTGTATAAATAGTTATAAAAGCAAAATCACCTAAGTTTTAAAATTTGCTGGGAGATTGATTTTTGTTCGAACAAGCTGTTTTATATTAAGTGCTTGTGTTATTCGGATATTTTTTTTGACTGGATGAAAACCGGCTGCTACAAAAATTACAAAAATCTGGTGAATGGTCAAAAACACAAATTATAGTTTGCTGTACAACAAGAAGATTAGTATAAAGGAAATAAGGAGAATAATTAAAACGCTGTAGTTATAATTTACTTCTGGGAACAAATTACAAATTATGTTGGAAGTGGCTACTATTATGGATACTGGATATATAGGTTTAGTTAAGTAGTAAATTAATTTTATATGATTCAAATCAAAGTTAAAATACGTTTATATATTGTTTTTTTATATATTGCTGAATTATATTATAACGTAATAAATTAATTTTTTTTATTGTGGTGAAGTGAGAAATGTGTGGTGAACAAAAAATGGTAGGTAAATTGTGAGTTTTATTTCGAGACACTCTCGGAATTGTGTCATAGCAATACGTGGAACAAATAATGAACTGGCCACGCCACGAGTTACATCCCGATTTGTTTTGAAACGAGTGTCGCTTCTACGTTGCTATGCTACAAGATTTAGCTGACATAATTGGTTCACCTCTAAAAACAAACACAACGAATAAAGTATACATGTTCTGATGTATCCCAAAAATACATCGTATTTGGTGCTTCATCGGATAGCGTGTATGTATTCGAACGCGATCCTTGTAAATTTTTTTCAAATAATACCGAACAAATATGGTCCTATCAATCAAATTGCAATATCAAAACATGAAAAATGTATATCATTTTCAACCATAAAAGGGGTTATATGTGTGGTTACAATTGATGTGTTGAATTCATCAGGACCACAAATGATATGAACGCCAAATGATGATACAACTGTAACATGTTTTTTAGGATGGATGATGATAAAAATTTATTTTATGGTGATAAAAAGGGCCATGTAACGTTGATGGTTTTATCATATTTATTGGGGCGTACCATTTTACACACTACGCTCGTCCTGGAATGAGATTATGGGAAGTTGATTTAGTTGGTAACAGGTAATACATTACAAACTCATCAATTAATGAATATTCTGTTAATTCTAAAACCACCCAAAGTAGCGTTGAATGTAATGACTTTGAATAGGACTGAAACTACATCATCTCCTACACCAACTATTAATAATACAGCAAATAATTGTAGCGGTAGTAGCTATAATAGTAGTTGCAATAATACCAATAATTTAAATCATTTAATATAGTCGTTCGACCTAATTCTCACATAAACGCTGTGCAATTTTCAAAGTTGTTTTTTTCTTATAACGACACATTCGTTCTAGCTCTTACCGATAATTTTATAATCAATTTCAACTCAGCTACCTCATTAATAAATTTATGGAATAATCAATTTAAAGATATTCAAAATATGTTTATTACAGATAATAACATATTAATTATATTAACTAAAATTTATATATTCAATGAAACTGACTCAGTGGACTGAATTATTACACTTTTATTTTTGCAATATTAATAATTATAACGAATCATCTAATTTAATAACAAAACCACGTAAAATATTTTTTTTATAAACTTGAAGTACAAACCGATGATAAAACTGACTTAAAACAAATTTTCACAAAATTAAATTATATCGAAGGTAATGAGATCAATCTATTGCTAACGGAAATTGATTTAAATAAAAAAATTGAAAGTAATAGAAGTAGTAAAGAAAGAGAATGAAGTTAATGATAGTGGAATACCTGTGTTGAACAATTTACATCTTCAAACTGCAGACAATCAAAATGATATTGTAGGTAAAACAAACAATTTCTCACTGAAATATACGAACGTTGTTCAATGATATTGGATTGTTTCACGTGTGCATGAATATGGGTCTGGATGTAGATATGGGTAATAGTGTGCATGTGTGTGACAGTGCGAGAGTGTGTAAGGTGTGAGAGTATGTGAGTGGGTGTGGGGATGGACGTGGTGGTCATGGTTTTTTCACCAATGGGGTCGCCAGAGTCTCATTCTTTCACTCGTTTTTTTTTCCTTTTCTGTATATATCATGTAATTCGCGTACATTTCAGTTATTTGTGCTGAAGTAGCAGGAATTTTGGCACGATCCCAATGCTGAAGCTAGTCGATAAGGCTTTATAAACCTCATCAGATACGCGACCTGCTATGCCGTTCCATTGGTTCGCCAATGAATCAGCGCTTCATTACAAACTTTAATTTTTCATTTACTTTCATAAGAAAAGGTACATAACCTTCACAATTTTCAAGGTCGTACAATTTTCTTTCCTTTCAATTCTCAATTTCATTCAATTTTTTTTTACTAATCTTAAATTATAAAATGTATGTTTAATCATTATTAAGTTTCATAAAGCTTGTAGAACGTGCAAAATATGTGAATATTGTGAATAGAGTGAATATGTGAAAATATGTGGATCAAGAACGAAATTTGGAACTCTCCAAAAAAATTTTCCATGCCGTGGTGACGTGACGATTTTAAATTTTTCCAAATCCATACAACTAGTCTTACCTCCCACAAAATTAATCCTATCCTCGTCAGCCAGTTCTGTAGTATCCTAACTTATGTAAATAATAAATAATACCGCATTTACAGCGACATAGCAAATTAGTAGATGTAATTTAAATCAGTGCTGTAAACACTTTTTATTTTAAAATTTTGCAACTAATAAGTCTTACTACAATTACAAACGATTCAAATACTTACTATTCAAATGACAATCTACGTTTTAAGCTCATATTAAATATGCCAAGATGCAAATTATAATATACTATCTACTAATTTGCTATGTCGCTGCAAATGCGGTATAAATCTAAAATTCTATTTTGTAACTTACATTTGTTAATTGCCTCAATTGCCACCATCTTATTCGCTGTCACATTAACATCTAATATTCCCACCTTATTCTTGTGTGATAATCTTGGATAACGCTATATCGCTCATACTACAGTGACAATAATTCTTTCGTTTAAGCTTGATGACTTCAAACTATTTGAAAGATTCTGTTTCACTCTAGTAAAAATGTTTCTCATTACCAAGAAACTATATGTTTCTGGCAAGTATCTTATATATTGAGAACGCCTATTTCCTTTGTCCTCTCCTTTAAAATCTGTTGCTCAACGATAAAGCGGCTGATGTTTTATCTGCAAGTAATGATGAGAATTTAGCCGATGTAGATTAGTATACTTTTTATATATATGTCAATTTTATTCATTTTTTGTGGACGACAGTCTCCCTGCAGTAAAAAAGCAAAAGTTCAAAAAACATTGTGCAGTCATCTCAGTTCTGTAAAACTAAATTAAAATTAAAACCGAATCAACTTGACTAATTTTTTCATGTAATCAAATTTAAATCTATATTTCACTTTTAAGATCCCCCATAGCATAACTCATTTACATACGTTCATATAAAAAGAACCTCATTACCATATTTAGATATGTTTTCGATATTTATTTTGTTTACTGTAGCAATGACTTCGAATTGACAACTCCTCCATAGCTGTAAAAAATGTATCAAGATAAAAAAAAATGTTTAATATTAAATATTTATTCAATCAATTTTATCTAAATAAATACAAATAAATATATGAACATCTTCATCATGTAATATTTACTGAACAGAACATCTTTAAACAAAATCTAGAATAAAGGCAGTTAGCTTCATCAGCTACTACTTGTACTAATAATGTATACAAAAGAAACTTAATTTACCAGTTGAATGCTCCTGATTTTTTGTTCTTCGACGATATGTTTCAATTTTGTTTTTTTATTTTTGTCGTTTTGTTTTTTTATATATGTTTTGAAGAAAATGTAAGTAAGTGGCGTGAAAAAGATCAAAATTGAATTAAATTGAAAAATAAAAATAATACCGGAATGAAAATTCTGTCATAGAAGAGAGATTCTGTATTGATTTGGGTCAAAAACTCTTTCCTAGTTCAAAGGATTTTTGATTAAAAATCTGCTATAAAAATATTTTAAGTAAGTTGTTTTTTCTACCCTGTTTTCTGGAATGTCAATAAAATAGGACAATGTACCGAATTCGGAAGATACATTCGGATCTTATTTTTGTTCATTTGAAATATGTTAATATTGAGGAAATAACTTTTCTATTTATATTGTCACGATTTTTTATCTTTCTCGAACTGGCCTAACTCTTAATTAGATAAACGTAGGTCCCAATTTTCCTTCTGAATTCGATCATTGATTACCAGCAAATAAACCAGGTTTTATTAAATAGTCAACACTCTTATTGTATCACAACAATATTCAAGGTTGTGACGACGCTGTTTCCGGCGGTAAAACGGTTGTTGTTTGTGGACGGTGTGGATAAACAATACTCCACCCTTATCTTTAAAAAAGCCATAGCAGGGTTCAAAAGTGAACGAAACTTGACATTTATAATTTTTTTGTTGATGATTGAAAAAAAATTACAAATCTATTTCGCGAGGTTATTTCGTAAATCGGTGTGGTTTTGGGCCCTCCCGGAATTTGTCGATAGTCGTGTACTATTGAAAGAGGGAACGATATGAAAGAGGGGAAATGAAAACAAACAAAAATTAAATGTGATAGGCGGTCAGGTCAATAATAGTATTTGCTCGGGTGCGGTGATTGATTTCTCCAAAAAACTTGTGAAAAAGTGATAGTCAATCGGTGTGCTAGTATTATTTTATTGAAACTTTGCTTAGCTTAATTAAATGTGATAATTTTAAGTCGAATATGTATTTCGTGTATTAGTAAAATTTTTCTGTTGCTGAAATAACTGTGAATAGAGTCGAGACACTATATTGAAAATTATTTCTAAAACGGTAGGATTCGCTCCTCAGTGACCTAGAAACATTTTTTTTGTCTCGTGGGTGTTCTTGGTTTAAAATATAACTATCGTCAACATACAGCAACAAACAATATTCAGGGAATTCAGATAACCGCTATAGGAAAAGAAAATTTAAGTTTTTTTTATGAAAATTTTGTTATATTCTTGTTTACATTGTAACGTCCGCTATATTCGCCTAAACAATAATAAAACCAATTCATCTTCTTTTTTCTAATTCAATAACAATTTATTTCAATAGTTTCAGTTCATTTTTTTTACATTAATAATAATTTTAAAATTTTCTAATACTTAACGGCTAGCTAAATTTCGAATATAATGAAAAAATAAACGAACGTGCCAATTTTATTTTCATTTCTAACGAACAGATGTCGTTACTAATTTTTGCTGACTCTTGGTGTTACACGATTTTCATTAGAAGATGTCAAACAAAAAATCACATTTTTTTGGTTGAATGATTCGATGTTAAAAATTGCATATAAAAAAGTAGATGCATTCCAATTTTGTTTACCAAAAAGCGATCATCTTAAAAGTAAAAGAAAAATAATAATTAAAATTTTGTAAAGATCGCATTGAGTAAGTTTTTCTCAATTTTTATTTTATCTATTAGATATAATCGAAAAGTGTAGTAATCAGAAAGGATATCTCTGATAAAATTTTTACCGAACGGTATAAGAATTAACATGTACATTTTTGGTATACCTGTCAAATTCAATATACAGAAAACAAAAGAAAATTTAGGACTTCTTTTTTGTGTGGTTCGCCATATTGTGGCTGAAAAGGTGGCTGATTATCTTGTAAAGTTTTTTTAAATAATTATTGGAGCTATTGTGGCTGAAAAGGTGGCTGATTATTTTTGTAAAGTTTTGATAAAGAATTATTGGAGCTATGGTGGCTGAAAAACTAAAGTTGATATATGTTTTGGAAAGCTGAATTGGATACTATGAATATACATATATATAGGGGAAAGAAGTTACTTAAACAAGAAAAGGGAAGACCATCTTTAACAATCAACAACTTAAGCTAAGTTTTATTTTTATATTTTATATATATATATTTTCGATTTTGAATTTTTTAAATGCTAGGCTGAACAAGTCGTTTCTTAGATAAGAGATTTCCCAAGACTGGGTTCGTCGTTGGGGACTAAGTCGCTATCCCGTATTCAATATATTTTATTTTTGTTTTTGTGTGTGAAAGTCCAAGTGGCTCAAGATAAGAGTCACCCAATAATACGAGGCTCCGTATCAGGGCCATAACAAGAATTGGCAGCCGAAACGAAACCCTGGTGGAACCAGTTTAGGTTTGGGATAATTTTTCTTGTAAAATACCGTAATTACGGTAAATAATTCTATTTGTGAATTTTTAGCGCGAAAAATTTGGGGCGCAAATTTTTTGAAAACCAGTTTTTTGGTTTTTTTTATTATTAATAATATTTTTTTGTTAAACTATTTGGAAAACCAGTTTGGTGTTTTATATATTCTTTTGGATATATATATTTATATTTTTTTTTGATAAACCAGATATTGTTTTTTTTGTGTTTGGAATTTTTTTTAAATTTTTATTTTTTTAAGAATATGTACATGAGGGGTCAGGGGATGCGAATCAGGAGGAGTCGACCAGGGGGGTTTGAGCCGTGGATGAATGAGGTGGATGAGAGAGCGTATGTGGAGAGGAAGGAGAGGAGAAAGAAGGAGAAGGAGAGTCGCTTGGTCGTGGAGCTGGGAGCTTTCTCGACCAAGAGTACTCAAACAGAGGAGCTGGTTGAGGAGGTTCCCATCTCACCGATCACGCGACAGGAAGAGGAGTGGTCTGGTCCACAGGAGGCCCCTGTCCCCCCCTGTATAATTAGTTAAGACTAATTATTTTTAATTTGAAAAAAAAAACGTTTTGGGGAAGTAGTTTTTTTTTGGAATTTTTTTTTATACTACCAATGTACATTCTCTTGTACATATTTTTTATGTACATATTTGTTGTACATATTGTACATATCATTTGTGAATTTTAAAAATAATATTTATTTTTAATTTGAAAAAAACCGTTTTGGGGGTAGTAGTTTTTTTAGGGATTGGGTTTTCTACTACCATGTACATATAGTATATATTGTACATATTTGATTATACATTTTGTAAATATTTTTGTGTATACCATGTACATATAGTATATATTGTACATATTTTATTATACATTTTGTAAATATTTTTGCGTATACCATGTACATATTGTATATATTGTGCATTTTGTACATATCCTGATTATACAAATTGTAAATATTTTTATTGTACATATTTTTTGTAATATAAGGTACATATGTTTGTAAATATTTTTTTTTGGTTTTTGTTGTATTAGGTTTAATTAAAATTCTTTCTTAGCGGTAGGCCTAACAAGCCATCCATGGGGCTTCTGCCTTTAACGATAATGACGTTCCTAGGTCGCCTATGGCCATCGGGGTTATGCGATCGAAGAACATTGGTTTCTTCTCTTCATTCGGCGAGGGAGTTCTCAGGGACGAGGAGTGGTGTTGCTGTGTTTGTACTTAGGTGCAAACCAGTAGTACCATTCTTTGCTCAGAGGCTTCTTCGGTGTAATGAAGAGAAGAGACAATTATACTTTGCTTTCAGGATCAGAGGCTTCACCTCATACAAATTCAAAATCTTACCATTTTTTTTCATTTAGCTTTGCAATAGACAGTTTTTCATAGAGTTTAGGATTTGAAGTCTGGTGCTCGGGAGCGTTCTTCAACTTTTGCATTAGGTTTAGTTGTAATTTATTTTTAGGTTAAACAAGCACAACTGGGTCAGTAGAAATGGGCCTGAGGGTCTAATCGTGACAGTTGTGATTGTGTTATTAGGTTGGGGAGAAACTGTTCTGTAGAATCTGGTCGTTAGGGGCTTTTCTAGTCAGTTCTCACATGCATTGTTGGAGTAGGCTCGCGAACGCGATATTTTAGATCTAAACAATATGGATATTGCAGCCATACTTACTTTTTATATTGTCTCCAGACGAATCTTGATTTTGGGAATCTCTTATGATATTAAATAAAAATAAAATAAATAAAACAAATTTTTTGAAAATTAAATAAATAAAATTTTTATTAAATAAAATAATTTTTTTTAGAATTAAATAATTTTAGGTAGCTAAATAAATAAATTTTCTTAATTAAGCAAATAACATCAAGATATAAATAAATATTTTTTTTGTTTTTTTAAAAAATTAAATAAATATTTTGAGGGTAAGACTCAACACCCAATAAATAAGCAATTTTTTCCAAATATTTTTTAATTTCTAAAAATTAATACATTTTTTTTTAGGGGTGTTGTCGTCAATAAATAATTTTAGGTATATATATAATTCTGAATTTCAGCATGTCTGAAATTAAATAAATAAATTCTATTTTATATATATAATATTTTAGGAATTTTTGTGAAAGGTGAAGCAAAATTGGGTACAACCGTAATCTTTTTGTTCTTTTACGAAGTTTGTTTTTACAAAATTTTTTGTGTTTTCGAATTGGGCGTTCGTTGTTTTTTTCGTTTTTGCGTTTTTCATTTTTTTTTTACATTTCCATCGTACTAACTACATTTTTTTTGGGGGAATTGGTTTTAATATTGTTGTTGATTGCGAGTTCATAATTTTACGGGTTTTACCTTCGAAATGTCAAGCCAATTAGACGTTGACCATCCGTTCTATGGTTTAGAACCCACCGAGCAACAGGTCGAATGTTTGGTTCGGGGTGTGAACTTCGGGGGGGCCGATTGGGCAGAGGAACTGCGAAACCATGCAAATTATGGGTCAGTTCCAATAACAGTGTCTCATGCGAGAGATTTGATAGAGGAATCTCAAATGGTGGTGCAGGCAGCACAACTTATTTTAGATCAAGTACGACGACTTCAGTCACCGATTAATCAGACCTTCTTAGATGGTTTGGCGAATCGAGTGTTGCATTACATGGGTAGGATGAATAGGTTGGGTCCTCGCAATGACTTGCAAGAAGCCCGCACCTACGCTATCTCACAATTGTCACGCGCTTGGAATATAATAGGATCGTTGTCAACACGTCCAATTATGCAGAGTAAACCAGGAGTATCATCTGCTCCATCTGCTTCACCTGCCTTTCAACCAGATGAGAGATCCACACCGATCCCAGTACGGCCAATATCGGAAACAATACATAGTCTGAATCGTCCAAACCAGCAACAACAGAGACGGTCAGATCAGTTACCACCGGCTTATTTCCAGCAATCGGGTTTGAGAGCTGAGGACTTTGTAATACCACAATTGGGTCCATCACTCCAATTTGAACACACACACACAATAATCCAGCATTAGTACAACCGCAATTACAATTAAATTATCCATCAGTACCACAGGTACAACCACTACCAGTATATCCACCAGCTCCACTAACAGCACCACCACCATACAACCAACTTCCTCAGGTATGGCGTGACGTGGCTCCAGCGTTAGCACCAGTGGAGTACCGAGGGATTCGTGGGAACAATTTGAGTGGTTATGACTCAAATTGGGTTCCAACCTTCACAGGAGATGGTCACTCCCCTGATGTTCATGAGTTTATTCATAGAGTGGAGGCGGCTGCCAGGAGGGACCGTGTGAATGGGGACGACCTTAGGTCTATCGTTCCACGGTATCTCAAGGGAGCTGCCGACAGATACTATCTGAATTTAACTCATGAATATGAGGTGGTGACCTATCCAGTGTTAAGGGAGGGACTCCTACAAACCTTCGGTACGCTCACTGATGATAAGGCGATCTTGCGAGCTCTTCTGAACCGCAAACAAAAGTCAAAGGAGAGCGTGTACGAGTATCTGGTGGAGATTGGTTCGTTGAACCGTCGTTTAGCACGTCCATTTGCTGACCGATAAATGCTAGAGATTGCTCGGGAGGGACTGAGTGTGGAGCTCAAGAATGCTACACTAGCAGCAACAATACATTCTATTGATGAACTTCGGACTTTATGTCAGAAGTTTGAACGTTTGTGGTCCACACCAGTTCCGACCAGAACATCCAAATTGAAAATTAGCGAGCTACAGCGGATGGATGATTATGAGGTGGATGTTAAACTAGATCGAGATGGATATATTGAAACGATGGATTCAACACAGTTCGAACAACAGCACGAAGAAAGCGACGAGAGATGTAGGAACGCAGTACGATCTACCACTCACGAAACCCGAATAAAATCATCTAGCACATTTAATTTCCCATCATTACATCGAACGTATTTTAGACGTCTTGAACGTAACATCAGATATTGGAGGATGAGGAAATTATTTCGCAAAGCTTGTGTTTCATCTATCCTTTCAGAAACAAAGGATCCTCGGCCGCGATTGACAATTAAGATTTTGGACGAACATATTTCAGGATTATTGGATAGTGGAGCGTCAATCACAATACTTGGAAGAAATTCCTTGGAATTATTGGAATCATCAGGTACAACCTACCGTAAATACACTTCGTGTATTCGTACGGCGGATGGTACTGCAAACAAAATTTTGGGTTACATAGAAATTCCAATAACCGTGAATGGCTCCACTAAACCAATGCGGTTCCATATAGTCCCTGGTTTACGAGAAGAGCTCTACCTGGGCATAGATTTCTGGGAGAAATTTGGTATTGTTCCTTCATTTGTTAGTGAACTGACTCGCACAGAGCCAATAACTTTAAATATACATAACCTCACCACTGATCAGCAACATGAACTGGATATGATCAAGGATTCTTTCCCGTCATTTGAAGTGTCTGGACTCGGAAAGACTTCTTTAGTTGAACATGTCATCGATGTTGATGATAATGCACCTGTTAAACAGAGGCATTATCCCACATCGCCGGCTGTTCAACTAAAGGTTTATGCCGAACTCGACCGAATGCTTCAAATGGGCGTGATCGAAGAGAGTAACAGTTCTTGGTGCTCGCCAGTGGTTTTGGTACAAAAAGAATCTGGTAAAAACAGATTATGTATTGATAGCCGTCGTGTCAATTCACTAATCGCATTGAGTAAGTTTTTCTCAATTTTTATTTTATCTATTAGATATAATCGAAAAGTGTAGTAATCAGAAAGGATATCTCTGATAAAATTTTTACCGAACGGTATAAGAATTAACATGTACATTTTTGGTATACCTGTCAAATTCAATATACAGAAAACAAAAGAAAATTTAGGACTTCTTTTTTGTGTGGTTCGCCATATTGTGGCTGAAAAGGTGGCTGATTATTTTGTAAAGTTTTGTTAAAGAATTATTGGAGATATTGTGGCTGAAAAGGTGGCTGATTATTTTTGTAAAGTTTTGATAAAGAATTATTGGAGCTATGGTGGCTGAAAAACTAAAGTTGATATATGTTTTGGAAAGCTGAATTGGATACTATGAATATACATATATATAGGGGAAAGAAGTTACTTAAACAAGAAAAGGGAAGACCATCTTTAACAATCAACAACTTAAGCTAAGTTTTATTTTTATATTTTATATATATATATTTTCGATTTTGAATTTTTTAAATGCTAGGCTGAACAAGTCGTTTCTTAGATAAGAGATTTCCCAAGACTGGGTTCGTTGTTGGGAACTAAGTCGCTATCCCGTATTCAATATATTTTATTTTTGTTTTTGTGTGTGAAAGTCCAAGTGGCTTAAGATAAGAGTCACCCTATAATACGTGGCTCCGTATCAGGGCCATAACAACATTTTCCTTTATACCTACTTGGCCGTTGTTACTGTTATGAAAGCAGAGCTACTCCACTAAGAAAAATTAAAACTTATCGTAGTCATAATCCTTTGAAGATATAACGGATCATCAGTTGATGTATCTCTGTCAAATTCAACAGTTGGCGACCGTCAATTTATTACAACATTCAACGTATTTCCCGCCTAATCAACAATTGTCCACATTCGCTTTGTTATATATTCCTTATAAACTCAGTTGCCAACAGTTGATTCATTACACCATTCAATATATTCCCTACCAAATCATCAATCGCCTTTGTTTTGTGGCGCAACCGTTTCATATAATTAGTATTACAAATATGATAGGCCAGACAGGACGAACGTGCTAAGACGTGAAATCGGAACTATCTATGGGATGAACGATCTTTTTATAAGTTTTGTTTGATTCAATTATGTATGTAAATAAAATCTATTATTGTGGTGGATGAGACAATTGTGGCCTCTTCTTTTCGATGGTCGTCAAAGTCTCCTTTTTCTTTTTATTTTTTTTTTGTCTGAATATTTCCGAAATGGGTGCTTATCAGTTAATTTGTGCTGGAATGATAGATCTTATTTTCTTTGACTCATAAGACACGAGCAAGTTGGAATATAACATCGCTTGGCGCGCAGTCTATCAAATTGCATCCTATCGATGTAATCAATAGGCACAGTCTCTATTACAAGGTCAATCTCTACAAAGAAAACTCGAGAAATCTGAGAATAATCGACGTCATTATTTTGCATGTATTTTATTTAATATTTCTGTTTTGTTGACCTGTTTTCTTGGAAACAGTGTTACATGTTGATGATAGTGATGTAAATGATTTTAGTTTTAGTATGTCGCGTTTTTTGGCTTGATTGAAAAAGCTTGATTTATTTACTTGCCAAACAACAGCATAAAATAAATCAATCTACTTTTGTAAATGTAGTGGTAAATTGTTTTGACTTTTTGTTCTGTCAGTTGACATGTATATATGTTTTTTGGTTATGTTTACATTTGAAAATGATAGAGTTTTTGTTTTACCATTTTATTTGTAATAGCTTTATTAGTAATAAGCATTTAAATAATAATGAATTATTTTTAAACAAAATAGTAATAATAATGAAAATGGCAAGTTTTTCTTGTTTACATTAATTTGACAAGCAAAAATAATATTTCAATGTATTTGTAATTGATTTGACATAATCCACAAAAAAATCTAGATTTTTCAAACTTGATTTAAAAAAAAATCAATCTTGTTTTGCCATCTGTTTTGACACAAACAGGCAGTTTAAAGCAAATTGTTTTGATCTGATAGCTATGTTTTTGATCGAAGATCGGTTTTTTTGTCAAATAACGCGAAATTATTGAGATATTGAATAGGGTGAATTGAATACAATTGTGTTTATATTTTGTTGTGATAATGTAAAATCGTAACAATATTTAAACGGGCGAGAAACTTCTCGAAATATCTGCCGTGTTACACAAGGAAGTGAACATTTAATAGCTGGAGTGGTTTGGCGATGATTGTTGTCCGGGTGCGGCTGCTAATTGCGTTGTCCAATGATGAGGAAGATGGTATAGTATATCAACCCAGTTATATATATATACTAACAGATATTTAACTAATATTAATATTTTAACTTCGATATTTAACTAATGTCAGCGACGAAGTGATTCAAGTGCTGTTCGCTTTAGGACCTGAAGCTGAAAAACAGCATCCATTTCTAATCTACCTGTATTTGGAAAAATGCAACCACGAAACTAGACAAAGGAAAATTTCAAAGGAAAATTTTCCATCATTCAAAGAATTCTTAAAATTCCTTTCAAAACGATGCGATAATGTGGAAACCAATGAACTTTTAGCAAAGGAACCAATCAATCTAAACCAAACAAAGCTGAAGCAAAACCTTTTGTGGCAAATAAAAGCAGTCAACTTCGTGAAGCTGTAAGTGTCAAATGTGAAAAAACCAGCGTTTGTTTCAGTGTGATGAATTTATATGGAAGACATTAAGTGAAAGAAGGAAACTAGCAGAAGAGTAACACTTATGTTACAATTGTTTGGGTTCTGGACATTCAGTATGTAACGAAATTTGAACTTTTATTGAAATATTATATATTAAAACTGAACCACTGAATTCATACACAAACAAATAATCACTCTTGGAAATCTCTTCTTTTGTTGAATCACAGAAAAATAACTATTAATTTACTAACATGAAAATAATTTAATCAAAAACAAAATCAAAAATTATACAAAGTAAAATTTAAGAAAAATAAGCTTACATTTATTTTCCTAATGAATGTTGTCTTCCAACATCATATAAAGTACGCCTTGACGTTTTAATTCATAACAACATCCATCGCTATAATAGTTTTCCTTCATCAATGCAACATGTGGATGGATAAAACTATCATCACAAACAAAAACTTTCATAACATCACCAGTTTGAACAACAATATTTTCTTCAATCTCTACAACTGTCCATCTTCTAGTGTCCTTGTGTAACTAACGACACATAATTCCCCTCGACTTTTCATAAGTTGTCCATTTCCAACCATATCACATAAACCATCATCCGTTGTTTCATTATCATCATTTATACTTTTTTTTTTAATTAAAAAAGTTTTTTGGTTAAAGCCAATTTTTGAATTATTTATTATTTATGTATCGACAATTGTTTCGGTTTATTATAAAACCATCTTCAAGGATATGTTATAAACAAAAAATTCTTTTACAAAAAATAAACCACTAATAATATTTAGACAAAAAATTGACATAAATATCAAAAAAAATTAAATATTGTTTTGAAAAACTGACAATATAAAAAAAACGCTAGCTATAATTAAAAATATAAAAAAAGAAAAACAAACAATTATACAATGTAAAAATTGAATAGAGAAAAAAATAGAGAAAAAAACCTTAACAAACGTCGGATTTTGGAAATGATACGTATTAAACAACATAATAATTGTATGAACATACAAACTGATACAGCTTTTTTAAATAACACCTATGATTTTGTTCTACGCAACTAAAAATAATTTTTTAAAATATTGAGAAATTGTAATTTAGAAAAGAAATTTTCAATCGTCAGTACCATATTTTTTAGTCTTTTTTCAATTTTTACATTGTATAATTGTTTGTTTTTCTTTTTTTATATTTTTAATTATAGCTAGCGTTTTTTTTATATTGTCAGTTTTTCAAAACAATATTTAATTTTTTTTGATGTTTATGTCAATTTTTTGTCTAAATATTATTAGTGGTTTATTTTTTGTAAAAGAATTTTTTGTTTATAACATATCCTTGAAGATGGTTTTATAATAAACCGAAACAATTGTCGATACATAAATAATAAATAATTCAAAAATTGGCTTTAACCAAAAAACTTTTTTAATTAAATAATTTGCAAGCCAAACATCATATCATACATTTATACTTTTGTTTTCTTCAGCCTTTAGTTCTTCATGGGCATTCGATAAATCTTCGAACGAACTTGTAATTGATTTATCAGGTTCCATTTTTATTTAATTTTTCAAAATAAATACGATTTTGACATTAAGATTAGTGATTTAAAAGAAGTCTAAGTAGGATAAAACACAAATAAAATTTTTATTCTTAGCTTTTGAATTTATTTACGTAAAATTTTTATTAACTTCTGTTTTCAACCACATCACAATTTTATCTTAATTTAAAAAATTATACTAACTTTTGATTTGAATCATTTGATTTACAAAATTATACTAATCTAATTGTTTTAAACAATTCGAACTTTTATATCATACCATCGATCTTCAGTTCCCCCTTCCAGCAATAATAAACAATTCCCCTTTTTCCAAGTAAAAAAAAAATCATTTATATAAACATGTTTATTAATTGAAATTTAATGACGTAACTAAACCGTCAACAGTAGTACAGAAAAATATAGCTACGTTTACCACAATTTAAGAAAATTAATAAAATTATTATTGAGTTTGAAAACTATTATTTTTAGAACAAAAATTGAAAATAGTCCGTCGTTACAAATAGTTAATTGTAAATCAAGGAAAAGATGTAATATTTGTAGACGTAAGCATCATAGCATGCTGCATAGTGATTTGGTATCAATCCAGGCTGAATTGAAATCTTCTGAGCCTAGTGTACTACCCGAAGCTAAAGCATACCACCTTTTCCAAGAACACTCAAAAAAATAAAAGTCACTTTTACAAAATTTTTATAAATATACAACACACAAAATTTTTTGATAAAACTACAACTTTTTTCTTTCAAATCCGAAAATTATTTCTAAATCTAATAAATTTTTGGTTTTTTCAAATAATTTTTTTTATAATCTACAATAGTTTTGGTAAACTTACAAAAATATTTGTGAGTTGTATATTTATAAAAAATTTGTAAAATTTACTTAGAACAAATCATCATACACAATTTTCATGTTATAACTTCAAACATCTCTGTTACTCCTATACGATCAATTTTGTTAACCGCTCGCGCGTATGTTAAGGATTGTTGGGGTGGCTATCAAGAATGCAGAATTTTACTTAATTCGAACTCTGAAATGTTTTTTCTTTCAGATGATTGTCTTCAAAGGCTAAATCTACCGCGTGCTCATACAAAAAGTTCTATTACTGGTCTAGCTTCAAATGGTGTTACCACTAAAGGATGCACTAACATGAAGATGAGATCCATGCATGATTCGCAACAAAAAATTGAGGTAGCCGTTGTTACAGTTGAGATGCAGCATCATCTTTTTCCTAAAAAGAAAAGAACGTTGGTATTCATGTAGATTTGTTATTTAATTGTTAACAAACACTTATATAAAGCTTTCTACGTGTATCAGCTTAAATTTTTTTGTTTGTAAATAAATTTGATGATTTGTTTTGCTTAAGCCGAATTTGTCTGAGCTGTTGAAGGTTTTTTTTGATGATCTAAAATTTAAATAAAAATAATGTCACCTTGTTGTGACTGATTTGCATAAGAATATGGAATATGAAATAAATGCAAATATTAATTAGTAAATGGAAAATATTAAAATTAAGATTGTAAATTGATTAAGAAAAAAAAAGAAAACCTTACCTAAAATGAATATCACTGTCACTTTTTGTATGTAAACAAACTTTGACGTTTGTTGACAGAAGTTATGGTGGACCGAGATTTATCTCCACTTTTTGTTGAACTTTTGAACTATTAGCCGTCTACCGGGTAAAAATGTGCTATAATTCAAATGTTTAATATGGATGTAAAAATCAGAAAAGAAAAGGTTGACGATGTGGTGTATATAAGATTAAAAAATTAAAATAGAAGGAACGATAGTATCTATGGAAAGCCATTTTTTTTAATATAAGAAAAGATAAACATCGCACACCTGCTAATAAACTATCAACAGAAATAGTATCCGTAAGTGTTGTTGTCCTTTATTTATAATTTATATTGTATAATTGATATGTGTTCGATTTAAAAAAAAAGGTTAATTTTTAATAATATGTCTGAGTAAAACTCAAATCTAGTGATCGTGACGTGAGGGCGATCTCTCTTTGGTACCGGCGGAGGCTCCCAGTTTTTTTTTAAATGTAAAGAAAATTTCACACATTTCTTTTGTTGCGATCAGGCTATGATATAAAATAATCCGGGAAAACTGAAGCTATCCCGCTAAATATCAAGGTGTGAAAAGCCTGACGCGTGAAAAGTCTGACAACATCGTCCTGGTACTAAACAAAATAATCAATATCACACCACCTTTAAGTTTATCGGGAGACGAAATAAAAAATTAAAATTTATTGCCACTCGCAGATCCTTACTTTCCTTCTGGTAGCGAAATCCGAAATTCGACGTCCACGCCGT
Organism: Diogma glabrata; assembly: GCA_963693315.1. Lineage (NCBI taxonomy): Eukaryota > Metazoa > Arthropoda > Insecta > Diptera > Cylindrotomidae > Diogma > Diogma glabrata. The sequence goes on from OY856187.1 coordinate 403,539,688, forward strand.
GCTGCCTGGGTAATGCTGACAGAATTAGGTTGGTGTATTGGAGACAAGCAGAGTAAAAACTGCTTAAACAATGACGCTACATCACGGTGAATTGGCGCTCTACAACCAATGCGACTCAAGCGTCTGTTCCCCATGTCAGGGGCGGCTTGGAGCGGGCGTCTGTCTTGAGTCAAGTGGCTCGCTATACAAACGTGTAAAAAATGTTGTTTCTGGTGACCTTAATATGCAGAACGGACCCATTCACGACAATTTGGGTTGGGCCTAAGGTTAACACCCTAACCCCGGAAAAAAAACTAATATATTAAAGTTGGTTATCAGAAAGAGAAAAACAGACCCGAATACAACAACAGAATTTTACCTGGACGTGAAAAAGGACCAGACTACCGAATAGGAACGTGGAACGTACGCAGCCTGAGCGCTCCTGATGCTCTCATAAGTCTAGAAACAGAGGCTGAGAGGTATAGGATGGATATTATTGCTCTACAAGAAATTAGACAGCCGATAATCGGAAAACAAGATATGGATAGTCACTCTCTATACTGTAGTGGTCATCCTTCTCGAAGAGAATTTGGTACTGGCGTTCTTGTTGGTGCACGCATACAAGAAGCCGTGATGAAATTCATCCCGGTCAGTGAGAGGATCTGCTACCTACGTGTACGTGGTACATATAACAATATTTCTCTTATTGCCGTGCATGCACCAACTGAAGCTAAGACCGTCGACGAGAAGGATAATTTTTACATAGCACTGGAAGAGGTTATGAAACAAACACCAACACGCGACTTCATTGTGGTTCTTGGTGACTTTAATGGACAGGTTGGAAGAGATATCTCTTATGGAAATGTGGTGGGTCCCAACAGCCTGCATTTGAATTCGAATGATAATGGTGAGAGAATGACTGAGTTTGTATTATCAAATAATTTGAGAATTGCCAGTACGTTCTTTCCGCATCGATCGATTCATAAGCAGACTTGGGTCTCACCGAATGGAAACACTCGAAATCAAATTGATCACGTTCTAGTAACAGCACGTTTCTTTTCGAGCGTTCGGGATGTGCGATCCTTAAGAAGTGCATACATTGGAAGTGATCACTTCCTTGTATGTGCAACGATAAGGTCCCACTTTCCAAATCCAGGCATTCCAAAATTCATTCAACGGAAACGTTTTAACATCTCATCATTAAAGAATGCTGAAACAGAAGAGAGATATCAAATCAATATTGCCGAAACATTGGAGAAATCAGAAACCATTAATGGAGACGTCGATAAGTCACGGTATTTGCTCAAAGATGCTGTTTTAAGCGCTGCTGAGGGAATACTTGGACGACCACAGAACCACTCCCAGAAGCCATGAATGGATCAAGCATGCCTTGATGCTATTCAATACAAAAGAGATTGCTATCTGAAGTGTCTACAAGGACGCAACACCAGGTCCACGAAGGAGAACTATAAACTGGTAAGACAAGCCATTACAAAGCTATGTAGACGAACGAAGAGAGAATGGTGGAAGAGACAGTGTGAGGAGATTGAAAGCTTCAATAAGGAACATCAATCGCGTAACTTCTTTCAACAGGTTAAAACCTTAAAGAAGGGCCCTCAAACTAGATTGACTGCTATTCAAAACGAAGATGGGGAACTACAAGTAGACCTTAGAAATATTTTAGATACTTGGGCCGCTTATTTTGAGAATCTTCTCAACTTAAGTGACCAGCAACAAGTCGGGCGACGAGCAAAGCTTATTCGTGCGTCAAAGGTACATGTAGACGAACCCACCAAAGAGGAATTCGAAGTGGCGCTGTCAAAATCAAAACGCAATAAAGCACCTGGTATCGACGATATAACATCCGAAATGATTGTACATGGTGGCGAAACTCTATCCTTAAGATTGTTTGAACTTGTTCAAATGATCAGGAGGGCTGAAACCATGCCACAGGACTGGAACACAGCTTTGCAGATCCATAAAAAAGGTAATCGCCTACAATGTGCAAACTACAGAGGAATCGCTCTCCTTTGCACAGCATATAAGATCTTTTCCTACATTTTGCTATCCAAAATCAATCCTTTTGCTGAACAACTGTTTGGAGAATATCAGTGTGGTTTCCGGCGGGGCCGAGGTACTACCGAAGCACTTTTTTCGATAAGGATGATTTTGGAAAAGTCTCGAGAGTTCAACATACCTGTGCACCTACTTTTCATTGATTTCAGGCTGGCCTACGACTCTCTCGAACGAAAGACTCTATGGTCTGCTCTGGTGTCAATGGGAATTCCTAGTAAACTGGTATCACTATGCAAAATGACAGTACAGAACTCTCAATGCTGTGTACGAGTAGAGAACGAAATATCAAAGCTTTTTAAAGTTGACTCCGGTTTAAGACAAGGTGATGCTATCTCTCCTATACTTTTTAATCTAGCCTTGGTATATGTGTGCCGTCAAAAGAAACTACCGACTAATAACAATATCTTGTCAATAAACTCAGTACAGATGATTACTTACGCTGATGATGTTGACATCCTCGGCCGAAGTGAAGCTGCTATGAGTGAGACTTTCAAGTCGCTTGAGACTGGTGCTAGAAAAATTGGTCTGCAAATTAACTGCAATAAAACCAAACATATGAATGTTTCAAGGGAGGCTGAGAAGAAAGATTTGATGTACGGCGATGAACGAATTGAGCGAATTGAATCTTTTAAATATTTGGGATCAATGCTTGACTCAAACAACAGCATACTTACAGATATAAAAGCTCGAATCGCTGCAGGTAATCGAACTTTCTACTCAATTAAACCTCTCCTTGGATCACCGTATGTATCAACTAATGTATCACCAAGCTCAAGTTATACAAGACATTGATTAGACCAGTTGTGATGTATGGGTCACAAACGTGGACCCTTACACAAAATGACGAATCGCATTTATCTGTATTTGAGCGCAAGATCCTACGCTATATTTTTGGTTCACTTAAGACAGACGATGGAGAGTATAGAACCCGATATAACTTTGAGATCAGAGACCTTCTTGAGGGTCCTGATATAATAGGTTGTATCCGCTCTAATAGGATTGCTTGGTTTGGGCATGTTCTACGAGCCGATTCACAGTCTGGAATGATTAGGAAAATGTACGTTAGTACCCCAGGGAGTGGGCGACCGCGAGGTAGACCACGACTACAATGGGAGACTGACGTGATAAACAACCTTAAAAAAATCGGCTGCCATGGTAATTATGTTGCTGTTGCGAATGACCGTGGAAAATGGAAGGAATGGGGATGTAGGGATAACTATACTAATTGTTTTAAATGATGATGGACTTTTTCTTTAAATGCCTGAGGGGAAAATTCATCGGGAAATACAGAGGAAGGCATTGAGTTCCACAATTTGACCACTCTATTAAAATAGATGTTCTGGAAGGACACAGTTCTACAACGAGGTATTTGTACAACAAATGGATGGGATAACTCGGCAGCTCTTGTTTGTCGATTATACTGCGCACACGATGGTGGGATATTTTGAATTTTCTTAGAGGAGAATTCACTAAAGTTATATTTATAGTAGATTGACAATTCAGCCACATTTCTTCTGTGCTGGAGTGAATCAAGCTGGTCCGTTAGTTCGGTATTACCAATCAAACGTATTGCTTTTCTCTGTACAGAGTCTAGACATTTTATTGTTGACTGACAAGCACCTCCCCAAACATGACAGCAGTACTCCATTCATGGACGAATAAAGGACTTGAAGATTAGCATAATTTGCTTGGGATTGAAATACTTTTTACATCGACTCAAGAATCCTAATTTTTGCATTGCAGATTTAGCGGGGTTGAACACATGTTTATTCCATTTCAGGTTATTTTGAATATCCACTCCAAGAAGTATAACTGATGCAAGCTCACGCAGTTCCTCATGGTTTATCTTAATAGGGAAATTTTTATGTCGCTCTATTCGTGAAAGACGGCAAAGTTTGGTTTTGGTTGGATTAAATGAAACAAGATTACGATCGCCCCATTCCATTATACGATCCAGGTCTTTGTTGATACAAGCAGCTCTCTATCAGTGGTAATTGCAGTATGAGATCAAAATTTAGGAGATGCATGCATTCAATGTGCTGTCATCAGCAAAACTATGGATTGGGTGCACTGTGGAAATAAGTAAATCATTAATGTATAGAAGAAACAAGATTGGTGAGAGTGCAGAACCTTGGGAAACCCCATCGGGAAATATTCCGGTTTTATAAGATAAATAGAAAATTTTTGTTAAAATTGGAGTTAGCTGCCTCGCAAAGTTTTTAAGAATGAGGGGTGGAATACCGTCGGGGCCAGCAGATTTGTTGATATTGAGAGAAAGAAGCATTTTCCGTACAATATTGCAACGAAAAATAATTGGTTTCATTTCTGTTACAACTGGGGAAATGAGTGTAGGAAAATGGCGGGGTTCAACCATGTTTGAGTTTTCTGCGAAAATACGACCCAAAATAGCCGCCTTCTCTTTAGAGTCGCTCACGGGAATGTCATTCAGAACTAAGGTTGGAATAGAGGATCGAGTAAAATTGCTATGGATTGATTTAACTGCCTGAAAGAAACTACGTGAGCCAGATGGGTGCTCGGCGAATTTTTTTGCTTTCTTCTGGATAAACGCGTCTTTGTCCAGGTCTATTTTGAATTTACCAATATTTCTGGCTTTCTTATAGGCGCTATGGGTTTCAGGAGTTTTATTAGCGTTAAATGTCTTAAATGCTTTGCGTTTATTCCTCACTGCCTCATCAACATCCCGCGTGAACCAAGGCTCAATTTTGGGAGTGATTAATCTATTTGGAATAAACCGCCTCATTCCGTCTTTTATGATTTCAGAGATTCTTATTGCCGATGTGCTAGGATCCTGATCGACACAACCAATAGTTTTCCAAGGTGTTTCATCATAGAAGTTTCTCAGTCCCTTTCAGTCAGTGCGATTTGCTTTAATTTTTGTCGGTGATGTAAATTGCACTATTGCTGATATTAAATGGTCCGATGTTCCGAGGGGTTTTTCAACTTTTGTTTTCGTAGTATCTGGTTCGTTTGTCAAAAAAAAATCCAGCAAATTATTGTTATGATGTAAATTGTCTGCGATTCTAGTGGGACACTAGATTTGCGTCAAACCTTGATAATCTGCGAGTATCAGTTCAGGTTTGTCTTCCTACGTCGTCAGTGCGCGATGAATACTTAAGCCATTCTTTATTATGAATATTAAAATCTCCAAAAATGACCAGTCTTGCTTTGGGGGTAGTCCGTGGTAATCTTGTCTAGATTAGCCGATATTTGATCGAAAAAAGGACATCCTGGGAGAGAATTTGGGGATCTGTATAATCTTATTATAAACATAGTTTCATCAACACCTGAGATCTTCAGTGCTATAGAATTATGGTGCTTAGAGTTCACCTCGTAGGCCTTAATTCTGAAACATGAAAGTGAATCTCGAACATATACATAGACACCATGCTTGTTATAAAAGGAATGTTCCAATTCGTTACTAGGTATCCGGTATTTATCGAGATCCAATTTCAATGCTTTGCCACTAACAATTGTTTCGGTAAGAAACAATATGTCAGGTTTATTTTTTTCGATGTAGTGATGAACCTCGTTTAGATTCGAATTGAGAGCTCCTATGTTGGTGAAGTCAATGCTAAGCTTCACTCTGTTGCCATTTTGTTGAGACAAAGACTTACCCTTTGACATTGCAGGTATAGATACTGAGATTTGGTCAGGTCTAAATTTCAACACTACACAGTACAAAAGAAACTGAGTATCTCTGCCACAAAAACACGATAGCAGGTTTCATGCAACAGTAGCACGATAAGAGGAAAGCAAAAAAAAATTGGGACACAAAAGACACTAACAAAATTGAAGAGTACAAATAAAGGGTTAAATTCGAAATTCCTACTAACAACTAAAACGAAATTTTACATTCTCTGTTACCAAGCAATATAAATCAAATTTATGCTTTAAAATAATAAATAAATTTATTACATCAAAGCAATAAAAGGTAAACTTTTACCTGCCTACCGCCCGGTAACAGTAAATATAAAATACCAAATAATTTTTTAATAAAGAACAATCTCTCCAATTATATAATTGTACGCCTCCGTTCTTCAACACTTTTATTTGCATAAACACACACACAAACACTTTAACACACACTTATTTTTCTATTTGCGATTATTTTTTTGTTTGTTTTTTTTTTCTTTAAAATTTAGGAGACGACCTACTTCGTCTGACTTCGTTTGATTTATGAATAATTCTGAGTTCTCGTTGTAACTTGTAAGAAAGTGTTAACGTCTTTTTAGAAACAACAGTTAGAAGTCAAAGAGGCAACAAAAGTGGATGCATAACAAAGTAGATAGCGTGAGCAGTTGAAATGAAATGATTCGAAAATTAGGAGTCGTTCCAATATGCAGAGAAACCTAAATGAAGATATTAGGCGAATGTCAAAATAAATGAGAATATAGACTTACTAAGATTGTTTTGATTAATATATGGAAAAGAAAAAACGATTTGGATTCAACCATTTGAAAGGGCTTTTAGAACCGGTTTAGCGCCGAAAGATTTAGGTAGAGGGCAATGTAAAGATTTTACATAATCGCAACGAAATACAAAAGAAACTTGTATTCAACATTATTTCATCATATACAATATTTCAATAAAAAATCCCAAAATCATTTACATTATGTCGACAAATTGTGATACTGGTTCCAAGAAGAACGGTCAACAAAACAACAACAACGAAATAATAAAAACAAAATATTAACAACGTCGAATATTCTTAAAATTTCTTGAGTTTTCTTTGTAAAGCTATTTGGATTTACCTGGTCGATCTCTGTATGTGAAAATTTAATTCAGGAACAAATTTGCAGAAGAAAATTTAGTTCAAATTAGACAACGATAGTGTAAACAGTTAAAATTGAAATGTGATAGTGTTAATAAAGAAAAATAATTGTAAAAGAAGAGCTGTATCGCGAACATTAAACCGTGTAAATAAAAGTAAAGTGAATTGTTTAATTGTTAATATAAAGTTTTGAGTGTTACTTAATAAAAATATTTTGTGTATTATTTTAAAAACACATACACATTCTTTATTATTATTTTAATTGGCTTGTGTATTATTATTTCTTTCTTCTGGTTCTAATCTGTACCTCAAAAAAATTTTAATCAATAAGTAAAATAAAGTAATTAACTTCAAAGACAAAATTTTCACCATTTTCATATCGATTGAAATCAATTTTTCCAAAAAGAGGGAAAAATTCCTAATAATTCAAAGAAATATAATTGAAATTTTTAATTGGTAGAAATTAAGACTTTCGTTTAAAAAAAACAAGTAACTGTTCCATTTCCTTTTCTTTATACACATTTTTACCTTAATAATTAATAAATCCTTTTTGATTAAAGAAAATATTATCAGAAAAAATTTTATTTTGGTTATAAAGAAAATTATAATTAAATTTCTTAGATTCAATTCAAAAATTTTTTAAATGCGATTACTCTCGTAATTTCTTTAGATCATGAACCTTTGTACGTAGAAAATAAATCTTTCTATTAAATTTAAATTTGTGCTTTAAACAAATTATCGTTGAGACTTTGAGGATTAATTTAGGGTAAAGTCAAAATTTGTTGTAAGATTGATGGTGTGCCTACACATAACAAATATTTTTATTTAAGATTATTTTAATGTTTATCCAATTTCATAAAATAAAAGTTTCCTAACTTTATAATAAATAATTCATTTAAATTTTTCCACTTCTCTTGAGAGAGTTCAAGTCATTTTTACTTGTTTAATGTGAAGGAGAAATCCCAGAAGATGTATGTATATAAAATTTACTGTTTACATTTACCTACGGATAAGAAATGTTGTTAAAGTGAATAAATCAAATTGTTGTTGATCTTTACACTTTGCTCGGTGACACTATTTTTACCTTTATCAGTTTTTTTGTTAATCTTTTTTGTTCAACTCGGTTTTGTTTTGTTTGCAAATATTTAGAGATATGGAATAAAACTTTTTGACAAATGAGATGAGAATGGAATTCAGAAATAATTTCAACAACGGAAAATGGAGAATCCTAGTTTATATATTGAAAAATTGTATGGGGTACGAGCTACGAAAGGACTATAAAAGTGGTGTATGGAGTGCGGGTTACAAAAGGCATATGATTCTCACAACATCCAAAATGGGCCGTAATATTTGACTCATATTATATTTTTAGTTCACCACCATTGAAAATTTTGCGAAAATATTTGTTCCACACGAAAAATAAATGTTACACATCAAAATAAATTTCAATTATAAACTAAGCACGCCATCTTCATGTGAAATTCGTACTAAACTATATTACTAAATTGCTAATTTTTACAGTACTAAAATGTCAAAACTATTCGCAAAATCTTATTATGCCTCAAAATTATCACAATAAAGTACAACATTGATCTTGATAGTGTTGAGAATGTAATTTATATACGTCATTACATTTGACATGTGTATTGGTGTAAATTGTTATCAAAGAAAACAAACTAAAAGGTAGCTATTGCGCATCTCATCACAAATAATTTAAAAAATGTGACGTCACGTAGTGAGTACTAAATTGTATTAAGCGCGTATATATACATACATATATACTTATTTAAATATAAATAACGTTATTTTGATTACTAAAAAAGGATTTTATTTAAATATAATTTAGTTTAGAGGACAATCTTGTCAAAACGTTTTAATGCCATTATCCAAATTTATTATCATAGAAACGTTTTTTATCAATAATTGAAGATAAGTTCGACGGATTTTACCGCTGGTACTTGGCGAAACATGGTGAATAATTAATTGTAAATAAAATTGTTGTTATAGTATTTCGTAATTGAATTTTTATTATTGATAAATTAACTAATTTGACTATATTTAAGAGTTTTTTGTAAGCTCCTGAGGATGATGTTATAATCGAAATCCGATCGTGCATATAAATTAAATATAGCCAAATTAGTTAATACTAGGTCATTCAATAAGTCCGTAGGATGACACATAGATGGCGTTACTAGAATTTTTTCCATATGATTTTTATTCAGTACTAACCTTCAAACGATACGTGTAAAAATTTGACAGCAATCTGACTATTCGTGAGTTATAGCATTTTGTGTGAAGCAACTTTTATTTTTGAAAAAAAATGGAAAAAAGTGAATTTCGAATTTTAATAAAGCATTGCTTTTTGATGAAAAAAAATACAGTGGAAACCAAACAATGGCTTGATAAACATTATCCAAACTCTGCTCCATCGAGACAAATGGTAGAGAAGTGGATGGCTGAATTTAAATGTGGTCGTACCAGCACAAAAGATGCAGAGCGCAGTGGACGCCCAAATGAGGCTGTTATTCCAGAAAACATAAAAAAAATCCCCAAATTGGTTATGAACGATCGCAAATTGAAGGTGCACGAAATAGCTGACATTGTAAAGGTAGCAGATGGTAGTGTTTTTACCATTTTACATGAACATTTGGGTATGCAAAAGCTCTGTGCAAATTGAGTGCTGCGTGAGCTCACAGTCGACCAAAAACAACAACGAATCGATACTTCGGAGGAGTCTTTGGCACTGTTAAACCGCAATAAAAGGGGATTCTAACGTAGATATGTGACAATGGATGAGACATGGCTTCACAATTACACTCACCAGAATCCAAAAGACAGTCAGCTGAGTGGACAGCAGTCGACGAACCGAATCCAAAGCGAGCAAAGACGCAACAGTCGGCCGGTAAGGTGATGGCATCTGTATTTTGGGATACGAACGGAATAATATTCATCGACTATCTCCAAAAAGGAACCACCATCAACAGCGAGTATTACTGTGAACTTTTGGATCGATTGAAGGCTGAAATCGCAAAGAAACGGCCACATTTGCAAAAGAAAAAAGTGTTGTTTCACCAAGATAATGCACCGTGTCACAGATCGATGAAAACGATGGCAAAATTGAATGAATTGGGCTTTGAATTGCTTACCCACCCACCATATTCTCCAGATTTAGCCCCCAGCGACTTTTTCCTGTTTTCAGATCTCAAGAGAATGCTTGCTGGAAAGAAATTTAAGTCCAATGATGAAGTAATCGCTGAAACTGAGGCCTATTTTGACGAGAAAGAGAAATCGTACTATAAAAGTGGTATAGAAAAGTTGGAAAATCGCTATACTCGTTGTATCGCCCTCGAAGGCAACTATGTTGAATAAAAAAATCGAGTTTTGTCAAAATGTTGTTTTTTTCTTACTTTTCCTACGGACTTATTGAACGACCTTATATCTGTTATATACCATGTTATATCAATAATAAAAATTTAATTGCGAAATACTACAAGACGGAATTTTCTTTACAATTAAAAATTGAAGAGATTAGTTCTCTTCCTTCAAGATTTGGCTATCGATTTTATTTCTGCTGAAATATAATTGAATTATAAGTAATAATAATTAATTCGTGTGATAAATTTGTCATAACCTTAGTTGAAGTCCGACATTCAATTATTTGAGATGGTTCGGATTCACATAAAAGTGACATATTATTTTCTTCCAAATTTTCATCTATTTCCCCAATGGCCAATAACCATTAATTCAACTGTAAACTAATTGACAATTATAATGAAGAAAGAAAAATACTAAATTTTCAACCTTTTTGAAATTCTATGAACGATTTTTCACAATTATATCACAGGCCAAATTAAAAAACATGAAAATTCTAATAAACCATCGAAGTGATCCCCAGATGATAATTTGAATGATTAAGCTATACATTCGGCTTACTCCCTATATTATACTCTTCGTAGTTAGTGTGGCATAATTGAAGTGGAACTTTTAAAGTCTTAGCACCAGCTAACTTCGTGCATGTAGCTTTTATAAAAGGTCTTTAATTGTAAGCAGCCTACTTTACAATTACCAGACTGCTATTAGATTTAGCAATATCTGCTAACGGACCAACCATTGCCGGTTGCAGAAGTTTGCCAATGTTGCAGAAAAAGTAAATGTTTTTAGTTATGTGTCACATCAAATAAAACTCACAAGAATTAATTTTGTAGATCATTGTTTCAGGATGGATGGTGCATTTGTGGCGAAAAGTGCCAAAGAAGTATCAAATGGTTTAAGATTTAGCATCGGTAATAAAATTTCAATGAAAAGTCTTACAGTGAGTAATGCACGGTATGAAAAAGTTTAAGCTATCAGCAAATGTGGCACATCAGGGTTCCTCGAATCTGATTCCTGGATTAAATGTTCCCAATTTTTTAAACCTTTAAGGATCTTTCTATTTTATAAAAACAGAATGAGTTGCTCGAATCAATCCGAAATGAAAAGGTCGTTTGAGAGTAATACCTAGACAGATGGCAACCCTGGCCTAGACAAGGTAGCAATTTTAAACAGTATTTGTTTGAGAACAATTACAACAAATGCATTCGAAAATATAAAACCTGCATCTGAAAATATGCAACCTTTGTAGTACGATGGTCTGGAACATTTGGCATGCTACCTATTATTTATACATTGAAAGATTCAAGTTTAATAATTGATCATTTTCATGATAGATAATGTATTTGGAATAAACGTCTTACAGAAGGGGGCCTTTAAAACCTATACCACGTACAGCTGAAGATGAAGATGGAGCAGCTCGAAGCAATATTTAGCGACGGTAATAGAAATTCATTGCTAATAAGGAAAAATTATTCCAAAAATTTGATAGATCTTTTGAAAGATGTAGACTGCGATGATAAAACTAAAACCATTTTCTTCAGGTCTACAATGTATACTTTCGAAAAAACGAGTTAAATGAAACAATTTTGGACATAACAGCCGTAGAAAGAAAATTAAATAAAACGGTCCATTGAATTATATTTCTGACCAATTTCCTTTAAACCCTTTAAATAAACCCTCTAATTACTATTTTAATTTATTATCATTATCAATAATTAAAATGTCTAAAAAATCAAAAGTATTCTCATAATCAGAATAATCAGATTTTTAGGGTTCCGTTTTTTATACGGAACACTATTGGTGAGAGTACAACGTGTTTTTCACATTATTTCGATTATCTCGTGAACCATTAATCCGATGAACTTAAAATTTGAGGTGCTTATAAAACTAACCTATCCACACAAGATGGCGGGTTAAAAAATAAATAAAGTTGTGTTCGTTTGTTTTAAGGAGGTACGATGTAAAGCCTTTGAAAATATACATTTTTTTAGCGAGACGAGTAGGGTATCATATGAAAGGGCTTTATTTCAGCATTTTTTAAAAATATATTTTGGAATTTTGCACCTCACCATTTTTTGTATAATTTTGAAAAATGACGTTTTCGGGATGTTTTATTGCCCCGATTAACTCCGACCCTACTTCATCGAAATTCTTGAAATATATTTGGAATGATAGAAAATTGAGGAGGTTTTTAATGAAAAATATAGAAAAGTGGCATACACTCATAACTATATTTATTAAAGGGGTGGGAATGTTAAGGGGTAAAAACATCATTTAAAACCAGGTCATGTGGGGTGTCATTTGAAAGAGCACTTGATTTTAGAAATATTGCCATTTTTTTTAGAATTTTGCAATGCATGGTTTTTGAATTATTATCAATAAAGTGACACAAAAAGTTGGTCTCCTCCCTTGCATTTCGAGTCTAATTAACAGAAAAATTTGAAAAAATTCACAGAGACAGGAAATTTGATAAACTCTGAACGAAAAATATAGCGAACCCTCAAATAATTATATTTTTGTGTTTTTAAGGGATTGGGGTGGGGAAGGGTGAAAAAAAACTTTTTTGACCCAAGCGAGTGGGGTGTCATTTGAAAGAACACCAAATTTTTAATACGTCGCAGTTTTTTTTAGAATTTTTCGGTACACCGTTTTTGAGTTATTCTAAAAAATGTGCAAATTCCAGACCGTTCCTCCCCCCCCCTACGTTTCGACACTGATTGACAGAAAAAATTGAAAAAATTCACAGAGACAGGAAACTTGCTATTTTTTGAACGAAAATTATAGCGAACTCTCAAATAATTATATTTCTGTGTGTTTAGGGGATGGGTGTAAAGAGGGTAAAAAAAAACTTTTTTTGACCCAAGCGAGTGGGGTGTCATTTGAAAGAACACCGAATTTCCAAAACATTGCAATTTTTTTTAGAATTTTCCGGTACACCGTTTTTGAGTTATTCTAAAAAATGTGCAAGTTCCAGACCGTCCCCCCCCCACGTTTCGACACTGATTGACAGAAAAAATTGAAAAAATTCATAGAGACAGGAAATTTGCTATATTTTGAACGAAAGTTATAGCGAACTCTCAAATAATTATATTTCTGTATGTTTAGGGGACGGGTGTAAGGGGGGTAAAAAAAACTTTTTTTGACCCAAGCGATTGGGGTATCATTTGAAAGAGCACCAAATTTCCAAAATATTGCAATTTTTTTTAGAATTTTGCGGTACACAGTTTTGGAGTTATTCTAAGAAATGTGCAAATTCCAGACGTCCCCCCCTACGTTTCGACACTGATTGACAGAAAAAATTGAAAAAAATTCATGGAGACAGGAAGTTTGCTATATTTTGAACGAAAATTATAGCGAACTCTCAAATAATTATATTTCTGTGTGCTTAGGGGATGGGTGTGGGGAGTGCAAAAAAACTTTTTTTGGAACCAAACGAATGGGGTGTCATTTGAAAGAACACTTAATTTAAGAAACATTGCAACATTTTTTAGAATTCTGCGATGCACAGTTTTTTAGTTATTGATGAATAAAAAGTGCTATTTTAAGTGTATATATACCACCCTATATTTCGACGCTGATTTATAGAACAAATATTCCCAATTTAGACCGTTAAAATACTGGTTAAATCTTTCTTTAGCTAACATAAACAGCTATGGATAAGATTTAACCTCAAGTAATATTTTTGATCAATGTAGATGTGATTGACATTTACTATAGACGTTTACGATTAAACATTTATTCTGTTATGCGTCCATAGTCTGGCGATATAAAGACTTTACAACATAACTTTATGTCATTTATTTTTGATATTGTGTTCTTTTACATTCACGGAACCCTTGGCGAGCGAATTTTATTCGCACTTGTCCGACTTTTTTATATTCTTATACGAGTTTATATAATTTTCGCACATTTTTCCATTTAAATGTAATACCATATATTTCACAAAATAAATTTATTTAATTTTTATCCTCTATTTAAAACAAATTATTTTATTTGTAAAATAAAATAAAGTATGAAACCGTTTACGACTTAAGTTTTTTCCATTGAAACGAAAATTAATCAACTCACTACGTGACGTCATGCGCAAAAAAAACCAAAATAGAAATTTTAACAATCATACCTTGTAGTTTATTTTCTTTGCTTGTTATAATAGTAGTTGTGTCTCTCTCACTCACCTTGTTGTCAATGTCAATTGTAAGTTTTTTAGTCTTACCAAATTAATTGCCTAGTAAACAAGCTAAAATTTACTCTGTTATCTTTATTTAATTCAACAGGTTATGGGCCCAGATGTTTTGCAATTAATTTGTGACAGTTAAAAAGGCCAACCGTAAAACTGGAAGAGAAGTAAAAAGCGAAGCTGTTTTCATTATATGAAGGTGCAAAGATGGCGTCAAGAGATGATAACTCAAACCGCATTGAAATGCTAAGGGATCAAGAAAATTTTATGTTCTGGAAGTTTCAGATATCAATCGTGTTGAAGGCAAATGAGCTTTATGATGTCGTTGGTGGAACAACGAAGTTAGAGGATTGTACTGATGCAGAAAAAAAGGCACGGTGGAATAAAAAAGATGCACGTGCTCAAAAATTGATTGTGACGTCCGTACAGAGTAGCATCTTAACCTATATTTTGAATTGTAAAACAGCGTGTGAAATGTTTCGAAAATTGCGCGAAGTGTTTGAACAAGGTACGCAGCAACAGAAAAACAAGTTATTACAAGATTTTTTCAACGCGCAATATGATAAAGGGGCAAGTATATCAGTGCACGTGAGCATATTAGAAAACCTTGCGCATAAATTAAAATCCGTTGGTGAACAAATATCCGACGAGATGGTTATTACAAAAATTTTGTTGAAGATACCAGATTCGTATCGACATTTTGTAAGTGCATGAGAGTCAGCTGCCAAGTCTGAACAAACAATAACAAATTTACTATCGCGGTTATTAAATGAAGAACAACGATTCAAAATGAGAGTTTCAAAAAGTGATTCTGTAGCATTTACATCCTGTGAAATGAAATGTTACAAGTGCAACCAAGTAGTGCATATCGCAAGAAATTGCAGATCGCATATAACGTGCCATTTATGCAAAAATAAGGGTTATTTAGCACGTAACTGCAAAACCAAGATGTCGTCAAAGTTCTGCACCACATGTCGCAGGAAGAATCATGCTACGAAAGACTGTTTCCGGAATCAATCGAATAAAAATCCACCAGTATCGTTTATGGCGTATGGAGAGGCAAATGTAATTGAAGAATGTGACACGAATACCATGACTGAGTGGGTAGTTGATTCAGGCTCATCATCACACATGTCGAATGATGGCTCGCTGTTCTCAGAAATCGACGATGGTGAAATTAACATCGGTGTTGCAAAGAAAAATGAAAAAGTGGTTTTAATTGGCTGTGGCACAATTGAATATGAAGAAGTTATCCTCAACAAAGTTCTTCTTGTTCCAGAGCTCACTAAAAATCTGTTGTCTGTTAAAGTCATCTCTCAGAACGGTGGTGAAGTTAAATTGATCGACAAAACCGTCACAGTATGTAAAGATAATGTCGAAATACTTCGTGGTACATTGCAAAATAAACGGTATGTATACGATAAATATTAAACCCGTAAAATTTAACAGTGCTCTGACAAGTGTGAAGGTCAACCAGTACCAAGATTGGCACCGCAAGATGTGTCACTTACAAATTTAAAGCGACTGGCGAACATGGTTGACGGTGTTCTGCTAACTGAAGCCGAATCAAGTTATATTGAAGATGTTCGTGAAGTTTGTGTCAAAGCAAAACAAACGAGAACAAGTTTTAAAAATGATCGTCGAAAAGCTGAAGGGCCGTTAGAGATAATTCACACTGATGTATGTGGTCCGATTGAACCTTGCTCGTGGGATGGTTCAAAATATTTCATCACTCTAATTGATAATTGA
Source organism: Diogma glabrata (assembly GCA_963693315.1). NCBI lineage: Eukaryota > Metazoa > Arthropoda > Insecta > Diptera > Cylindrotomidae > Diogma > Diogma glabrata. Next base: position 403,555,833 of record OY856187.1, read on the forward strand.
TGACACATTTCTGTATGGTCTACCTAGTTATTAGAACGTGCCAGGCATTAATAGCAGATCAAAATACATCGAAAAGTTTATGGGGAGAAGCAGTGTTGATATCGGCATATCTCATCATCCGCAGTCCAACAAGCGTGCTGCAATGTACTCCAGCTGAAATGTGGTTCTCTAGAAAACCAAATCTATCCAACTTACAGCTGTTTGGGATATACCGCATTTGCAAAATCGTTAGTGCAAATCAAGAAACTTGATGACAGATGCAAGAAGTTGATATTTGTGGGCTACACGTCAGGTGGTTACAGATTGTTTGACTCAGAAAAAGGGAAAATTATAGTGTCGAGAGGTCGTTTTCAGGAATAATATTGACTCTAGTAAACGCCCAATGAATTCTCAAATAAGAACCAGTGATCACTACAATGCTGAAGAACAAATCGATGAGTATACAATGCAACAGCGTGTGATTGACAATGTTGAGTCGGATGAAAATTCCGATGAGTCAAGTCAAGAAAAAGAAAGCGTCAACAACATACGTAAACGAAATCCAAACGAGACAATAAATGAAGAAGCATCAGAACGAAGCAAGCGTGTGAAAAATCTTCCAGTGAGGCTTCATGATTATTGTATTGCTAACGTACAAAGAAGCAATAACTTGTAATGAGAAGAAAAAGTGGACATCAGCCATGAATGCAGAAATGTCATCACTTGATAAAAACGATGTTTGGGAACTTGTCAACCGTGATAAGGTAAATATGAATAAGAAAATTTTCACTAATCGCTGGCTTTTTAAGATTAAAGATGACGGTACGTACAAAGCCCGTCTAGTCATTTGAGGGTGTGAGCAGAAACAAGGAATCGATTATGAAGAAACCTACAGTCCCGTGATTTCTTCAAGTGCATTGAAAGTAGTTTTTGCAATCGTGGTCAGAAGAAAATTTCATATGATCAAGTTTGACATCAAGACTGCATTTCTCTACGGAGAGTTAGATGTTCTGAAATTGTATGGAATGCCCCCATTAAAGAGCGAGAAGTGTATCTTCGAAAATCAAGATTCATCGTTAATATTAGCAATTCACGTCGATGATGGATTATTGGTTGGAAGTGATATGAAGAAAATTATGCAATTTATGGAACTATTAAAAACAAAATTCGAAGTCACAATTGATGAAAACCCAAAAACGTTTCTTGGTATAGAAATAGAAAAGACTGTGGAATCTGGCATAAAACTGAAGCAAGAAAATTACTCAAATGAACTTCTCAAGCGATTTCAAATGTCTGAAGCGAAACCAGCAAAAGTTCCAATTTCAAAGACTAGAGACAGGGCACATCCAGCTGAAGGAAAATTTCCCTATCGTGAAGCAGTGGGATCATTGTTGTATCTGTCAAACAAAACTCGTCCAAATATAGCACATGGTGTCAGTTATTGCAGCCGGTCATTGGACAATCCTACAGTTCAAAATGTAATTGATGTGAAACAAATTCTAGGATATGTTAAAGGCACAATCAAAAATGGTATCATGTCAAAGCCAGAAGCAAGTGAAAATACTATAGAAGCATACTGCGACTCAGACTATGCGGAAGATCCAATATCTCGAAAAAGTACAACAGGATTCATCATGTTCTATTGTGGGCTACCAATAAGTTGGTGTTCTAGAAAACAAGCTGTATTTGCAACATCAAGCACCGAAGCCGAGTTTATAGCAGCAGCCGATTGTTGTAAGGAACTGTTTTATCTTAAAACAGTTGTTGAGGAACTAATCAATACACCAATCAATGTCATTCTACGAGTCGACAATCAAAACGCAATTCAACTTATCAAAAATGGAGTCATGAATCGGAGAAGCAATCACATAGATGTCCGTTTCTATTACCTCCATGATATGGTGAAGGAAGGCAACATCAAAATCGAATATTGTCCATCAGAATTTTAACTAGCTGACTGTCTCACGAAGCCGCTGAATGAAATGAAATTTAAACAACTTAAAGAAAATTTGATTGTATAACTTTAAGAGTGTTGTGTAGTAGGATTGTATAACTTAATAAGAAGTGTTGTGTAGTAGGAATTACAAAATGTATCACAACAACACATAGATACCTTTTAAGACGTAGGTCCCACAACAACATGCGTCTTGAGGTATAGGTGGACGCTTTTTTAAAATCTTTGTGGATTGAAAGCACTCGAGACTATTGATTCGGGCAAAGCATTCCATGTGTACGATGTACGCACAAAGAAATCTCTTTGCATTCTATTACTATGACAGTGAGTAATCTCGACAGTTCGACCGCCCGCACAAACCGATTGACGAGTAAAACGGGGAAAAACATATGTCTGAGGCATTATGGACCTGATTTCATCCGAGCACTGCTGGTGACGATATTTATAAAAAACAACGAGATCAGCAACAGTGCGACGATGTTGCAGGGAATCAAGACCTAATGTTAAATCTCGATCACCAACAATTCGTATAGCTCGCTTTTGAACAGAGTCGTGTAGACAACAGAGAGTTGTATAATTTTAAATATAAATTAAGGGAGTGTGTTTAGAATGTAATTTATATACGTCATTACGTTTGACATCTGTATTGATGTAACTTGTTATAATAGTAGTTGTGTCTCTCTTACTCACCTTGTTGTCAATGTCAATTGTAAATTTTTTAGTCTTACCAAATTAATTGCCTAATAAACAAGTTAAAATTAACTCTGTTATCTTTATTTAATTCAACAGATAGGAATTAATTTAGCAAAATAAGTGTGCAATTTTTTATGTTTAAATCCAAATTAACGACTAAAGTATATGGTTATAATTGCTATTTTTATATTTTTAAACAATTTTATATGCATGGCTATTGATGATTGGAATCTAAAAAATCGCACTGCTGGTGGCAGGTTTTGTAAATACTGCTCTCATATAAGATTTTCACAGAAGTATATTTTCTGTGGATTTGAGGGCAAAATTAAATTTCAATTAAAGTAAGTACAATATTTTTAATTTTATAACAATTTAAAAATACAATGACTTACTAAAAATAAGCCATAAAACATTAAACTTTCGAAATGTTAAAGTGGGTTTGTGAAACTTATTGTTAAAATGAAGAATAAGAACCAACAAATTTAAACGATTTTATACATCACGTATTATTTTTTTTCCGATTATTTGATGGTGAGGTATATGATATATGATACTTGTTAGAATTAAATCACCAGGCCGTATGGGCGTCATCAGCCATTGCTTCTTATTTTGGTGCTAATATAATTTAGTTCCTGTTTATTGCTTGAATATTTTAAAGGGGTGTTACATCAGTATAGGAGGTAATTATCAGCACTGAGGCTGCTTTTGTAAAAAAAAAACAACCATCACCAAACTCAATTCTTTATTCATTCATACGACATTCATACGTTCTATCGAGTTATCCCTATTTAATATTGCATCCTTTGGCTTCTCCTCTTCATTTTCGTCGTTTTTATTAATATCAGACAGTACAACATCAGGGAAGGCATCTTCTAATAACAATTTCTCTAATTTTTTTTCCAGAATAGAATCATCAATTGTATTAAATGTGTTACCACCGCCCAACGTTGATTGGATATCATCATGTACCTCATGCTTTTCTTAGAAATCCGCCAATGCCTCATCAACGCTATCCAGCGTAATTCCCGAATCAGAAAGCAAATTTATGATAGTTTTAGAACCAATTTTAAAAGCTTCGCCCAGGTAACAATTTAACCTAGGTAATCGTTGAGTAAAGCTTTAAAAGAGGAATTTAAAATGGAAGGGGAAATTTAAAATTCTTGAACTATGCATGATAAAAGTTTTATACAAGCTCTACTCAAGGAGAAAAGGCGTATGAAAAAATATTCTTTATTCAAGAAGACCTATATAATGCTTTATACATGTTTTATATAAGTGTTTGAATAAAGTGGTACATAAGTTGTTATTCAAGGCTTATTCAAATACTATCAAAATGTTACTTGAATAAAGTGCTTGAGTAAATCTTTTCTCAAGAGAATTACTCAGTGCCTATTCAAGAAGCGATGCTACTGAAAAAAAAACTGGTGATTGTTTCTTTAGTTATTTTGGTTAATTGGCGCATTAAACTCCTTTTTTTGTATATTGCTGCTATTGAGATAATCTTTTATCGGAAATTACAATTTATTTTACACATTTCGCATCTTTACAAACGCCTGTAGCAGGGATCGAACTCGTAACCTTTGATTCTCCAGGACCGCACGCTATCCACTTCTCTATTTAGCAGCCTGTCATAAAGAAAATTGAAACTTAATCACTATTGTTTAACAAATTATTTGTACACATTTCAAGTTTCGGACCACTACCACGACTATGAATTAATTTTTATTCAAACGTTTTGATTAGGAATGCATATAAAAGTGTACTAATGGTTTCCTAAAATGAGAATATATGGGTTTTTGTTAAAAATAATATTGGTTATGATTGAGGACAATCTCGAAATGAAAATAATTTTGCGTATTCATACGCGATATCTACGCATGTGTTTCCATTCAATTGTACGATTAAAAATGATTGAAGAATAAAAATAAAATAAAAAAAGGAAAATAAAATTCATAAACAAAAACGTGCCTGGCAGGAATCGAACACAGACCCTCTTCCTCATCGTTTACCCTTACGCACTCGTTCATTAAATCAATTTCCACGACAGGAGTAAAACGTTACTCAATACAGAATAAAAATATTACTCAAGCTTCGTAAGGGGTATAGTATGCTGTGGTTGGCATTACGTTCAGTTCCACAATTTGGCTGGTTAATAAATAAATGATCATATTAATTAAACGTTCTACGTTATATTTTCCATAAGTCAGTTGCAATCTGTTGCAAGTTTTGATATAATTTTTTCCCAAGCAAATTGCGCACTAATACGGCGATTACATACATTTAATACAAAAATGAATTGTATGACAAATTATCATCAGTTTATTTATTTGTTGACCAACTCTTATCATTATATAAACCATCATCAGAAATGGTAAATCTCAATCAATTTATAAACCATCATCAGAAACGTTTGATTAAATGGTTGCGGAATAATGGCAATTGCAAATTTTCATTGACGAAAATATGTCTACCATTTGAAATAATCTTTTGTATTAATCAGTAATAGTTTGTTAAAGTTCTTAAAGGTTTGTTAACTTTTTAAACACATCGATAAGTGATTTAATAAAAAAACACACAATCGCGAATTAAACAACGAACTGTCAAAAATATTGACAGATCGATTTGTTGTAAATCTTTTAATATTTATTGAAAACAGCTGTATATAAGAAATATTACTTGAGTAAGAATTTTCTTGAGTACTACTAAAATTACTATACATAAATAAAGTGGTATACAAGGAACTATCCTTGGGTAAGAATCTTCTTGGATTCTTTCTAAAAGTTGTACTTTAATAAAGGTTTATATAAGGGATAGAATTTTTGAGTAAAAACATCTTGAATACTACCTTAAAAGTTATATGTGAATAAAACCTTATAAAAGGTATTATACTTGAGTAACAGTTGCTTGAATATGCCCTAAATATTTATTATTGAATTAAGCTTTACTTAAGGAATTATATAAGAAACTTAGTGAATCTAGTCTTTTACAAGCTTTTTTTATGTAAAGCTTGAATAATATGGTCTTACACAATGCTTTTTCAAGTTAAGTTGGAATAATTTAAAAAATTTAGGCGAAATTGTTACCTGGGTCAAACCCTTTAGCATCACTCGTTGTATCTTGAATTCGAGATTGCAGTATTTGTATTTGATCTAACGAAGATGAAACTTCGCTGAATTTCGTTTGCCACCTCTAATCAACTCTCATATTTTTATGTCTAAATCTTTTAATTCATTTTCAATTTTATCAATAATTTTCAATAAAGGTTGTTCTGTTTTTTCTAGATTATAAATAGAACGTTCAAGCTCATTGATTGGTGTGACTTTTTGTGCGGTGGCACCGAATTTTATTATAATTTTTGAGTAATTATCTATCGACTATGTTTGTTTTCTAGCTGTCGAATTGCTAACAAAACAATGCACCTTCATTTAATTTAAACTCTAAATTGGAATTGGTAAGCTTTTCGATAGCATCGGCTAAGGACATAACAGATTCGGTTAAATGTTCCATTTCCCTTTGGATTTCTGTTGCTTGATTCTACAAATAAGAATAGAAATTAAACCTCGAGACAACAGAATCTTAAATAAAAACTCACCTTTAAACTTTCAATTAAAACATATTCTGTGGAATCATCTTTTGTTTGTATCATTAAATTTTTAAATTCATTGAGACTCTTTGAAATACTTTTTTATCAACGAATTAAAACCCCTTCCACTCCATGTATACTGTCGAATTTCCATGAAATTATTTTGTAATTTAACTTCCTCTTTCTGAAACATATCCTCTAATACCGTTCAAAATACATAAGGAATTTTATTATTACGATGAAATGCATTTTTCAATTCTTTTATATTTATATTGCTTTCCCCTTTATACAAACAATAATTTGTTATGGCATTTTTCCAAAATTTTAATTTAGAATCGTAATTAACAGGATTTAATGTTCGAATTCTGAATACAGCGAACAAAGCATCGATTCTAACATCGTCTTTCCATTCATCAGGATAATACGTTTAATATTCTTTTATGTACAATTCTGGTAATTTTAACAAAACACCTGGAAAAACACAAGTATTATAAATGCATATTTCATTTGGATTTAGATTAAATTATTATTATTCGGCTTGAAAACTTACTAATTTAAACACAAATTTTAGAATGTATACAAAAATGAACTATATGTCAATATTTATATGGGTGTACTAGTTCTGATTCTTACCACCAGAAGTTTACTCCAATCGTCAATGTTCATATTTTTAAAAATATTCATATTTCGAATAATATTATATACTGTCGATAGATGGCGTTTTTATAGTCGGTATATTAATAGCCAGATTGCGACGTTTATATTTTTAAAATTTATTTATATTATAATATTATTTATTTAAACTATTTGTTTGACTTTGAAATTTACATGTGTGTCAATATCAGAAAACTTAAATTGAAATTCGAATTCAAATTCGAATTTCTAAAATTAAGTTTAGATTTTGCAGCTTAGTCCAATTTAGCAGGAGTATTAGTAATTAGTTTGAATATTTATACAAAGTTTACAATAAAGGTGGCGCACTTTAGTTTAAATTTAAATTTCTTAAATTTTTTTAAATAAATTATATAATAATATAATAAAATATATTAAGAAGAAAAACTATTTGTTGAACTAGCGCTAACTATTTTTCCAAACGTAAGTGATTACGATTTGCGGCAACTACTCTCTTATTTAGAAAACGCGTTCGCTAAACAAGTTCTACAATATACTAATGTAAAATTTACGAAATTGAGCAGTTGTACTTTTTCAATGAAAATTCTTAAAACTCACTTAAAAATTAAATGTTTTTTCCTTATATATAATTTTCCATATTTTCCATTTTGAAAATCTTTTTAATAATTTTACATTCTTTTAAATTTATTTGTATTCCAACAAAATAATTCTTTGATGAAAAAAATAAAATAAAATAAATTTTCATTTGAGAAAACGTAATAATTTTTCAAAGTTTTCATTTCTTTATATACATTTTCAATTTCATAATAAATAAAACTATAATAAATAGAATAAATGAATTTAAAACGTTTGTTGTTTATATATAAATATAATTTTTTTTTTGTTTTAAATAAAAGATTAAATATTTGTATAAATTTTCTAATCGAAATAAATTGAAAATAAAAGAAAATTTATTCGAAATTTATACGACATACATATTAAATGAAAAACTAAAATTAATTTCAGGGAAATACATAAATATGATTTTGCAACAACAACGAAAATTCTCTTATTAGAGGAATATTTTTTCTGTATTGTATAAAGGATTTATTTTTCGGCTTAGGATAACATTTGGCGTATCATAACGATAACATAAAAGTTTGTAAACGGTTGAAACGTGTAGTATAAGTAATGGGATTGTTATTTTTATTTGAACAAGGGTTTTGGATTACAGCACTCCAAAATTAAAAGGAATAAAAGCGTGACGGGAAAAAGTGAATAAAGTTTAAGTATTAAATTAATGAAGAATTATAATGCAACGATTTTGTAATAAATATTGTGAATGTAATTTAATTGGTTTGAAAGCCAAAGATATTATTTCTGGTGGTTATGATTTTAATTAAGATAAAACTTCGCTAGTTAGGATTTTTTCTAATAAATTAACGATTTTGTTAAGTTTGAAATTCGATCAATTGCAATGCATAATTTTTCAATCAATTTTGCCCACATAAGAGGATTGAATCTTAACTCAGTTCGTTACCTTGAAATTTTCAAGCCTGATATTCTTTTCTTAACTGAAAGTAATATCAGTGCACGTGTTACTCTAGATAAAAATAAATATTTTTGTCCTCAATATGAGAGTTAAAGAATTATTTTGAATTAAATTTAAAATATCATTAACATAATTTTACTGGATGATAACTTCGGACAATAAATGGTTGCCATTCATTGGTCAGAGAAAAAACAACAGCAATGGCCCATACAAGGTTGAACAGTTGGCCAAGTAACGGACCAATAATGATGTATTGTAGTAATGGCCAAATATTAGCAACCATGATTGACTGGACCGTTAAAAAAAATATAAAATATTATTATATGTAAATTTAAATAAATTAAATACAAAATAATTTAAAATAAAATAAAAATGACGGAAGAAATTCAAAACTCCCCATACAACTGGTTCAGTTGCAAACATGAGTGCTAGTACTCAGCCATTAAAAAAATATATAAAATAATATTTTCATATGTAAATTTAAATAAATTATTTACAAAATAATTAAAATAAAATAGAAATGAAAAAAAATTAAAACATATTTCAATATTATCATAGCCTTTCAGCCGAGAAGCGATAACTAAACTATATGTGAAATTTTTCAAACTATGTATTTCTAAAACGGATATTACTCTTGTGAAATTTTTAAAAAATAACATAGATCGACAAATTCATGGCTGCAGTACTGGCCCAATAACAATAGCCAATTAATGTTAACCATTAACGGGCAATTGCTTGACCATTCAAAGTAAACTGAACTGGCAATTTTATATAAACGGTAGATTGGCCGTTTCATAGTTACAGTAATGGCACGATTACAATAGCTAAGTAATATTTACCATTCTTCGGCCAGTGCTTGGCAATTTAAAGGTAACAATATACTGGCTATTTTCTGTAAACCATAGATAGAACTGGCCCAATAACAATAGCGAAATGCTGTTAACCATTAATGGGCCAGTGTTTGGCCGTTTGTCAGTGTCTGGCAAAACCTACTTAGATAATGCCAAATTTATAGTTCTTATATAATAAAGAATGGCTTACTCAACTAACAACTTCTCTAATCCGACTGCGGATTGACAAGGACTTTAAAAGTTTTTTTAAATTGTGTTGTGGTGGCTTTAATTTTTTCGAAATAACTCCCCAGGGTATGCGTAAATATATTCCAATCAAATTCGAATAAATACAGAAAAGCAAATAAATTAAAAAAATGCTTTTTGGAAGTTTAGTGCATAAAAACTGTTAAAATCTTAGACAGTATTGCATAGAGAAAAATTTATTTAGAAAGATAATAGATGTGGAAAAAATCTATTGAATAAGAAAAAAGTCAGGCAAGTGCGAATATAATTCGCACGTTGGGTTCCATCTTATCCAAAGCTGTTTATGGTGACTAAAGAAAGCTTCGATAACGCCAGCTTATAAATTATTTATATTGAAAAACATATTATCAATGGTTATAGCCTTAACTGTTGCTGGTTCAAGAATTTTTTCTTTGTTTGTAGAAAATAGTTTGAGAGCCAGTTTTGAGGATTTTTATTGAAACCAACATTAAGGTCAGCTACCGCAATAGTTGGAAGAAAGAGTGTCTTCAAATTATTGTCAACTAGTGCATTGTTAACACAGTCAAGTGATTTGTCCATTGGACATTGGGGAGATCAGTATACCAACAGGATTTGATTTGAACTCCAGCTAGTTGAAAAATTAAACATTTTTATTGGCTGCTAGTTGAACTAAAATCGAAATGATGGTGGCTACTATTTTTCTGCACCAGTCGTAGTGTATCAGACCTAACGAAAAGAACCAACCCAACCTCGATTGAATTCTATTTACCAATTTTATACTTATACCAACTTTCTGGCCGAATTCAAAAACGTCAAAAATGTTTGTAATTAGTATTCAACCTCACAGAGGACACATTTACAACGCAACCATATTAAATGATAATATATCGAATAGCAAACAGGTATGTTATCGCATAATTTTTCAACCTAAAGCCTTTCGCCCGAAGTCGAGTTCATCTGACTTGTTAAACTTTTTGATCTAATCTGATCTTGTTTATTCATTTCTATATTTCGTTTGACTATAAAACACATTTTCAACAATGTAGCCGCTTCTACGATTATTAAACGTGAATAGTCCATTTGTTCTTCACAAAAACACAATTTTAGAATTTTACAAATGAATCAAAAACGGTGTTTTCGAAAATTAAAAAATTCGAAAATTTTTTGGACTAAAAAACATTAACATTAACAACCCTCTCAAAATAACATTTGAAATGATGAGCCGACCGCTATAATTTTCGGGGGGGGGGGGGGGGAGGTAAAAACACTCGTTTTTGGCAATATCTAAAAAACTAAGCAGTCGAAAAATCATTGAATTTTTTTTTGATCTTTTTCGATTTTTCTAAACCAAACTCGATTCCTTAAAAAAAACTTTTGTTTTACTATCTCCTTATCCATGTTCATAAAATGTAGATAAAAACAAATATGTGAAATTTTTTTGTTATCAGCAGACGTGGTAAAGCACATTTAAAAACTGTAGAAAATTTCAACTTGATAGCACTTATAATTTGTGAGCAAATCGATTATGTAGAAATTCGGACGAACACCCAAGTCTCACCAAATCTCACCGAAGTCTCACCGTTTTTACTTTTTTAAAGTACGGAACCCTAAAAACTACCAAATTTGGTGAAAGTGAGTATCCAACTGGCGTAGTTACTTTAAACTTTAAAAAAAAAATTTGTAAGTATAGCCTCTATACTTCCTCTTATTGATAGAGAAATATTGAAATGAACACCATGCGTTCCTGATAATTAAACCAAATTCAGGAAAATCCGAGGAATTGCGTGCCTAGAGAGTAAAATGCCAACTAGTTTCAGTCAGTGAGTTGGAATATGTCTACTCAGCCCATCACAAATGCTAAATTGCACGTATCATTTTCAAAAGAAAATGGACTCCAACAAACAAATAAAATGGGCTCTGACGACCTCAAAAGTCAGAGGAACTAAAACCATCACCATCACTACATCAAATATAATTATTACATTAAAAAAATGTTTCGCTCACCCCATTATTTGTAATTGTTCCAAACCTACATACTTCTTCAACATTAGCTAACCATATTGAGTAGAATCTAATTGTGTGAAGTATATAGAAAAATGTGGCACTCAAAAGGTGAATAATAATAATGTAGTAAACCAATTGGGGTACTAAAGTTGCAGGTGACTATTATACAATGATAATTGTTGCGGATTATATTCAATGTTGCGGCTTGTTTTCATATAAATGAGGTTGTTGATGAAATGAAACTATAATTTATATATTTCCACCTTTGAAAGAATTTATTTTTCTAATTTGAAATTATTAGGCGATACCAATTTGTTAATGGCGGAACAAAAAGTTTACAATAGAAAAATTTGTAATGGAATGAAAACAAAACAAGAAAAATTTGACATAACAAATATCTCTTTAGATATTACGACATCACCTAGTGGCGAACATCGATATTATTAATGCTTATTAACATTAATATGAATTCTATTTTAAAAATTCATAACAATAATAAAACAATAATATACATCAATCAAACTCAATCGTTGCACCATATGTTCAGCCGATTGTTGAGCAATAATAATAATAAAGCTTACTCGTTGCGCCAAAGTCACAGGCGAATATTTAACAATAGCTTAATCGTTGCGCCACATGTATAGACGATTGTTGAATGATAATAATAATATAAATTAATCGTTGCGCCAAATGTACAGGTGATTTTTGAATAATAATAATAGTATTACTTAATTGTTAAGCCAAAGTCACTGGCAATTGTTGAACAATAATAATAAAACAATAATATATACATCAATCGTTGCACCAAAGGTACAGACAATTGCTGAATAGATGATTGTTGAATAGAGGAATGTTGAATGCTATGAAAAGGTACTGAATAGTACTAAATATTATCGAAACATTAAAAAAAAACTTCTCCATGATCATGGTTAGTTTTATGAGTTGCCTGTTTTTGTTTCTTTAAATCCCGATCGACTATCCTTTAAGTGACAAAGACAATTGTTGTGAAACTAGAGCCACCATCATACTGATGAACCATGTAAAGTACGTGAAATAATTTTTATAGAAAAAATTTCAAAAAAACTTCTAATAATTAAGTTCTAATAAATAAAATCTAATAATTAAAATTGTTGTGATCATTTAGCGGCATTTTATAATAAATTAAAAACAATATTCACTTGGATCATTTTGAAATACAAATTTTGATAACTTTAAACAAATTCTTTTAAAATTGTTTTTCGTTCAAAGACTTCACCCAAATTGACAGCATTGTACACTCTCATAAGTGTATATAAAAAAATTAACGAAAAGTGCTACAAGGAAAATGAGGCCGAAAAATCATTAAACTAATTATTCTGTGTGGGGACGATAAAATACCATTTCAACGTAGATGAATTTATTTCAGACATAACTGCTGCGTAACAGTATCTACCATTGACCGAAAGAAAAAGCTAATCTGTTGGGTAATTGATTCTCTAAAAATTCTACACTAGAAAAACTCAAACTCCAACCTGAGACGCATTATTTTTCACAGAAATGTCATCTGGAAAATGCTTCTAAAAATTTAGTATTTACATCCGGACCTAATCTTATATTTCTAATTATTCTTAAAACATATTTTAAGGAGCGCCCATCCTGACTAAAATTTTTTATTTGCCATATAAAATGGAATTTTTACCGAAATTAGGAAAATTGCTATCGTGCAGCATGCTTTAATGAAAGGTTATAAAACTGGTTCTTCATGTTACAGACCCATATCAGTTTTATTCATTGTTGCTAAATTAGTTGAAAAATATTTTAATTTTAATATTATTAACTTCTTGAGTTTTCTTCGTTAAATTTTTTTTTTGATTTTCGTTAACTTTTTTGACATATATCCCACCATGTAGTGGCCACCATGGCATATATGCCACTACGTAGTGGCAGTATATATATATTTAGTTAGTTGGCTCGTAAAATTTTAATAAAAATAACTGATCATTGAGTTCAAGAGAATGAAAGAGAGATAAATAATAAGGTCGGTCCGGAAGACACTCAACTAAGTAAGTCGAATTAATGACAAGTTGATATGATTATTCTGTTATGAAAAGTTAAAAGGATCCAAGTGTAGTTAATAAACTATAAAATTCATTGACACGATCATAACTATCTTAACTACAAACTCAAGTAGAACTAAAGTTTTTTTATAAACACTATTTCAAGTGGCGTTTACTCCATTTGTGCTTACTTTACTTGTGTTTTATAATCAGCTGTGGCTGTGGCGCAATGATTTTTATTATTTTATATTGTTCAAGGGTTATTTTTCAACAATCGCCGTTACAATTGGCCCAACGATTAGCTATTCTATTGATTTATTATTCGTATTCAACAATCGCCTGTACCATTGGCGCAAAAATTTTTTTTATTGCGTTATTAATATTGTTCAACAATCGTCTGTTGCTTTGGCGCAACGATTGATTCGTATTTTATTATTATTTTTATTCAACAATCACATGTTTGGTACAACGATTGATTCATAACGTATCAAATCAAAAAAACTTTATATCTACGTAAAGTTTTCGCAATATCTCAGTCAAAGCTATGGCTTCACAGTTTTTTCTTGCAGTTTGTATAATGTTTTTAGGGTTCCGTTTTTTATACGGAACACTATTGGTGAGAGTAAAACGAGTTTTTCACATTATATGGATTATCTAGTAAACTATAAATGCTATGGACTTGAAATTTGAGGTGCATATAAAACTAATTTGTCCATATGAAATGACGGATACAAATAAAACTAAAGTGGTTTTCGTTTGGTTTACAGGGGTACGATGTGAGACCTTTGAGAAAATATATTTTTTATAGATTCAAGTAGGGTATCATATGAAAGGGCTTTATTTCAGTATTCCTTAAAAATTTATTTTAGAATTTTGCACCTCACCATTTTTTGTATAATTTTGAATAATGACGTTTTTTTCGTGTTTTCTTACCTCGATTAGCTCCGAACCTAACTGATCGAAAATTTTCAAATGTATTTGGAATGATAGAAAAATTAGTACAAATTTAATAAAAAATATATAAAAGTGTCATATTCTCATAATTCGATTTATTAAGGGGGTGGAAATGAGGGGGGTAAAAACACTATTTAAAATGTGGTCAAGTGGGGTCTCATTTGAAAGTACACTTTATTTAGAAATCATATCAATTTTTTTCCGATTTCATGATGTTTAGGTGCTATGAAAGAATAGCTTACAACAGTATTACAGTAAAATTTAGATCTATAACGGAAAGATAAATTGATAAAAATAACCATATAAGAAATCGAATACAAAACTGATCGTAGGATAATAATTTTTTTGCTATTGCGACGATTGGACAAATATGCACAGCTGCTTGAGGTTTGAAAACATTTAGGGAAATTACGGTTAGTGTCCGGAGAATTCAAATCTATGTAGTACGATGAAGTATTGCTGGTGAAAACGCAGTGTGAGTCAATAATAGGGGATTGTAAAGGAAATATTATTGTTAATTGTTTTAAACTAGGAACAAATTTGTGTAACGGAAACTATATGAAAATATGACTATAGAGTGTGGATGAACGGGAAACTATTATGAACTACGCGTGGTAAAAAAAATGTGTTTTATGAGAAGACAGACATTACATAAATCTAAAACCCTACCGCTCTACGTTGTCATGCTCCAGTCTACATAACAGCACAATCAGAAAATGCACCTTCGTCAGAAAAACAAATTATTGTCTTTTTGTGGCTCTTATGGGATTGCAAAATTGCATACTTTAAAACAACCTAGCATTCGCAAATTAAACAAACAAAAGCAAAACCAAAAAAAAAATATTGCGACGCTGATGCATAGGCTGGCTTCACCACAGCTCTGGAAACATAGTGTTCTGGATATATAATGAGCTAATATCCATAAAATACTTTAATTAAAAGCTAACCAATATTATGGACTTTGCAGTTCTAATAATAAAAATATTAAAGCAGGCAGTAGTATCCCAACAAACATAAATTCTGTTGTACGAGAAAAAGTAAAAAAAATTTTATCGGAAGTGACAAAGCGGTAGTTAGGATGCAGAACTGTTGTAAACCGTACTAAATGTGTATGTACCAAATTTCATCCAACTCGATTATCAGGTACAGAAGTTATTGAGCTTCCAAAATAACAGGTGCTTGGAGGACCCCCTACCACTTTGTTCACTATCGCTAAAAAAAACTAATCAGTTCTTTGCCATACATATTTGCATCTTTTTGCAAAGTGTAATCAAAATTATTTAACGAACGAATGTTGTATGCTTCCAACAAACATTGAAACAATAAACAGGTGTTCGGGAGGATCCCACCACTTATCCCAATATTGTCCAAAAACTAGTCAATTCTTTGTCAATAAAGTCTTTATCTTTTTTCAAAGTGCCGTTAAAATTGATTAATGAATGAAATCTGTATGCTCCCAACAAACTTAAAAAACAAAGTGTGAAAAGTCAGCATTTGTATGGTAGACCCCCCATCACTTTGATCAATGTGTCCCAAACATGATAATTATCTTTTCACACTTATTGGAACCCTGTTCCATAAGTTTCATCATAATCACTTCATTATTGTAGGCTGTAGTGTGCATAAAGACACTGAAAAAACTTCAAAAAAGTACAAAAAAAATTTTTTTACCGGAAGTAAAAAACCGGAAGTTGGGATGCAGAACTATTTCAAACCGTACTACATACTCATGTACCAAGTTTCATCCAATTCGCTTATCAGGTACAGAAGTTATAGAGCTTTCAAAAAAACAGGTGCTTCAGGGACCCCCCCAACACTTTGTTCACTATCGCTCAAAAACTAATCAGTTCTTTGCCATACATGTTTGCATCTTTTTCCAAAGTGTCATCAAAATTCGTTCACGAACGAATGCTGTGTGCTCCCAACAAACATTGAAAAAAGTGTGACACATTAAACAGGTGTTTGGGAGGACCCCCACCACTTATTCCAATACTATCCAAAAACTAATCAGTTCTTTGTTATTTAAGTCTCCATCTTTTTGTAAAGTGTCATTAAAATAAATTAATGAATGAAGTCTGTATGCTCCCAACAAACTTAAAAAATAAAGCGTGAAGTCAGCATTTGTATGGTAGACCCCCCACCACTTTGATCAATGTGTCCCAAAACATGATAATTATCTTTTCACACTTATTGGAACCCTATTCCATAAGTTTCATCATAATCACTTCGTTATTGTAGGCTGTAGTGTGCATAAAGACACTGAAAAAACTTCAAAAAAGTACAAACAAATTTTTTTACCGGAAGTAAAAAACCGGAAGTTGGGATGCAGAACTATTGTAAACCGTACTACATACTCATGTACCAAGTTTCATCCAATTCGCTTATCAGGTACAGAAGTTATAGAGTTTTCAAAAAAACAGGTGCTCCAGGGACCCCCCACCACTTTGTTCACTATCGCTCAAAAACTCATCAGTTCTTTGTCATACATGTTTGCGTCTTTTTCCAAAGTGTCATCAAAATTCATTCACGAACGAATGTTTTATGCTCCCAACAAACTTAAAAACTTTGTGGAAAAAACCACCTGCTGTATGGTGGACCCCCCAACCATTTATCCAATGTGCTCTGTTTCAGCACAGCTACCTGGAATTTTGTTTCTTCCTAATGTTGGTTATAGTTGTAAGGTGATGAAGATTGCGTTTTGTAATTTGATATATATTACTCGATAATGCAAAGATATACAAGTTATTGAACAAACTAATTGCTTTATTTATAATTACGATCTTATTCCTCTATGAAAGTTCGCTTCTTAATGATAATTAATGCTTCCAAACAAATCCAACTTGTCCAAATAAAATTTGGGCTAATTATTATGACATTATTATGGCTTTGTTGCTAAATCATTTAGTAAATATCGCGGTTAATTTAAATATTTGTAGAATTATAGGTAATATTTAGCCATGTCATAAACCATTTGATTTAGTTGTTTTTTTTTGAGAGTTTACAATTTAAATCTGAGATAATATTTTTACAATAGATGGTGGTAATATTATTTTGTAGACTTAATAACTAACAATTTTTATAATTACAATTTTATTTTACTTAGCCTAAAGTTATGCAAATTATTGATAAATCATAACGATGCATACGTTAAACAAGAAAATATTTTCCCCTTCATAGTTGGTTGCTATCCGACAAAAGCTAATAAAATCTTTCTCATGTTATTTAAAAGCTTTTCGCAACGTTTCATGAAAATCGATCGGTAATTGTAGGCTACAGTAGGGATAAACACCTGAAAAAAAAACTTTTTAACCGGAAGTGACAAACCGGAAGTTGGTATGCAAAAATATTGGAAACAGTACTAAAACCTTATATACTAAGTTTCAATAAGATCATAGCCCGGGATCAGAAGTTATTCAAGATTTAAACTTAGAGGTGTTCGGGAGACCCCCCGCCATTTTGTCCAAATTTGAAATGAATCCAGATCTTCCATTTTAAAGTGAACCTGTATCATTTGCCAAAGTTTCATCTAGATCCTATGCAGAAAACTCACTAAGAGTTTTTTTTTCACGATAGATTGCATTACTTCACACAATTTAAAATTGTGGTGAAATAATAAACAACTTTCCCGAAACGCAAATCTATCATCATAAAACTAAGATTCGTTATATTTTTTCAAATATAATAAAAAATTTAAAAATATAGAAAAAAATTTAAGAATCGTGTTTTTGTATGATTCAGTTATTTCTTAAGTATAAAATTACATTTCACCTATTCAACATATCACAGGTTTTCCATATACTTTAGGTTTTTTCTATATAACTTTGATGCTCTCTTATAATATTTTTTGTGTCATGTTGAACATAAAATATTCTTGCATTAATATAAGATATAGTTTTTTTAATATTATATATTTTTTATTTGTATATTTTGTGAAAATAAAAATTTCTTATTATTTTCTTCCTTGAAATTTTTATAAAAATTCAATCATAATTTTGGCAACATTCTTCCATTTCTTTTTTTAAAAATGTAATATTTTTTTGACTGGATTACGAATAAAAGTAACTTTAATTGAATCATTATTTAGACTTAGTTTACTAGTGTTGTCAGTAACGTTTTAAGGAGATACATGGTTAGAGATTTTTTGGAAAAATAATTATTGCGGTTATAAACATTTTTGGGGATTGATCCTCTTTAATATTTGGTAGCTGTAATTGATCCTATGGAGGTGGCTGCTAGAGGCTGTTCAAAAGTATTTCTGATGGAGTTTCCTAATGGTGTATTACAGCAACCTCTTCACAATTTTCTTTTAAATATAATATGTCATGTAAATTTGCACCGTATTTTTCGTTATCCAACAAATCAGTTCATTTATCTAAAAAAATACGTAACGTTAAACAGACGTTTTTATAAATCCAGATATTTTTCTTCCCATTTTTCTCGCCAGGCGCGCTTTAAGTATTAATGTTGTTTCTCAATTAGTTAAACAAAATATTTATGACGCAATGCGACGCGTAAAGAAACATTTGTTATTTATTTTTGCTGGAATTTAAATTGTTACAATAAGGGTATTATTATAAAATAAGTGGAGCTGGAATGCTCGCCATAAGACTCCCTCCCTAGTATCATCGAAGATGAGACGATATGGAATATTCTTGTGCTATAGCACACAGGAAGCGAGAAGGGGTACGATTGGTTCTGCCTGCTCGCGTAGTTGTGGATGCAGGATGGAATATCGGTTGTTGAGGAATGGGGTCAAATCTAACCCTTTTAGTAGATAAAGCTACCTTAGCGTCGCGTTGTTTCGTTTCTGTGGAGGTAGCACCTCCATTAATAGCATCGACACGTTCAGTAGTTGGTTTGATTCCTGTTGAATGGAATTGTAACGTTCGCTATTCATACTAGCATATCACTCAAATGATTACACTTGTTTGAATGAAGAAACAGGAAGTGAAAATCGAATAATCTCCTTAATTTCAATCACAAACAAAATAAACTCTTATTATTCAATAAAGTAAATCAATTCCGTTAATTTTAAATCGAGCTACATGTTTGTTGTCATGTCATCTGCTCTGTCAATTGCACTCCTCTGTTTGGCAGTGGATTTAGGTAAAGTTAACCGGTAATAGAAGATGTTAATTTCCAGAAGCATAGTAAAGATTACGAAATATTGTCGGTACACGGTTATCTTGCTCAATGTTGGTTGGACTGCTCATACTAATGTAATTGCCTAATCATGCTCGCTGAATTATACTTGTTTGCTTTCTCAATCCCCAAATCTAAAATATACGTTTTTTTATAACAACCTAAACAATGGACCAACTTCAATATATTAAAGAATAATAATTTACATTAAATATAATTGGAAAATGTATAGTTGGACATTGAGGTCGTTATGTGTTTTCAAACGGTCTAGTTTGGTTATCATTTAAATGTATGGTAGAATTTTCCTTTAATGTACCCCTGCTAATTTTGAAGTATGGAACACAACTTCATAGCTGTCAGTAAACGAATTGGTCCTGAACGCAAACCTATAAGGAATATAAATTGTACTAAATGATACGCTTAACCAACTAAAGGGGCAGTAAAGTTTTATGTGTGGGGAATTGAGTAATTTAAGGTGTGGTGGAAAAGTTTTTCACAAGACACGCTCTCTTACTTTTGACATCGTCGTGGAGGAAAGACGTCTTTCCGTTCTTTGTTTTTTTTTTGTTTGTATACATTTAATTTTGTGATTAATTTATTCATTCATATTGATTTATTTAATTTATTTTGTGATTAATTTATTCGCACTCTTACGTTTTGGACCACCATGGTGAACAGTCGTTCTAAAATTTTTTCTTTCTTCTGTTTTTTTTGTATTTCTATTTTTGGTAATTTGTTTTTGTTTTAATATATTTTTGTGAATTAATTTATTATGTTGTTAGCAATAATTTTTGTATTGAGCTATTGTTGTTATATTCGTGTTTAATTTATTTTACTGATTATTAATTACTTTCGATCGATTCAAGTCCTATTCCTTACCGTGGTTTGTGCACACAAAGATAAAGCGAACTTTTGGCCAGCATAAAAAAGTGAACCGCGATTTGTAATATATAATTTAAGTAAATGCATGCATTATTAATTAAAATCAGAGTGTAAGCTATAGTGAGTAAGAAATAGGTTGTCACTCGAAAATTCGAGATTCTTATCCGTGAAGGCATCAAATCACGTAAATTCTAACCTCAAGTTTCACCATATGGATAAACATCAGTTGATGCTGTAAAAATCAATATATTTATAATCTTCAAAATGTTACTATTGAATTAACCAATTCTGGTGCCACACCAATGCACCCGGATTGTTGTTTGTTTGATAATTAATCACCAGTTGATGCTGTAAAAATCAAATATAGTTAAACATTTCAAGATTTCAACATTGTTAAATCAATTCTGGTGCCAAGCTCATGCACCTGGATTGTTATTTTGATAATTGAACGAGAGTTGATGCTGTAAAAATCGTTATACTTCCAAGATCACAACATTGTTAAACCAATTCTGGTGCCACACCCGTGCACGCGGATTGTTGTTTTTGATAATTAATCATCAGTGGATGCTGTAAAAATCAATACATTTATAGCTTCCAAGATTTCAACATTGTTAAACCAATTCCGGTGCCACACCCATGCACCTGGATTGTTGTTTTTGATAATTAATCACCAGTTGATGCTGTAAAAATTAATATATTTATAACTTCCAAGATTTCAACATTGTTAAATCAATTCTGGTGCCAAACCCATGCACCCGGATTGTTATTTTGATAATTAAACGTCAGTAGATGCTGTAAAAATCAATACATTTATAACTTCAAAATTTTAATATTGTATAACCAATTCTGGAGCCAAAATAATCATCAGAGAGTGCTGCCAATTTACATACAAACCAATTTGCAACTTAGAGTTAGACCTCAGGTACACATTAATTATTAGTTTATACCATTGTTTTTTTATTATAATTATCTTCTTTATGGTTATGTATCGAGTTGTACTTGTAAAATTATATTTTTTTATCTTGAATATAAATTATTATGATTTATTGTCATAGTGTCGATCAAATTTAATTTGTCATCACTGTAATGTCGGGAAATATTGAATAGTGGAGTTGGAGCAGTGAGGATGTTTCCCATTTGATAACAACAGAATGGATCTCGCGCTGGAATCACTTGCGTGGCTGTCTTCATTTGGCTTATATTTATTATTATTATTTTATTTTTGGTCCCGAAAATATCTGAGCTGGAACTCGGCAACCGACTCGAGTCAACCCGGTGTATTCTCAGAGGGAGAAAACGAAAATTTTTTACCATAGAAAGTCCAAGAAAGTCAACGTTGGTTTTAGCAAAGTTGCATTTATCAACGTTGATAATGAGACCAGCGTCGGAAAGACGCTCAAAAACAGTCCTGAGATGTTTGAGGTGTTTCTCAAAGGTTTCAGAAGCAATAAGGAAGTCATCTATGTAGATGGAAACAAATTTAAGAACTAGGAGAAGGGAGTGCATAAACCGCTGGAAGGGTTGCGTAGCGTTTCGCAATCCGAAAGTCATTCGAACGAATTCGAAGAGTCCGAATGGAGTCGAAATTGCAGTTTTCGCAATATCGCGTACATCAATAGGAATTTGATGATAAGCGCGGACGAGATAGTGGACAAAATTTTGCATCCATGTAGTTGATGCGAAAAATCCTGTATATGCGGAATTGGGAATTTATCAAGAGTAGTGATATTATTCAGAGCACGGTAGTCACCGCAAGGTCTCCACTCACCGTTCTTCTTTTTAAGGAGATGGAGAGGAGAAGCCCAAGGACTGTTAGAAGGTCGGCAAATTCCTTGGGATAACATGAAGTCAAATTCTGTTTTTGCGATGGCCAGTTTGTCGGGAGCAAGTTGACGATATCTACATGAGTCTCAATAATGTGAGTTACGTTATGTTTCACAGGTTTGGTAAGATCAATTTTGGACGTTAGGTTCTTGAAGTTTTTGAGAATATCGATAATTTCGATATTAACAGAATCGTAGATCAGCAGGAGAGGTGGAGAGTTCAGTCAAAGTGAATAAGGAGGTTAGTGGATCGACAAGACGTCGGTTTTTAATATCCACTAACAGGCCATATTTTTTAAGAAAAACAGCTCCGAGAATAGGTATGGTAACATCGGCGACAACAAAGGTCTGACAGAACGCTCGTCTGAGACCAATGTTTAGGTTGAGAGTTCGTGTACCATACGTGCTAACTTTAGTTGCGTTAGCGGCGTAAAGGAAGAAGTCTGATTTTCTGTAAAGTTTTTCCTCCATAGTAGCGGGAATAACTGATACTTCGGCACCTGCATCAACGAGGAAGTTCTAACGCGAAGAAATGTCAAGGACCAGAATACGGAGTTGGGAGTAACTGTTATCACACGCCGTCACATTGAAGAGTCTATTCGTTTTTCTGAAGAAGAAATAGAGACAAAGGAATCGGAGTGCTTGGAGAACTGTTTGCACTCTGGATCGCATTTGTTTGCATCTCCCTGAAAAGTATGATGGTAGCAGATACCGTCATACATTTGAATTCGCGACTTGGACCGTGGTCGTGTTGGAGAGATCCTTAGATCTACTCCGACATTGGTGAGGAGGTTGGGAGACATCTTGCCTTTGAATGGCATTGAAGAGCTGCACGTTTTGTGCCTCCAGTTTTTTGAATTGTTCCTCAAGTAACATGATTTGAAGAAGATGAAGGAAGAGAAGATAAGAAGGGAAGGAAGAAGATGAAAAATGATGACAAGAAGAAGGAAGAGAAGAAGCGGCAGGATTAGATACCGCATGGAGAGAGATCCCCTTAGGGAAGCGATGACATTGTCTGCTATCTCAACAGTTTCTTGCAAACTGGTTTTTAGAACAGAGATAGAGATGCAGTCTGAAGTGCTGCTGGAGAAGCGGGCTAGAAGAGCCTCTTTGAGCCTATAATAAGGGAAATTTTGGTCAGGCTTTACCAAGATATCACTGACTAACTTTGCCAGGGTGGGCGTGATTATACTAAGAAGATGACTATACTTAGTGTGTTGAGAGTTGATGTTTCCCAACAAGAACTGCCCTTCTAGAGTCATGAACCAATGATTTGGTGTTGCAGACCAGAAAGTAGATATTTCAAAAGCTTTTTCGTCAGTTTGTGGCATAGTTGCCGAAAAAGTAGCTGGAGACGGTAGGGGAGGGAGACGGAGCGGAAGCTGAAACTGGTGGATGATTTGTAGTAGGACCTCCATAGTTCAATCGTGCCAAAGCAGCATCGATCCGCTTGGCCACCAGTGCCTCTTGCCGGTCTTCAGTAACCGTAAAGGTTTTGGGTTCAGAAGTTGGAGCAGTTTCCTCAGGCTCTGGTGAACCTGCTGAAACTACCGAGAACGTACATCTGCGGCGGAGAATTCTAGATTTGAGGAAAACTAGATACAGGAATATCGCGGTGCTTAACACTCCAGTGTCGTGTTGGTTTGCAGCAATCAACGCAGAGAATGCAACCAACAAAGTCAAAAGAATAAAAAAAATTTCTTTACGCACATGCATTGTATAACAAACTGTATATTAAATCAAAAATAAAACAAATCCTGGCTAGGAAAATAGTAAAAAAAATTACCTCGATTTTTAGTTGAGATTTAGTTGTATGTGCTCCTATTGTTGGGGTCACCAGTTTTGGTAGCTGTAATTGATCCTACGTAGGTGGCTGCTAGAGGCGTTGCTCAAAAGTTTTTCTGATGGAGTTTCCTAATGGTGTACTACAGCAACCTGTTCACCATTTTCTTTTAAATATAATTTGTCATCTAAATTTGCACCGTATTTTTCGTTATTCAACAAATCAACTCATATATTTTATTGAAAACTTAGAGACACGTTTTGACATTACAAAAAATATATTTTTATTTCCATTAAATTGATCTATATTTCTTTCTGCGTATTAATAATTTTTTTATTGATGACAAGTTGCAATTTATTTTGGAATACGACAACGATGAATAAATTTATGATTATTTAGTTAAATAACCAATAGAAATATTTAAATTATACATCTGAATTATTTAACAATGCTTTTTAGAATTACGTAAATTGATTTTCTCAATATTACAAAGTAAAAATCGCGTGTAAAAAACCTTGATTTTCAAGAACAACAATTTGACAACTCTAAAAAACTACGTAACATTGAACAGACGTTTTTATAAATCCAGATAATTTTCTTCCCATTTTTCCCGCCAGGCGCGCTTTAAGTATTAATGTTGCTTCTCAATTAGTTAAAGAAAATATTTATGACGCAATGCTATGCGTAAAGAAACATTTGTTATTTATTTTTGCTGGAATTTAAATTGTTACAATAAGTGTATTATTATATAATAAGTGGAGCTGGAATGCTCGTCATAAATACATTAACGAACAATTAATTTATATCTTTAGGGGCATCTACTATTATTTCATCAGATTTCTGTTCCATTGGGTCATTTTTAGAGCTAAATGAAGTATTAGAAAGACTATAAGCCAATGAGCCAATCTGGAGTTTTTGTAGCAAACTATATTGCAATATCCAAACAAAGCACTAAGCTGATATTTGTTTAATTATACTTACGTATTGACTCTAAGTTGCACTCAACTTAAAAGTTTATTTCAAATAATACCAAATCAAATAATTACAATAAAATTCAACTTTTCTAGAACAAAAACAAACTTTTTCTATAGAAAATGTATTTAGCTTTAGGGAAATTTTATTTATATTTTAGATTTTTGTAATAGAAAAATTTTGCTCCAGAATTTTCATCTAACGCTTCTATTCTATTGAAAGATAAATAAAATCTTGTTGATGCTTTGAATCGAGATCAAAACATTATTGTGCTTAGGAAAAAATACGAACCAGAAAAAAAAAAAATAAAAGAATTTATGTTTACAATTTTCTTTGTGAAAATATTTTATTTGTTAAGCTTAAATATTTGAATCAAATATTGACCATTTTATGAGAAAATATTTACAGACCATTTTATTATACCCCCGGTTTCCATAATAATTTTCTTATTTTAAAATTAAATAAAAAACAAAATATAATAAACTTTATTTATTATATTACGTAAATCCGTTCTCGTTTTCGAATGCGACATGTCCGTTTTTTTGTGGTACAAAACACAGGGGTGAAATGTCGATTTATAGGCGTTAAAATTCAGATTTAATTTTAGATCACAAATTATGTCATATAAAGAAATTTAACGTGCTTGCGGTGATTGTGACTCTTCAAAATCCAATCTACGACTGTTTTAAGTTATGTTAGTTCTTATGAACTATCTATCTATCTCTTTTTGTGAGTTTGAAATTTATTTTTCAATATTAGGTTCTTTCTCCTTTAACAAGAATTAATTTTCTTCTTCTAGCGAATCGCTGGTGGGGGAGTGTTGTGTTAAGATTTATTAAATATAATCTTTTGGTGTTTTGTGGTGACTATTTATTTATATTATATTTTTTAAAACTAATTTATCAATAGATTATTAATCCTTTAAGTATATTTCTTTTCCATGTGCACATCCTCGCCGTTGTTCAATGTCGAAATCAGAAGCTTGTGGGCGCTCAAAATTTTTTACGGGTTACACAATTAACCAACTTTCTGACTTGGACAGTATATTTGAGTAATAAGCTATTACTTTCTCTTGCCCATCAATTTCTTGAGATAACATTCCTCTTATTCCATCATTACTGGAATTAGTGTCTATAAAATGAAATAAAAGTTTGGTATAGGGTTAGCTAGAACTGATGCAGCACACAGTCTTTTTCGAAGTCCTACAAACGTATCTCCTTGCTTTTCATTCCATTCAAATACTTCATCCATCCTCGTAAGCTAATGCAGACTCTTAGCAGTATTTGTAAGTCTTGGTACAAAACCTCAGTAAGTTTGTCCGTTTGTATCCAAGTATTTTGCTTCCCCTCTAAACAAACATTTCTTTCAACTCAATCGGAGTGCTGGTACTTAGGGTT
Organism: Diogma glabrata; assembly: GCA_963693315.1. NCBI lineage: Eukaryota > Metazoa > Arthropoda > Insecta > Diptera > Cylindrotomidae > Diogma > Diogma glabrata. The sequence continues at coordinate 403,582,257 of OY856187.1, forward strand.
CGCTCAAAAATTTTCTCTAAATTGTTCAATTGATCTTCGAAGTCTTTACCCCTTTCAATTATATCATCCAAGTACACAAAGCATTAGATTTAATATTAGATTAAAATTTTGGCGGTTATATTTTGTACTGCGACCAAAATGATCTATTGTACACCACCTTACTACTCCCTGGTGAGTACTCAGTTAGAGCACCTCCTCCAGTCCAACCTCCTTCAAAAACTTCAGAATATGGAAAGGGGTAAAGTTTATGCAAGCCATGCCCGTCAATGTACCACTCCCCCAGATGAAACCTTCTTTTATAGATCAAGGCTCCACTATCTTTGAGAAGATGGACTGGGGTCTCTTCTTCCAAAAGACAAAATACACATTCGTCTCCCTGCTCCACCCCAATGTTATTAACGTGTTTTCTTAGTTTACAGTGTCCTGTAAGAACCCCTGTCAGTATTCTAAGGTTATTCATATTTAACCTACAGCACATTACTGCTACCTTTTGATTGAACGATCCAATCAACTCCTTGGATTGCCTTAGACCCTCGGTGTTATTCCAGGTTTTGAACCAATCCGTCATAATTGCTTCCCTCATCATTTCGTGGATGGCTTTAATCCCCAGTCGACAAAAGGGCTCCGGATCAACAAAAGATGTTAAAGCACCTCGTCTTGCTAATTTGTCGGCTTCTTCATTTCCTGCGATACCAGCATGATCAGATATCCAGTAAACTGTTGCTTTGTTACTATTCCCAAGCTTATTTAACTTGCTCACACAGTCTCCAACAATTTTGGATGTGATGGTGTTGAGCTTAACGCATTGATTGCTGCTTGGCTGTCTGATAAGATGGCAATTCTCTTATTCTTATATTTCCTTTTTCAGCAAAAGTTTGTGCATCTTTCGACTGCACATATCTCCGCCTGGAAGACGCTGGTGTAGGCGCCCATGGGCTCAAAGTATTTGGTTTTCGGTCCAAAGACTCCGGCACTCACCCCACCTTTGGTTTTTGTCCCATCCGCGTACCATTTGATAACATCGTTACCCAGATGGTACGTAGTGTATTCACTGCTCCACTCCGCTTTTTTGCACAACTGCGTTGTATATTTCTTATCGAAGTTGTACTGCTTAATCATTCCGTCCTTGGGAAAATCAAGCAAGGGATTATCCCTTGAAAAACTATCCCGATATTTAGCCTTTATGATCTTTCCATTACCCATACCCTGCATGCTAAATCTCAGTATGGTTTCCCTAGTTACGCTCTTAATCTGCAAGTAGAGCGGAACCAGTCCAAACAGCATCCCCATTGATGCGGCAGGACATGTCCTCATTGCCAACGTTATGCAGATACAGTACCTTTTTGAATTCAGTTTTCCCAGCATTAAGCTGGATTCTTTTGCTCCATTCAACCGCTTTGTAAGTGATGACTGGTCTAACTATCGTCATATACATCCACCTTAGGATACCTGGGCTGCACCCCCATGTGGTAAAGATGTAAATCACCTTTTCAATCGTTAAAAGATGTTAAACTAATGGGTTTATGAGACTTTGGCTGAGTGACATCTTTCTTACCTACTTTCGGAATAAATACCACTTTTGCCATTCTCCGTGATTCTGTAATATGCCCAAGCCCCAGAATGCTCCTGGAGATGCCCAGGAGGTGCAGCAACAGTTTCTTTTGCCCCCTCTGCAGGAGATCTGGGACTATACCGTCCACTCTTGGTGATTTGGCTGGAAAGTGCCTATGGCTCACTGAATACGCTCCCCCTTAAAAAGTGAGACCGCCACCATCCAGTGCTCTGAGCTTGGTCTTTTAGTATTCTTTTTACCCGTGTCTTCTGCAAACGAGCTTATACCTCCCGGAAAGTGTGTTTCTAGAAGAAGAGCAGCTCTCTACTGCTCATCCTCCGTATGCGTACCATCCGGCCTTCTCAACGAGGTTTTAATCTCGACACTGTCTTCCGCCAAAGCCTTATGCAATCTAGCCAAAGGCACTGCCGAGATATTATCACAAAAGGTTCTAAAGCTGGCCATCTTTCCGCTCTTGATTTCTTTATTATAGGTATACTCTTCCCAGTTTCCAGATTGCTTTGCTCTATTGAAAAGTCTCCGTACTTCTGTTCTTAATTTTGACAACTCCTTGCTCCACCAAAACACTTTCCTCTGCTCTTTTACCTTAGTAATTGGGCAGCCGACTTCAAACGCCGTGGTGATTGCCAAGTTTGCCTCCGCTGCAGCTTGCTCCAGCGCGGTGTAGGTTACTGTCCCTCTTACAGTTACTAGCTGTAGACCTTTTTTAAGGTTCTCCCCATATTGGTCCCACTTTCTGTTTCTAGAGTTCCGAAATGAAGGTGATGCCTCTTTCGTACTATCCAGTTCAAACAGAATCATTCTATGATCCGTTAGGGAGGGTTCAGTTGATACTCTCCAGTTCTGTTTGAACTAACCTACTTCGATACGGTAGGAATACCGTTAAATCTAATACTTCCTGTCTTGCCCTTGTTGCAAAGGTCAGTGTGTTTCCGACGTTAAACACGCTAAGGTTTTTTTTAATTAAAACTCTAACAGAAACTCACCTCTCTTGTGATTTACGTCACAACCAATGGTAAAAGGCCACTTCTTCTTGTTGCACCATTTTATCAGCCCCTGTACCTCTGTAGGCGGTATCTATGTCCCGTCACCTTCACAGTATGCTGATGCTACCACTACCTGGCGGAAAATGCCTCCGAGTGTGATTGTAGTTGATATGGCCACCAAGTCCCTAGGAAGAATATCTGGAAGATAAATATAATTAATGTTTTCCTAGTCATAATGCACGCTTTGGGTGAATCTGCATTAGTTTCCCATACTTCCTTCGCCTCCCTGTTGGTAAGGCCTTTCACCACCCTGTTTTTGTGTATCCAGGGTTCCAGGTGTATCATGTATCAGCGTAAGCCCTAGTTGTTGCTTAGTGAATGTCCTGGCCACCACAGCTGACGTCATTATGGCGTGGTGGACATTCACTTGGGCTACGCACATTATTTCTGCTTCCTCCCTTAGATGTTGTCGGAGAGCGGCGTATGTACTCCTACATCCATCAACAACCTCTCCTCCTTCTCGGTCACCACATCCTCAACGCTGCTTTAATCCTCTGCAGCAGCATCCTTCACCTCTTCGACAACCATATTTATCACCTCACTGGGTGTTGTTAAGGTTGCGGCTGCCCCTCTCAAAATGCCACCTGCCGCTTTTTCTTCCATCAGTCATCGTTCCACCTGTCGTCGATCAGTGAAGTCAGGGGCTTACCTGTGCCCTTCTCCCGATTGCCCGACAGCTTAAAATCCTTGATGAACAAGCCGGCGTTTTGCCCTTCTAGCAGCACGAGAGATTTCTCCCTGGTCTGCACTCCTTGGGAAAAGGACGGTAATCTTATGAGGAATCAGAATATTATCTACCAATTTCGTCACAAGTGAATGTTTACCAACTTTCATTTCAGATAAAACAGACACGAGCCACGTTACCATCACATAACCAGGTTTGGAATGAATCCCCCAAACCCGATCCTGTGATTATCACATCCTATTGCTAGTTGGTTCACTAGCCCTGCCTCGATTAACCCCAGCTCCTCCGCGCTAAGCATTTTCTGAGGATAAACCTCATCCAGGATAGCCACCTTAATTGTCTTTATTACACCAGCGTAGCTGGGGCCTGGTCTGAGATGATCTGGCCCTCTGTCCTGACGGGTAGCTATCCTAGGCTTTTTTGCTGCTTTTCCTGCGGTATCGTAGCCTCTCTGGCATGCTTTACATTCTCAACTGCGACGATTGGGGCCTTTCCTTTCCGTTTCAAAGCCTTCCTTTTAGAATCCTCCGGAGAAATCCCCTCTGCGAGGAATGTCACTTGTACCTGCTTCCTACGTCAACAGGGTGACGTCTCTGACGATATTTATAATTTTTTTTCCATTTTGTTCCCACGTAGAGCCCAGATAAATAGGCAATATAAAAGCACCAGGAAGTCACCCAGTACCCAGGCGGCTCCATTCGCGACCGAACTATTGAAATGGGCTGCAAGCCTAGCCGATCATCGGCACGGCACGAGTCGCATGACACATTGATCCAGCTCATTTGCTAATCATTTAGCATGACCCGCTCCACACCTGGATCATTAACATACGTGCAAGAAAGGAGCACGTAGACCCGGAGGCAATAGCATTATGGAGCACACAAGGCATGTTCATCAATGTAATTCTTTTAGCCCAAGTTTCATGTTGCTGGTGTGATGTACAGCCCGAACGGCATAACATTCAACTGCTATAACTTACTATGCAGACTAAACGCTTTCGTTTCTCGATCCCCTTCCTGGACGTTAACCTACCACTAACTACTTTGCAGATCTAATCTTGAGATCAATTTGTCACCTGATAATGTTTCCAGAGTAACACCAATTCGAGGTAATGTGTAGCTATCTTCCTGTAGTCGATGCAGAATTTCATAGTTCCATCCTTCTTACCGACTAAACCACAGAAGAGCTCCATGGACTATTTGATTGCTTGCTTGATTGTTTGATTCTTCCCGTTTTGCTGATAATAATCTTCTTGATGCTTGGCGAATCGACATTTATGTTCCCGTGTCAATCTCGTATTTTACCATATTATTTTTGTCGTTTTCGACTAGTGTGCTATAGAAAATGGACGTATCTCTTCTGTGTGCTGTTGTTTACATTTTTGTGGGCGTGGATATCAGACACAAGTAACGTTTTTCCTTCCCTTCAATTTTCTTCAGATGATTGTTTCAATTGTTTTTATTACAATCTGATTGTAATATCATTTTTCTTAAAATTTAAATCTTTACGGATGATTCTCCGAGTTTCTTCAGTAGCTAGTGTGATGTTTCAGTTGTTTTTGTTTAATGTCTTCGGATTATCTGCGTCTAATAGGTGATGTTGATCTTCGTTTTCATCTGATCTCTCTGCATTCATAAGATATGACCAAGCTAACAAACAACATTCTTAACATCTTATTCTACTGTTGCTTTTTCTTGATTTTTTCTGTGGCATGTAACTATACAATCTTCCTCCATTTCTAGACGCTGTTCTTTGATTGTTGGTATCAATGAGAATTGCTTGTGCTATCCGACTAGTTATTTCAAAAGCGATTGTTCCGACAAAAGTAGCTTTAGGTGACATCTTAGTCGTCTTCATCAAACCCACTAGCAACTTCATTTTCAAAACCAACTCACTAAGTAACAACAAAAATTGCAAATCCGTACCCTTAAAAAAAATAATTCATTCCCACGATAAAAATATTCATTTGGTTGCAGTTTTCTCTTTATTATTTATGTAACGTAAAAGAAACACGAAAAAATTATGTTAAGCTAGTAACAGACAGAGGTTTCAAATGACAAATATACTTAAGAATATAATAAAAATGAAAACGGGTTGAATGAAAAGTTGCGGATAGTGTATTTTTACCTACGAGGAAGAAAATTACAGTATGTTTGTCATAATGATTGATCGCCATTATAGGACAGAACGAAAGGATGAAGTCCGGCTGACCACATTTGTCCTGAGAATCATAAACAAATGAAGATACAAAATGGGAGGTAAGCTGGAACCCAAACCCCTAGATAGATTCTCAGTCTCTACTTGCTGAACTAGCCGGGCCTGACAAATAAATCGAATCGAAACGAATCGTGAATAATTGATCTGAACAATCTAAGGTTTCTATACTCTCGTCCAGACAAGCGTCGAAGTAAAAAGAAGGACATACCATGAGTGAGCATGAATAGCCCAAAGCAAGAATAATAGGGAAAAAAACGTAAATTTTGATGTACAGAACATCAAAGAGCACAAGCAATTTCACTAAGACGCATGTCCCACCGAGTATGGTCTTCAGCCAAGTACGCAAGTAGTCCAGTGATTACACTTTTGTTCAAGCGCACGGACGAGTTAGATTGTGGGGAGTATAAGACTGTAAGAACATGGTGAACCCCTTTCGAGTATTTCCGATTTTAGAGAATTTAGCATGGGAGCACGTAGCACGGTGTTAAAGGCTCTGACAGTCTTACAAATACATTAAAAAACATAGGACTTAATTTGAGCCATCCCGGGCCAAAATTAAAATTGACGTAGGTGATTTAGAGTTTTTGCAACTCCACCGTGTGAAGAGGTAGGAGGATTATGAGCCTGGGAGATCAACTCTTGGAGAATCCATAATTTCCAATTTTCAACTTCCTGTGAAACATTGTAATAGCCGAAAGCCATCCCTTTTCACTGACGGAGTAACTACGTTGAGCTGAGTTCAGTTTCTTGGACATATATACTATAGGATACTTGCTACGAAGCGGTTGCCAGTCTCCGTAATTTAGAGTCGCTCTATTTTCTCGCACGCCCTAATTCATCAATCGAGGTTAATGTGTGGTTGCTCGTTTGCTTTAGTGTCAATAATTTTCGAAATTTTCTTTTATTCTTTCTTTTGAACACGATTTCTTGCATTCAATTCATAATCATCGCTTGCAATTTTTTTTTCTCAAGTTTACTATGAAGCAGACGTGCAGTCTCCTTAGTGGGTTTCATTATCGCTGAAAATAAAACAGCTACTAGATAATGTCTACCATTTTTTTTTGTTATCGTTTAAAACGGCCGTTGTCCAACTATAAATACGAGCCGATAGATGTCTTCTTCCTCTTAGTCGACTGTCATTTTTTTCCGATTAGATTCCTTCTAGAAAGATTGACATATTTATATTTTTGCATGCGGTGTCAATTAAAAATTATTAATTTCGGGAATTTCGTAAAGGTAATCAACCAAATATTGATAAATTTTTGTAAAAGAAAAAGAAATAAGAAAATATTTAACTAAATTTAGAAAATATTTAAAATCAAGAATTAAAAATATTTAATTATTCTGCGGAAAATTCTGTATTGGCCATCCGCCATAGATTAAATTTGATATATACTAATTATTTAAGAAAAATTTTAAACAGACCAAATGTTGTTTTTTGTCGACAAATTAAAACAAGAAAGTTGATGAATAAAAAGCGACAAAAGATATTTATTTTTGTTAATTCCATCCGCCATTGACGATCGGTCGATTTGGTTTCATGTTTTGTTGTGAACAATAAAGAAACATTCATATCATAACTAAGGTGAAGTATACTGCTTACTACATCATAGTGATTGAATTTTTTTTTTTTTTTTTGGAAGATCTAAAATAACACAGCTTTCGTTGTGCTTCAAAGAAAAAAAGAAAACTTATGTGTGAGGTTATCATCCTGATCCTGCGATTAGCCTAATATCGTGGTTTTACCGTATTGTGATTGGATTGGAGGCACGGGTATTGTGCTGGTATTAACATAAGGCGACCGCAAATTTGGTATTGGAAGTTACAATAAATCCTGGATTTAATAAGGAGTCTGGTAGGAGATTTGCTCCTCTATATGAGCTTTGTTCCATTTACAATGTGCAATGATGGAAGCAAAAAAGAGGGGATGACCTGCTAACTCGAAGGAGATTGAGTGGGAACTGGATCGACTATGGGGTGAGTTATTTCATTAGTCTATTTTATATTTTTATTTACATTTAGGGATGTATGCGTGCGTGTGTGTAGGTGTGCGTGCAAGTGAGGCGTGAGCATGTGGATCAGGGAATAGTGGGCTGAATCGGATTATTATTTAACGATGCAATGTTGATTATGGTTTCGTGGGTAGTAGGGACTTCTTCCGTTTTTTTTGTTGTGGTTTTTAATTGAGTCGGTTTTAAAACGACAATTACCCTACAGGGGAAATTGCCAACCATCCATGGTAAAAGAATAGAATGTTGGTTTAATATGCACTGCATTTTAAATTGAACTTATAACTCAAATATTTGGCAGCCGAAAATTTTCTCACTCATTAATTTGAGGAATCACAATGGTTGTGTTTCGGGGTAATAAATTTTGACAGCTGATAATAATTTTCAAAAACGCTTACTGGCCTATAAACACCAATTTTACATTAATTTAAAAATAAAGAAAATTATTATAATTTAAGTGTTTTATAAATAAAATCAAGTTAAATTTAATAATTCTTTCTGTAACTATATAAAATCATAAGTGTAATGGCAGCTGCATCAAATTAAGGTGATCCGAAAACAGCTAATTCTGTTTATGTATTTCATGCAGATGATATTAAAGGTTAGGCAGTTAGCCTGGAACCTAGCGTGGACATGTTATGATTATTGTTAATGTTACCTCAAAACATGCATATCCACGCCGATCATGACAAGCAATTAAATAAATTTTATGATTTGTATGGAGATTCTAAAGGTTTACGCATCTTAACGTTCCCCTGCGATCAGTTTGGAAATCAAGAACCTGGTACGAACGAAGAAATTCAGTGTTCCGTACATGTTCGTAAAGTTGCGTATGAATTATTTGAAAAGGTCAATGTCAATGGAGACAAAACTCATCCTCTGTTCAATTTTATTTTAAAATCAAAACAAGGGGGTCTTCTTATTGAGGCAATTCAATGGAATTTCATAAGATTCATTATTGATAAGAATGGATAACTAGTGTCACAACATGCTCCAACTACATTACCAAATGATTTGTAAAATGAATTGAAGAAACCTTTTGGACAAAAAGATGAATTGCAAATTAAAACCAAAATCTTTATTGCCTTGTCGCTATGGTGATGGATTTTGATAGAGATTTTAAGGGGTTTCGAGTTTAAATTTTATTCTAAGAAATGGTAGACTTTCAAGATGCGTTTTTTGTTTTTAATTAATTTTCAATTTTGTTAATTCAACTTTAGCATTTCACTAATTCCCTTAAAGTTAATGTAAATCTTTGAGTCGCACGATATGTTCATAAAACAAATAATTAACTATTTATATGGGGTCCAATGCTATGATGAATTTTCGGGAAATCATCAATACAGTCAATTTAGTGCCGTATTATTTCGATCAATATGGGCACGGATGTAGGTATAGGTGTGTGTGCGGATGTGAGTGCGTGTGTGTGTATGTGCGCGAGTGTATGAGTGGTGATAGTGTGTGAATGTGTGAGTAAATCAGGGGTTGGACGAGGGGATCGCGGTTCTTGTCACGTATGGGGGTCGCCAGAGTCTATCTATTTCACTTGCGTTTTCTCGTTGATCCGTGTCCATATCGAAATACGCGCACAATACAGATGTTTGTGCTGGAGCAGCAGATATTCTTCGTTCGACCCCACTTACTGAAGCTAGTTTGGGGCTTTACAAATCTCGCTAGATGCCCGGCCTGCTATGCCACTTCGTTGATTCTTTAACGGAGCAGCGCTTCATTACATACTGAACACCCATTTTGTTCAACTGAAGCAGTACTAGGGTGGCTCTTAGCTGTATGGAGAATTTTTTTTTTTTGAATTTCTTAGGTCTCAGGGCAAAAATTTATTCCTTTTAACAAAAGGAAAAAAAATGTTCTGGAGAAATCCAATCAAAGTAGTTTAAGGCGGCGCGACGGCGGTTTAAAGTTGAAAAATCTCATATTTTCTCATATTTTCACCATTTACAACCCTTATATCGCGTTTAGCAACCCTAGATCTAAGATTAAAAAATTTCAGCGTGAAATTTAGTTCAATAGCTTTCCAAAATGCAAAAACATTCAAATCGGACAGCAAATAACGAAGTTATGGAAAATATAAGCATCGGTCTGACGTCTCACGTTTTTTTTTTGTTTTTGTTTTTAAATAAAATTTGTTGTGTTATAGGGTTTAGAATATGTGTCACAACAACACATAAATACCTTTTTATAAAGTTTCATGTCAAACAAATAATTAATTTAATTTTTGGGTGAAAAAATTGGGTGAAAAAATAAATAAAAATCTTCTTTTGACACACTTGACAACAATTTTTGGACAAACTTATAATGCAATAATCTAGTTTTTGATCTCACATACCAATCCTGACCATCTAGGTTTTTCCTCATGTCCTTGTTCCTACTCATTATCACTTAAAACGAACGTTTTTTAAGCATAAAATATGCATATTTCCTTGTTTTGACACACTTCCGGTACAGTTATCGAACACATCGTCCTTACGGCTCTTACCATTGAGCGTACCTATTTTTAGAAACCAAAATTTTTAAAATCCCTTCATCCGTTTTCTAGATTTCATCGGTCGTGAAGGCCATACGGCCGGTCGGACGGTCGGCCGGCCCGCAGACAGGCATACATTTTTTTTTTGCTGTTTTAGAATCAGTAGTAGGTCCTAAAACGTCAAGAAATGACAAAAAAGTGGGGGTAAGAATTTCACTTTTAGCTCATGAATGTAATACTTAAGACCGAAATATTTTGCAGTCGTGGATAAAATAGCATCTTGTATTTGCATAGGATGATGGCAATTTTTCTAGAATCTACTAATTGTCACCGGCTGTTTTAATTGTATAAATTAAATGTAGAAAATAAATTGTTTTTTTTGTTGTAAATGACCATGTGAGACGTCAGAACGATGCTTTTATTTTCCATAACTTCGTGATTTGCAGTTCGATTTAAATGATTTTATGTATTTTGGAAAGCGATTGAACTAAATAATACATTTAAATTCAATCTAGGGCTGCTAAATGCGATATGAGGGTTGTGAAGCGTGAAAAAGTGGAAAAAATGAGATTTTTCAACTTTAAACCGCCATCGCGCCGCCTTAAACTACTTTGATCGGATTTCTCCAGAACATTTTTTTTTCTTTTGTTTTAACAAATAAAAGAAATAAAATTTTTCCCTGAGACTTAAGAAATTCAAAAAAAAAATTAAGAGCCACCCTAAGCAGTACACAGCAATACCATCATTACTCGCGTCACATTGTTAAATAAACGGCTCGGAATAGTTATGATTCACCAGAGCTGGTGCTGAAGTCAATGTCTTCCTTAACGAGTTAAAGGCCACAACAGCTTCGGAGGTTTATATTAACTTGTTGGCAGATTTTTTTAACCAATTCGATATTGGTCCTGTTAATAAATCGAACGCAGAAATAAACCGATGGCAGTTGAAGACTTCTCGATATGCTTTAAAAACCATTGGTCGACCATTTGGGGATATCCATTTAGGGAAAGGACTTTGAATCATTCTTGGAGACGGCAATGATCTTAAGTGAGTCTACACAGAGACGCGCTTTACCAGGCTTGCGTACGAGGACCACAGGTGAGCTCCAAGGACTGGAACTTTCTTCGAAGATACTCAGTACCAGCATACGATTCAGCCTATCTCTCATCATTTTTTCTATTGCTGGTGATATAGGATAGTGTCTTTGTTTGATAAGGACTGCACCGCCAACATCAATTATGTGTTCAAGCAAATGTTTGACCTAAACCCATTTTAGAAAATAACGGAAAAAGCTGTATTGCATCCTGCAGGTGTTCATCTTTATCGGAAGTAAGATCTGTGGCAATTGATTCGGTGGTTGGAAAAGCCTTAACTTCACTCTTCAGAGTTCAATGCCACTATTAAAACTGCAATACGGTATGTTTCATAATTCATTCCAGTTATTTTGATCAGTTACTGTTTTAAATTGAAATTTGATATTCCAAACGATGGTATGCCATCGGATGGTGGAGGTTTGAGCTTCATGCTCTGTATTTCTTTTCTAGATATAATGTTTTGACAATTATTTTACATTCTGGAAGTCTTTTTCTACTTCTACTTTGAAATCGTCTACTTTCCATTGCACTTTCTGATTTTTAACAATAACTTTTTGCTCATGCACTTTTATTTTCTCCACCTTTTTCTGTATAATCGCTTTTCCATCTACAATTTTCTCTACTTCGACGCTACTTCACTACTACTTATTATCTTATTAGAAAAACGTCAATTTCCTGTTGCATGTTATTTTGTTTCTGTTATCATCAAATACTTATTTATGTGTTTTATATTCTTTTAGTGAAACAATTTTTTCTAACGAGTATTTTCAGAATTTTTTAATCTATATGTGTTATTATGGTTTTCCATATTATTCACTGTTATTCACTGTTTCTGCATTCATGTATATTGATCAATAGATTGAACAATATACCTATGAATGCAGAAAATTATCAAGACGAGTTAAACAACATAAAATACATAGCCAGTAAAAACGGATATAAAAACGAAATAATTGACACATTAAATAGAAAATATAAAAACAAGAAAAATTTGCAAACCCTAACTACATTAAAGAATGAAGAAAAATTAACAGGAAAAAATACATAGGCGTAACATACAATAAAACAACATTCAAAATAATGCAAAAAACTTTAAAAAAATATGGATATATTGCAGCTTACAAAAACAAAAATAAAATAGAAAATTACCTAAAAACCAAAAAAACCCAAATCTTAGACACAGGTGTTTACAAACTTACCTGTGACGACTGCAGTAAATTTTATATAGACCAGACGGGGCGGTCCTTCACAAAAAGATTTATTGAGCACACCAATGAAATTAACAGAAGTGATCTAAAATCCAGATATCCCCTACATTTAAAAATAGAAAAACACAAATACACCAATATCAACACAAATTTAACCATATTACATAAAAAAGAAAAGGACAACATCTAGATAGATTGGAAGAAATAGAAATATATAAAAATAAAACAATAGCAACATTTTAAATGATAAAATCAATACTAAACTAACAAAATATATGACATAATAATAAAAAATAGCAGTTGAAATAGTATATAAGTAATAGTTTAAGCAAAAATTGTAATAATAATTTAAGAACTGGGGATGACGTTAGTCGAAATCGATATTCTATAAAATAAAAAAATAAAATTCAAATTGTTACTATAAGGAAGTTTATACTATTATTAATAAAATAAGAAAATTAAAAATAAACAGTAAAAAGTATATTTTTAAATATTGCATTTTAATTTTTTAATCGCCCCAATATTGTAAGAAAACTCCTGCAGGTTTTTAAGTGCTATATTCTGTTTTATATAAAATTCAAAGTTTTAGTTGAACATTTAATCAAATATTTCTGCTTAAACTACTGAGTATTTCGGTTATTTTCAAGAACTCGATTTTATTTGTTTAATTGATACAAAGATATTTTGAATTTACCTTTTCTCAACTACAGGTGTCCAATCAACAAAGAGTGATTCCAGAAATTATATTAAGGAACATACTCGGAGGATAAAATCAAACATTTCAGTTTTTTTGTCAACGTTAAAAAATCGTTGCACAATCCAAAGAGGTCTCATGATATCTACAATCTTAGCCTTTTGTGTATTTAACTCACCAAGTAAATAACTAAATCATTATTTTCTACAAAAAAAACTATCCTTAAGTTTTTATAGAAAAAACGAATGGTAGAGCTACTTTCTTCAGGGAATAATCGCTAATTTAAGTTCTATTTATTTGTATTTTCTTAAATCTTTTGAAATCCTTTTATTTTTTACCGTTCATAAAATCTTTTACATAAATAGATCCTTGATTTTTATTTTGCATTTATACTATTGTCCTTTGGGAAGTTATTCAAATAGAATATTGTGCTTCAAAGTCTAACTAAAATATTTTGTTCAGTTTAACGTTTATTTGAAGAGATGAGCTTTTATTTTATTTTTCGTTTTCTTACTGTTATTGTTATCAAAATGATTATTGAAAACTGTTTTGCTTGGGTTATTGATCGTAAAGAATAATCTTAGTCACGCAGACAAAACATCATTCTTTACTGATAACGTGCACTAAATTCGTTCTTCTTTTGTTTCTTTATTTTCAAATAGTTTCATGTTCATTGCCACTAGGGAAGGAGTGTTGTGGCGAACGATAAAATGCGTTTACACCATATTTTTATTTTAATAAAAAGAGTTGTTATTCTAGGGCTTTTGACAACAATAATTATATAAAAAAAACGAATTATGCGGGATAGCGTACTGACTCCCGTTAACGAATCCAGAATTTAGGAATTTCTTAAAAAAAAATATTAGTCTATCATTTTATATACAATATCAAAACAAAATCAAACAAAAATGAAATCTAACCTTATATTTTTTTTGTTTGGTTTATTGTTGTTTTCCTTCCCTTTTTTATCCATCCAGTTCCCCTCGTTTGTAATAAGCATAAAATAGCCTTCAACTTGCTGATTGATTTCTTATCCACGATATACTGTACAACAGTGACCCCAATCCAGATCACTTGGTTGATTCCATTCCCTTGTAACAAATGTTAAAAATTCCAATTCATCACGATTAATTTCTCGTTTAAATAAACCCCCCATGGGTTATTCCGCTGTCACATCAATATGTGTAGCCAGCACGATTCCAACATCAGTCTTTTACAAACAACATAGATCAATCCAATTCAAATCTCCACCTTCCCATACAAATATCGGCCAGCACAATTAAAATAGCTGCCCTTTCCAAACAATTAAAGCTTTTATAATTATATGTTTTTATTATCCAATAATTTTATTTTATTAGTTTTAATATAACTTCAACATTAACAAAGGCAAATACTTTACATTTTTCGTGTTTCCTTCATTTTTATTCGATTTTCATAATTGATTTTATTTGATTTTAGCCAAACTTTTCAATCCAATCATTTTTGTTTTCTTTTTTATTTTAGTCAAACATTCAATGTCGAAAACCGAAGTGAAGAACAAAATTATGTGTTTTTCTTTTTTGACAATTCATATTAAGCAAAAAAAATGAATCAGCGTTGAGCAACAATATCTGTTCGTTAAAATATATAAATGATGAGTTCTTTTATCTATTTGTTGTGAAATTTGAATTTGAGGCTGTTCGTTATAATTTGAAAATTTTTAAATTGTTATGATTGTAAAAATGAAATGGAATGATGGAAATATATTTTGATTGAATGGAAAAAAGAATAAAAATTGGTTTTAATATTATTTAGAAGAACTCTCGACGTTACAGAGTGCAATGATTCCGTTTCCAATAAAATAGTTTTAGTAAAAGATTTTTATTTATTTTTTCGATGGTTTTAAAATTAATTAAATAATAATAATGTTAATTTAATCATTTCATTATAAATACTAATACTTTACCTATATCAAATCTTTCTTTGTCATCTTTGATTTATAAGAAAAAACCATTACCTTCCTTTTCTTGATAATTTGTTCACCTAATAATTGTATAAACATAGAAACTATTCATAGAACAACCCTACTTTTAATATCTTACTCATTACTGGCATGATAATAAAAATGACTACATTTCCTAAATAGAATCATATCTAGCATAAACGGATATGACGTTTGTTACATTGATAAATCATAAATATGAATCATTTGTTAATGATTCATAAACTCAATTTGAATTAATTTTTTTCGAGATATACTTTATCATAGAGGGGTGAAATTTATTAGTAGCGGAAATAAAAAAATTAGGGGTGTCAAACGTAAAAAATTTCTCCGTTACA
This sequence comes from Diogma glabrata, assembly GCA_963693315.1. NCBI lineage: Eukaryota > Metazoa > Arthropoda > Insecta > Diptera > Cylindrotomidae > Diogma > Diogma glabrata. The sequence goes on from OY856187.1 coordinate 403,597,584, forward strand.
CGATATTATTGAATTAAATAAAAAAAATATAATTTCATTGTCTGTATTTTATTTGATTTCAATTATTATTAAAATATATTAAATGACTAAGGTTAAAGTTGGAAAGGTGATTAAACTATTTTTGTTCTCTTTATTATACAAACAGATGGTGAGTAAGAAGTGTGTTATGGGTTATTTTTTGTTTAATAAAACATAAGGATTCAATTTCAACGATAAATTAAATTAATTGTCCTTAATTTGTGAAGGTTTATTATTAATGAATTATAATTATATTTACTTTATACTATATTTCACATATTTATTATATTTCACAAATTGAAAATCATATCACAGCCTGTTGTTGTTATTGAACTCATTTGAACCTCATAGTATTTCTATCCTTAAAATTAAGAAACGAATGATTTTGAAATGTTAAAAATCAAAATATTATTTATATTTTAACAAAAATGATTGATGAGGGTATATGAAAATTTACTTTTGATCGATAACGAAATCTTATGAGCGTATGGCGTTGGTAAAATATAAAAGAATTTTCACAAACGTAAAAGTTAGATCAAAAACATAAATTGTCGAGAAATTCATAAAATGTCTATCACCACGGTAAAATGTTTGCCCAATCAAACCCTACAAAAATTACGAAATATTGAAATAAAAGGATTCAAATACATTAATTAATTTTAGTTCACTGAACTTTCATTCAATATTAATAGAGATTTTTTGTTGAAATTCATTCATCTGTCAAAGTTAAAAATAAAAATTATTCAATTGTTTATTAGATTGTGAACCGATAAAATAAAATAATTATTGTTTTTTAATTGTGATTTGTGATTGGAATTGATTGTTTTCGCAAAGCGTTTTTCTTTTGAGTATTTTTTGTTTGATTCTTCTATTTATAGCAGTAGATTTATAGACATTGATTTCGTTATATTTGATTATGGCAGATAAAAAACATATCGATAAACTAATGTGAAAAAAGTACTGAAATCTCACAGCTCTGAGATATCAAGACTTTGGTCTGGGTTAGAGATTTTGATATAGTTTTCGGCAAAAAACTTTTATGGGGACATTGTTTTTAGTATTGGGCAGCGATGTACATCAAACATAAAACTCTTTGTTAAAGTACACGTTAAAGTACATGTTAATCTATTACAAAACTAACACGAAACATCAATACGTTTCCGGAAAGTTATTGTTTAGAAACACATAAATACAAATTGCAATTTAATCAGATTTATTAAATTAACAATAAACTGCACAATTAACAATTAACCATGTTAAATTGCAATTTAAATTTGTAAAATATTCACAAAAACAAAGAAACATTAATATCTGCTGACTCGAATATGTCGAATATCAGAAAACTAGTTAACAAAAACTAAAAAACTCGACACTCTGAAAAAAACCATCAACACTTCGAGTCACAAAAAATATATGTAATTGTGTTAATTTTATTTGTTATCATTTATAAAAATTGTAAGAACCTTTGAAGTTATAAATATACATTACTCAAATTAGAGTGATGTTATGATGATGCATGTTATCAGTCGCGACTGTGTTTGTTTACATTCTTTTCCGCAACCATAATTCTCATAGATTGCGAACGCATCGATTTCGATGTTCTCATTTTAATTATAAATACGAGAATCTCATTGGGTAGAAGACGATTGGTGATTGAATTTTTGACGAGGTGTTATCTAATTTCTTTCGTGAAGATTAAAAAAAATTAATCTTTTTTTTAATTCACGTTGCTCATTAATATAAGTGGAAAAATTTGTTAGAAAATTTTATTAGTTTCAAATTTATTAGTTACGATTTAAAAAAACAAAAACTTTTTATATGTTTGTGTCGTAAAAACAAAATAAAAGTTATTAGTTCAATTATATGTGCAATTATATGGATGACCTTGATAATTTTTAATATAATTTTTGATGAGTTGTCATGCCGTTTTGCTTTTTCATAAAGATAAAAAAAAATTAATTTTTCTGTGAATTCACGTTGTTGATTAATACAAATAAAATTCAATAGTGTATACAGTGATTGTTCAGCTCCGCATGTTTGCCTAAGGGTAAACACAAGTTTAAACATTAGTCTAATATAGTTATTATTTAAGAATTGCTATTGTTATTTTAACTTATTCATATTTTTGTTTTAGTATTGTCAATTTATCGGTTCATACGTTTCATATTCAAATTTGAATTAAACTATTTTGAATGCATTCAGTCATACTTTGAATAACATATTTTAAATGCAGTGCATTCAGATATTGAGTGTGGAACGTATCTTTAAGGTTGTCATCACTACAACTTTGCTATATATAAATTAGATACCTCTGTAAAACGACTTTTGAACATAGTTCCCTTATGCGTGTATAATCCACAGATTCTGACGTTCTAAAGAGTTGCAAATAAGAAATATAGACTGGCATATTTAGTAAGATCCTAAATCGAAAAATCATTTATCTATCATCATTTATCATTTATCTTTAGTAAGCTGCTATATCGTAAAATCATTTACCTACGCAAAACGATCAGTATCTCTATGCTTTAACATAATTCCCTTATGCGTGTATGGTACAAGGGGTGTCACTTTCTAAAGGGTTGCAATCAGAAATATAGAGTGACATATTTAATAAGCTCCTAAATCAAAAAATTATTTTCCTAAATAAAAGGACCCGTACCTCTATACTTTAACATAGTTAAAGGTTGCAATCAGAAAATATGGAGGGGCTGAAATCTCACAGATCTGAGATATCAAGACTTCGGTCTGGGTTAAGGATTTTGATATAGTTTTCGGCAAAAAACTTTTATGCGGACATGGTTTTTAGTTACACTCAGCAAACTACTCAAAAACCTCTCCATTTAGTGTTTCGAGAAAATATTACAAAATCACAAATTCATATTTCTTTCAAAATTTCAAAAACATTGTAAAAAATAAATAAAATCAAACTTTTTCCAAAATCCTAAAAATATTCCAAAAATTATTACAAAATCAAGGATTAAACTTTTTTCAAATATTCTAAAAATATTGCAAAAATTATACAAAATCAAAAATTGAAACTTTTTTCAAAATTCCAAATATTCCAAAAATTAGAATAAAATCAAATATTTAAACTTTTTCTAAATTCTAATAATATTCCAAAAATTCTTAAAAATTCAAAATTGAAACTTTTTCCAAAACTAAAAATATTGCAAAAATTATAACAATATCAAAAATTGAAACTTTTTCCAAAATTACAAAAATTATAATAAAATCTAAAACTTAAAATATTTTAAAATTCTAAAAATATTCCGAAAATTCTTACAAAATCAAAAATTGAAACTTTTTCAAAATTCCAAAAATATTCAAAAACTATAACAAATTCAAAAATTTCCATGTCCAATTTCGTTTTCACTTACATTTACGTCATAAGAACAGCTACATTTTTTTCCCAAAAAGTTGGCTAAAAAAATCAATGAAATCATTTTTTGACAAACTTATAATGCCATAATTCTCTATAGTTTCCAAAAAATTGGCTAAAAAATAAATAAAAATCTTTCTTTTGACACACTTGACAACATTTTTTTGACAAACTTATAATGCCATAGTTCTCAATAATAATAATAAAATTTCATTTGTTTTTATTGCTAATGCTATTTATTTCAAATAATTCAAAATTATAATAGTTTCATTTTTTTCACTGTCTATCCCTGAGATACCAATACAATTCCGAAAATAAATCTTCTTCGTTTGGTGATGTTTCTTCGAATTTCTTTTTTGCTTCTTCAATGTGTGAACAGTTCATTATGTGATCGGACGTTTGTTCCTCATTATGACAGAAGATGCAAATGGGAGACTGAACTACACCGATTCGAGCTAAATGTTTGTATAACAGATCATGCCCGGTATTTTTTCTGAAATTGTCCACGCATACCTTCCGATTCGTCGAAAGGACAGATTTTTGGTTGATGTTCGCCCATTTTTTGTTTTCTGACATTAACTGGTGATGCATGTTTATTTCTTCGTCGACTTTCTCTCTGATTGATTCTTTTGCTTTAATGAATTTCTTAAAGTTTTTTCGTTGATATTTTCCTGATGTGAATCTCCTTATTTTTGTCGGATATTCCAATTTGAACTTTTCGTAAATACGTTGGAGTCTATGTACGAATGAAAGTTTAGAAGGAAGACGATTTTCAACCATTTGGAAAGTGTTCCAGAGGCTGTTTGGTGTTCTTATTATCCTTTCAAACATTTTTAAAGCAGCTTCTTCACAAGCAAATTGAATTGGTTTGATGCCACTAAACATCTCCATAGCATTAATCGGTGTTGACTTCACTCCTCCGGTTATTATCCTTAATGCCTTGTTCTGGATTATTACTAATTTCTTAACCATTGATGGGCTTGCGCATATTAACAGTTCCTGACCATAAGTCAAAATTGGCAAGATATAAGATTTGTATGTTAAAATCAATGTATCTTTAGATGTTCCCCATTTCGTTCCGGTCAGTCTTTTCAAGACTTTCATTCGCTTTTCCGATTTTTCGATTTGAGTGCTTACATGAAATTTGAATGTTAGCCGTTGGTCCAGTTCTACACCGAGGTATCGTTGACGAATTGTTTCTTTAACGTTTATTTCATTGAAATAAAGTTCCGGTTTCTGTGTAATATTACACATCGAAAAGATTTGGTAGAACGTCTTTTCCATATTCACTTCCATTTCATTCATTTCGGTCCATTCGTTCAGTTCTTTTAGTGCACAGTTCATAATTGATTCTATTGTCAGCATGTCATCCCCAGCAACAATAATTGCTAAATCATCAGCAAATAATACGACATCGACCCCTGGGATGGATCGTAAAATTTGGCACAGATCATTGACCATGCAATTGAACAATGTTGTGCTCGAAACTGCACCTTGAGGGAGACCTCTTCTCACTTGTTTGAATGATGATGTTTTGTCATGGCATCGAACTGATATGAATCTTTGACATAAGAAATCATGAATTGCACAAAGAATGTAATTTGGAGTATTTATTTTTGATAATTTGGAGAGTAAGATGTTTCTCGAAACCAGATCGTATGCAGCTTTGAAGTCGATGAATGTTACGACTGTTGTCAGATTTGCATTGAAATTATTCTGAATTTGATTACAAAGAAATGCAACCTGGTCGATTGATGATTTGTGTGTTTGGAAAGCTCCCTGCGCCGAATCGTTCGTTCTTTCAGATTTCAGGTGATCTTGTAGTCGTTTCATTACCATTTTTTCATATATTTTGCACAAGATCGATGTTAACGCGACAGGTCTATAACTTTTGATTTCATTTGCTGGCTTGTCAGTCTTTAGGATCGGTACTACAATCGCCTTCCTCCAAATTGCCGGTATGCCTCTAAGTAAGACAAAATTCATGAAAGCAAGAAGTACCATTGCGGCATTCAGGTCTAGGTTTATGATAAATTCCAGTAATATATTATCGCATCCAGGTGATTCATCTTTTTCCATAGACTTTGTTGCATCTATAAATTCATCGAACATAAGTGTTTCAACATTCTGCTCTCTTTTGATTCGATTAATCTTTTTTGAGCCTGATGATACTCTGGTATAATAATTCACAAATGCTTTGGCTTTCATTGAATTGGATGACAATAATTTGTTATTGTGGATGATTGCTTCATTAGAACTTTTTTTTATGTCGTCGTTGAACGTTGATACTTTTCTATGGGTTGTGATTCCGTCTTTCCGATGGTCAAGAGAGTTGACAAATTCATCGAACCTTGTCTTTTTGCTTGATACTAATTCTTCTTCTAATTTCTTCTGGCATGTTTCAAGTTCATAATAATTTTCGACAGACCATTTCGATTCCAATTTGTTGACTGCATCGTCTCTTTCTTTCGATAATTTCTTCAAATTATCGTTCCAGTAAGGTTGATAGTTCGTCTCTTTTCCACGAGGAATTGAATCTCTAGCACATGACAACATTGTTGAGTTGATTCTTCTCTCAGTTGCATCACTGTTATTCTCAATTAAGCCCATATGGAATCTTTGATTTGACAGCATTTTATACTTATGCCAATCTCCTTTTTTCAAGTTCCATGATGTAAATGCTACATTTTTGGCAATGCCGTCTGTTTCTTCTTAATCCCAATTTTCATAAGTTTGTGACCATGAGGCGACAGAAGTGCAATAGACTGTTGTTCCACGAATCTACTCACATTAACATGTGCAAGTACTAAATCAGGATTTGTTTTTGAACCAGTTGGAGATAGAAATGTGTAATCATTTTGGTTCTTGCTTACAATTTGATCGAGTGGCGATGTGTCAATGAAATTTTCCAAGTGTTGTCCAACACTGGTCGTCTTTTTATAATTCCATCGTAATGATGGGCTATTGAAATCTCCAATAATGACGCAGTCTATTTCGATTGGTAGAATGTCATAATTTGCTTTGTTATTTGGAGGATTATACAACGCACAGAATGGATATTTGATTTTGTCTTTCCACACTTCAACACAAATTGCTTCTAATCGGTCTGCACTGCTCATTCGTTTTACTATTCGAAAACTACAAGTTAGGTTCTTCTTTATACCTACAATCATTCCAGTGGATATTTTTCGGTCACGGTTCTTAGTTTTTAGCTGATACGCATGAAAATGTTTTGCTAGTTCTTCTTCTTTTTCACTCAGGCTTCTCGCATCGATTATAATGAACATGTCTGGATCTTCACCGCCTATTCTATGTTCGAATTGTAAAAGTGTAGAGACACTTCTACGTCTACTCACCAACTTATCCAAATCAAAACCTATATAAATAAGTTATAAAGAAATTCCCATGACGACATAAATTTTATCAAAACAAAATAACAAATAAACATTTCATTATGTCGTATCGTCAATTGTAAACAAATAAAGTTTATGGACTTAGGTTTATATATGTGTCATCACATATATTATGTTTCAAAACATTGAAACAATTTAAATAAAAATGCTTATGATGACTTGTACATTTTATTTGAAGAAAAATATAGAGCAAATAAATTGAAAACACTTTTATGTACATTTTTGTTGTTATTGCATTTTTGCAATAAGTAAATTTAAAACAATATAAATATGTATATTAATTGATTTAAGTGGGAATACAAAATATATTAATTGATTTAAGTTTTAAGTGGGAAATAAGTAATTGGTAAATACATAATTTATATACATAATTATATGATGGGGAAGTATTTGAAATAATATAAAAGAAATGATTTTTCATAATAAATGGTAGAATCAGTTTGAATTTAAATAGTGTCTTTTATTTTTCTCTGATCCTCCCGACGACCTAAGTTGACGCACGTCAAACGGGTCTAACGGTTCTTTCCCTGGTGCAAAATTGTTTCGGCAAAGTGCATCATCGAAAAACCGGACTGTTCAGGACATACGGACGTATAGACAGTGTTATATCTCTGGTGAATTAATTTAAAATCAACAAAAGTTAAAATTGAAATAATAAATACGCAGTCAGATAGCAAGAGTGTTTAAATGTCGTTTACACATGACATCGAGAATGATATCATGATATACGCTCAGCACAAAAGTTTCGGGACATTCATTCCATCTGCATTCCAATAAATTACGTTAAATTTTGAATTTTGATTTGCAATTAACTGGCATTTTTGATGCACCATATTTCTTTGAGAAATATGGAACCAGTCTTACATACAATTGTAAAAATATTCAATTCTGGAAATTATTATTGCGGAGCAAAAATATTTTCGACTTTTCTAATCGCAGCCTACTTTAATAGCCCACTTTTTAATTTTAATTTAATTTTTTTTTCCGAAAAATTGGGTAAAATAATAAAAACGTCGAGAAATGCCAAAAAAGTGGGTGTAAGAATTTCACTTTGAGCTCATGAATGTAATACTTAGGTCTTTCAGACCGAAGTAATATAGAGTGACATAACTAATATAGAGTGACATAACGTATTTATTAAGCTTCTAAGTCAAAAAATAATTTACCTACATAACACGATCCGAATCTCTATGCTTTAACAAAGGCTCCTTAAGCGTGGACGGTACAAGGGGTTACTTTTTCTAAAGGGTAGTAATCAGAAATAAAGAGTGACATATTTAGGAAGCTCTTAAATTGAAAAATCTTTTACCTGCATAAAACGATCCGTAACTCTATTATTTAACATAGTTCAGTTATGCGTGTTTAGTACAAGGGGTGGCTTTTTCTAAAGGGTTGCAATCAGAAATATAGAGTGGCATATATAGTAAGCTCTGTTATGTAGACTGGAGTATGATAACGTCGAGCGGTGGGGTTTCAAATTTATATAATGTCTGTTTTCTCATAGTTCACCATTTTGCTTAAAACACGTAGTTCATAATAGTTTCTCATTCATCCATAATCTATAGCTTATCGTTTTATATAGTTTCCGTTACACATAGTTTTTTTTATAACAACACCATTAATCATAATATTTTACTTTGCAATCCCCTAATATTAGTTCATACTGCGTTTTCACCAGCATTTTTTTCGGTTTTAACGCCATAATTTGACGTTTATTAAAGAAAGCTTTTTTTAAATAATTTAAATTAACGTAGTTTGACCATACAAGTTATCCACTGATTACAACAAGAAAACAAATATTCAAATATGTAGTTGATTGATATTGTGTATATACTTGATGAAAAATCTTTTACGCATGAGATTTTTTCACCGTACTACCAAAATTTGAATTTTCCGGACCTTAACCGTAGTTGCTCTGAAATGTTTTCAAACCTCAAACAGCTGTGCATATTTGTCCAAACGTCGCAATAGAAAAGATTATTATCCTACAATCAGTTTTGTATTCGATTTCTTATATGGTTATTTTTATCAGTTTATCTTTCCGTTATAGATCTACATTTTACTGTAATACTATAGTAAGCTATTATTTCGTAACACATAAACATCATAAGATCGGCTAAACTTGCGTTTAATTCCTTCTAATATTTCTTACATGTGTGTTGGAAATAACTTATTTCGTTAAATTATCGTGCAATTTTATCTATGACAAAATAACAAACAGTTTTGTTTTAACGGAAAGAAGTCCTAACATTTATTAGTATAATGTAAACTTCCTTTCATCAGAACCACTTTGTCGAATTTTTCGGTATTAAAAATGCAATAAAAAGAGATGACTATACTATCTCTGTCTCTTAGTCGATTGCTTTTTTGATTTCTTTGTTTGACGTCTGGTAGGCTAATTTAAAAACGTGTCGGTACATGTTAGAAAATAATTTTACATTAAATAGAATATATTGTTATTGTATTTATAAAATTAGTATTATTTCGTCCAATTCTGGTTTCTCAAATATCTAAATTAAATTAATTTTAAATGTTAATATTACAGTGATATATTTCTTAACTAATATCTAATGTGTTTTGGAATTTTAATATGTGTATCTATTTTTTTTGGTTGAATGTGCAAAAAGTTAATTTAAAGTTTAATAAAAAAAATAACAGGTACTATTTATATACATTTCTAATTAAATTAATTGTTACTATGCAATTTGAATAAAGCAATTTCATTAATATACACAAAAAAATTAATGTTGTGTGGAGTGATATAATTTGTGTGCTTGTTGATATTACATTCCATCGTTGACGGGCTCAACATTTTATATATGAAATTTGCGAGAAGGATAGGATTGAATTTTAATGAATACAATTATTAATTTTATAAATTACTGAACTTAATAGCGCAACGGTTAAATATAATTTTTGCTACAACTGCCGGTTATTGTACATTTTTCAACGCAACATTGATATCAAATTCTTGCTATTACTACTTGTTTCAACGCAACGTTTGAGTCAAAGTTTGCTATTACTATCGTATATTATTTCAACGCATCATTCGTATCAGAGTTTTGCTGTTACTACGGTGTATTTTACATATTTCAACGCAACATTGATATCAAATTTTTGCTATTACTACATATTTCAAATCAACATTTACATCAAAGATTTACTATTGCTTGCCAGAAATTGTGCTTATTGAAACGTATCATCTATATCAAATTTTTGCTGTGGCTATCGTACATTATACATATTTCAACTGATATTCAATTTTGGTGTGATTGCTGCTGAGGTTCAACTCAACATTGATATTCAATTTTCTTGATATTTTACCTGTTGGATTGTTTATCGCTGATGGAGGGCTAAGGCCGTAATACTTGGAATTCGGGAGGATTTAATCATAGGGTGAGCGAACTTGATTATTTTATTTACTTTTTTATAGAGGTGTGAATGCGTGTGAAAGGGTATGCAAGTGATTGAATGGGGGCTTGCCTGTCGATGCGTGTGTGTGTGTGAGCTGGCGATGCGCGTAGCAAGATGCATGTAGTCTGAATTGGAAATGATTCTAATCAAAATATTTTTTTTGCTTCGAGGTAACGTCTCGTTTTTCCAAATACCTTTTCGTTTATTATATTGCCTAAATTTATGAATTTATATTTTTAAGTAAACCAAGAATCATTCACAATTAACTTGTATTACGAAAAAAAAGAAAACCAAATTCTTGTCATGTTTTAGGTTCATTAATTATATAATACATTAAACAACTGTAAACTACAGGTATTGAAATAAACTGGTTTGGACATGTTTGCTTAACTTACAAATGAACTTATAATTTTTTTTGAGTTGTAAATATTTTTTTTTGGGAATTACTTATGTTTTTATAAATTTCTTTTAAATGTTATTAATAAAGACAAAGGGAAATACTCAATAAAGGCTTTCCATATAGCGTGTGACGTTCTCCAGGGCTCTAAGAATTGATTCACGGTGTACCAGCAGTGGCAGTGGTTGACGAGCTGTATCATATGGGTCAGATGACAGCCATACAACGAAATAGTGATTACTACTACTTGCGATACTTGCTGCGGGTCTTACAGCTTAATTGTCTTGCTTCGCCGTCTGTGTGTGTGGGTGAATGTTAGCGTGTATGAAGCGTGAGTGTGTGGGCGTGTGGGAGTGATTGTGGGGGTTGGACGCGCTGATCGTAGGTCTTTCGCAAAATGGGTCGCCAGAGTCTCCATTTTCCACTTGTATTTTTTTCCATTTCTGTAACTTTTCGTAAATTGCGTACATTTCTGCATTTGTGTTGAAGCAGCAGGTATTACTCCATCAAATCCACGAGGACTAAGCTTTAGTCGTTAAGGCGTTAAATTACTCTAGGTACGCATCCTGCTATGCCATTCTCATTGGTCTGCCAATGAGAAAGCTCTTCATTACAGCTCCTTAATCAAAAACTGATTTACCTACATGAAACGATCAGTATCTCCATGCTTTAACATAGTGGCCTTTCGCGTGTATGCTACAAGGGGTGGCGGCACTTTCTAAAGGGTAGAAAATCAGATATATAAAATGACACATTTTGTTAGCTCCTAGATCGGAACTTTATCCGCACCATTAAATATTTTTGTGTCGAGTGCGAACCAGCTGAACAGAGGTATGAAAACCTTAGACAGTACCGTAAAGAGAGAAATTTGTGTCGAAAGTTAATAGATGAAGAGAAACATCTATTCAATAGGAAAAAAGCATTTAAATTCGCTGAACATCCGACTGGTTCAAGCAATAACAGTCAAACAGTAATCTATAAAGCCGCAAAGGCTGTCCAAAGCAATTTTTGTAAATCTTCCCTACCACCTCTTGTTGATAGAGATGTACCTATCATTGATTCAAAAGAGAAAGCTAATTTGCTATAGGCATTATTTCTCTATAAATTCTACTTTAAAAGAACATAATTTCCAACCATAATTTCCAACCTATTCCAACCTAAACCTATTTTTAAATTTTCTTATAAAATAAGGCGGATAATTTTTCGAAAAAACATTATTCGAAAAATGCTTTTACAAATCAACACTAATAAGGCAACAGGCCCTGATTTTATTCCTCAGATTATTCTTAAAACATTTGCTAGGGAGCTAGCACCAATCCTCACTAAATTCTTCTGTTTGTCATATAAGAAAAGAATTTTTCCTGACATATGGAAAATGGCTATTGTACAATCAGTTTCAAAAAAGGGCAGTAAGACTGACCCTACATTTTACAGACCCATTTCAATTTTATCGGTAGTTGCTAAAGTTTTTGAGAAATATGTAAATTTTAATTTAATGAGCTTCTTAGAGTCTTCCAAATTACTTAATGAGAGACAATATGGATTTCGAAAAGGAAGAATGACGGGAGATTTACTGTCTTTTGTCACTCATATCTGGAACAAGTTGCTTGAGAACTTTGGAGAAACATTCAGTGTTGCTTTTGATTTTTCCAAAGCATTTGACAAAGTATGGCATAACAACCTTATATGCAAATTGAGATCCAATGGTTTAGACGAGCAGCTTATATCTTGGACACAGAGCTTTATATCTGATCGAAAATTTTGGGTCAATGTTGACGGAGTATCATCAAATACTTTTTCAACTAATGCAGAAGTTCCTCAAGGTTCTTTGTCACCAACTATTTTTCTTATCTATATTAATGATTTGTTAGACTCAACGGTTCATCCTATTCATAGTTTTGCCGATGATAGCACTCTTCATGCGTCTCATGAAGCACCTAAATTATATACTATACACCCTTAGCGCTTAGTAAGTGTAGGTCAAAATTGATAGATTCCCTTAACACTGATCTTAAAACAATTATGGATTGGGGTATTGTTAACAGTGTTGAATTCAATACAAGCAAAACACAGGTTTGTCATTTTCTAGAATAATGACACCTAATCCTTTTCCAGTAACGTTTGGGCCCAAAAATCTTTTAGAGAATGAGTCTGACAGACTTTTAGGAGTTGAGATTGAAAATAATATGAAGTGGAATTCTCATATTTTTAATCTGGCTAAGAATGTTGTTCAAAAGTTAGGATTTTTAGGGCGATGTCGTAAGATTTTCAATAGCGAACAGCTTCTTTTAGTTTATAAATCTTTTATACGTCCCTGCATGGAATACTGTTCTCCATATGGGGTGAAGCTTACTTGAGTAGTCTAAATTGCCTTGATTCTGTACAGCGTAGAGCTATTAAAGTCGTTGGTAACTCAAGTCTTACTACCGGTCTTGATTCTTTACAGCACAGAAGAAATGTTGCTGATTTGACTATATTTTATAAATATATTATGGATGAACGAGCTTCATACCTTTACGGTTCAAATAATTAGGTGTAGAACTGTAACCTTTCAAAGTGATTTTTTCAACAAAGTCTCTCATCTTTGGAATGCCTTACCTTCCTGGGTTTTCCCTGATGACTTTAATCCTCAAAGCTTTAAAGTTAAAGTTCATAAATTTCTCAGAGAAACCTAATTTGCATTCCATTTTCATCCTTAGTTGGCATGGTATCTTCGGATATTCAGAGACGTTAATTTATAATTTATTATAATTAACACTAAACATGCCTTACTTTGAATGAAAAAAAAAGTATTTGTAGTAGGAGAGCGTTTGGGCGCCAATCTTCAGTGACCACCAACTCGGTGTTTCAGTAACACCATTTAGGAATTTCGTTTATTTTCTTTTCCTATTTGTTTCGTGTTTTAATTTCGCCTTGTGACTTTTTTATTTTAAAATCATTTTATCATAGAAAAATGGCTTTCTTTATGTATCAAATTTAAAATTTTTTCACCAAGTCTAAAAACAAACAATATAAATACGTAAGCAATGTTTTTGCGATACAATTTTAAAATATTTGCTCCATCAAAAGTGTAGCAATATGTATATCGTAGGAAAGGTCTTGAGTAGTGGATGTGCCAAAAAATATTTTGTTTTTGAATTTTTACGATTTTTTCAGAAAAAATGGAAAAAATGTGATAGTTTTGTTTTTTGAGTTTTTTGTTAGGTTATTTTGTTTTTTCAAGTTATTTGTTTCACAATTCAAAATCAATTATATCAACAAATCAAACTCTGAAATAATGTGTTGTAACTATTTTCTCGGAGGTCTTTTTACAATTTCTATTTACAATGGCCGAGTTTCGGCCACTGGGTGATTCCTAGTTGTATTATAATTAGAGGATGGAAATTGAAGTTCATTTAAGGAGATACACTCCCACTCTTTATCGAAGTCAGAACAATTTGACAGCATATTAAAAAACGATTTCACCAACTATTCTCTAATGTAATCAATAAAAACATAACCCATTACATAATATTTGAAACACAAAAAAAATATCGGACTCACTTTTATAAAACAAAATGTTTTATTCAAATCATTTATGTGGTTGCACGTTCTGTTGTTGTTTTTTGCATTTAATGCATCGTTTTATTTGTGTTCACGAACACAGCAAATTTTTTTAATATAATTTTCTTCATTTTTCTCTGAATTTTCATTTTGCTAAAATTTAAAAGTTACAAAACGAAAAACATTTATTACATTAAAAAATTATAAAATTTTTAAGAAAAATAAATAAAAGTTTTTTATTTTTTGAGTTGAGAAGAGCAAAGAGTAAACGAGGCTGAAACACCTTGCTTCTGTAAAAGGTAGAATAAGTTTTCAAAATTTGTATTTAGTCTGATATGAACGATTTTCATAAATTTTCATTTTTTTTTATGTTTTGGGTAATTTAGGAAAGGAAGATTTTATAAATTTTTTTTGTTTATTTGTTTGTTTAAATTTTATTACGGATATAAGAGAGTTGAAGTGATAAGTTTTGAAGGTTAACGTGTGTATTTGCTTACATAAAAGGAATTAAAAGATTTTATGCTTTTTATTTAAATTTCATGGGTTGGTTGATTTTAATTTATTAAGTTTCATAATATTACTGTCACGTCTGCTAACGTTTGTTTTTGATTTTCAAATGTTTAATCTGTTACAAAATTGTTGATGTGTAATCTGTTGTGAAAATTAATTTAATTGCATCAAAACGACAGGTGTTTCTCACAGACGGTATTTTTATATAGAAAATGTTTATATACAAAAAAAAACTCTTTTATCCACTGATAAAATTCTATGCCTATCCGCTACCATACCATAAAACAGGTAACCATTTCTGTTGAAAAGATAAAGGATTATCCATAAATGTTTATAGAAAATTCAATTTTCCTCAAACAAATAATCCTAAATTTTACAAATTCGATTTCTACAAATTTTTACAGAAAAAGGAAATCTTATTGTATTTTGTTGTGTTTGTGTGGGATGACATCTCCTTCATTTGAAATATTTATTTTCTTTTCATTGATTTTTATTTTGTATATTTGGAATCCCTGTAGGAATAAACCAAAGATGTTTTGTACAAAATAGAACTTATATTTCAATTCAAAACTAAAGGTGATTAGATTTAACATCCCCTCATCCCTTGAAATAAAACTGTTCATATTATTTGTACAGGTACACATAGGTTTTGTTATATATTGTTTCACCTATTGTTCATATATCAGATGTTGGCTTTATGAGAAAATTTGTATTTATAATAAGTTGATGCGGTGAACCCAAATCTTTTAGAAAAAGGAAAAAGGATTCAACTACATGAAACTCATTAAAAATAATTAGGATGGATTAACCTTTTGTGTTTAAATATTAATTGAAGTTAGTTTTTCAAAAATTATTACGAAACTTAAAATTATTTTAAATAGTTACACTTTTAAGGAGAAAGTAAGTAATTGATAATTATAATTTGTTAATTAATTATAGTCAAAACTTATTAAATAGAAAAATAATTAATCAAGCGCCTATATTTGGGCCAAACAGCAAAAACGTTCAAAACAAAGTATGACTCGAATTAATGCTAGCAATTCGACTGTTTTGAGCAAAATTCATCAGAAACTCAAACTAAATAAATGTTGAGTAGTTTGTAACGAAGATATTTCGGAAAATAAATTTTTTTTACTTTTTTTTACTTTCCTTTGTCACAAGGTTTTATGTCTCATGACATTAGACCCATCCTCTCAAAACCATCTATCCAAGTTTCAGTTTTGCTAATACTTCAAAATATTTTTTTTAAGGCGTTCATGCTCCATGTAGGAGCGTTGCCAGGCTAATCAGCTTCGAATATTCACTACGGTCAACAGCGACATAATTACCATGGCAACCAAATTTTTTAAGGTCGTTTATTACGTCAGTCTCCCATTGTAGTCGTGGTCTACCTCGCAGTCCCCTACCCCCTGGGGTACTAACGTACATTTTTCTAATCATTCCAGACTGTGAATCGGCTCGTAGAACATGCCCAAACCAAGCAATCCTATTAGAACGGATACAACCTATTATATCAGGACCCTCAAGAAGGTCTCTGATCTCAAAGTTATACCGGGTTCTATACTCTCCATCGTCTGTCTTAAGTGGACCAAAAATGTGGCGTAGGATCTTACGCTCAAATACAGATAAATGCAATTCGTCATTTTGTGTAAGGGTCGACGTTTGTGACCCATACATCACAACCAGTCTAATCAATGTCTTGTATAACTTGAGCTTGGTGTTAGCTGGTACATACGGTGATCCAAGGAGAGGTTTAATTGAGTAGAAAGTTCGTTTAATTGAGTAGAAAGAGCATGCACGGCAATAAGAGAAATATTGTTATATGTACCACGTACACGTAGGTATCAGATCCTCTCACTGACCGGGATGAATTTCATCACGACTTCTTGTATGCGTGCACCAACAAGAAAGCCAGTACCGAATTCTCTTCGAGAAGGATGACCACTACAGTATAGAGAGTGACTATCCAAATCTGGTTTTCCGATTATCGGCTGTCTAATTTCTTGTAGAGCAATAATATCCATCCTATACCTCTCAGCCTCTGTTTCCAGACTTATAAGAGCATCAGGAGCGCTCAGGCTGCGCACGTTCCACGTTCCGATTCGGTAGTCTGGTCCTTTTTCACATCCAGGTAAATTTATGTTTTTTTTGTCCGGGTCTGTTATTCTCTTTCTGATAACCAAATTTAACATATTAGTTTTTTTCCGGGGTTAGGGTGTTAACCTTAGGCCCAACCCAAATTGTAGTGAATGGGTCCGTTCTGCATATTAAGGACACCAGAAACAACCTTTTTACACGTTTATATAGCGAGCCGCTTGATTCAAGACAGACGCCCGCTCCAAGCCGTCCCTGACATGGAGAACAGACGCTTGAGTCGCATTGGTTGTAAGGCGCCAATTCGCCGTGATGTAGCATCATTGACTAAGCAGTTTTTACTCTGCTTGTCTCCAATACACCATTCAATTCTGTCAGCATTACCCAGGCAGCACGGCGTGGACGTCGAATTTCGGATGTCGTTACCTACTTCAAAATATTAATAATTTAAATTGCAACCGTTCCCACGGTGTTATGAAGTGTAATTCAAACTTCGTGATTGAGAGTCGAACCATTTTCCCATACGCATTAAATTTACCTAAACCGAAACTTTCATAGTTGCTTTCGTTTTTCCTTTGAACGTAGTTTCTTATACTCAATCCATAATCGTCATCTACAATAGTTTCCGTTTAAAAATTATCCTAATTCAATTTGTAATCGTTAATCACTATCAAATTGTCATAAAACAGTTGTACAATACCATTGATTCGTAATCTCGGTATTTTCATATATAATTCTTATAATCATTATTATTCAATAACCCGTTGTTTGTAAGAATTCTTTAGCGGGTACAATAAAGTGAAAAAAAAAAAATTTCCCTAAATTGAATTTGCTCTATTTCCCAAAAGATAAAAGGAATTAGTCCATGGATTACGTCTCGTTCATGGTAGTGTCATGAACTTTTTGAGTTGCTTTTGCTTCAGTTTATAAAATGTAATTTCCTACAATCGTTTCGTAATAGATATTTCTGTTTATAATTCCCTTCCAATTTTAGTACAGGTTAATAGTGAAGACTCTTTTAGTAGGTACACTATTTAACGAAAGAGAATAATCAATAAACAGGCTTATTGTGTTTATCGATTCGTTGTTGTGTAAAACGGCGTGACTTTAACTATATATACGTGGTTAAAGACATGAAATTTCTTTTAGTTCGACATTATGTCTAACAAGTTAACAGCTGTTGGTGTTTTGTTTTTTTGACGTCTACACGTCGCGTGTTTAATGTGGTGTATTTTATTCATTAAATTTAAATGAATTAATTCAACGAATAATTAAAGAAAATAATCCGGTACAAAGTCCAAGAACGATAGTTATAACCCTAGGTAAGGTTCAATGAATTATGTTTATGATAATGCGAGACCAAAAAACCAATTAAAACGCATGTCAGTTGTTCTATCAATTGTTGTTTTGGTAATAACTATTTGGGACAGACAAAACCACAGCTGATGACATAATTTTGTTTTTAAAAAGAAAATTAGTTAGATTAAATAAAATGTCCTCTCTTGTGTTGTGATAAATTTAATAGTAAATAATAATAATACGAATGTAGAATTGCTGTGATAATACTTGTTTTCTGTTTGAACTGTGATAAATAAATAATTGCATTCTTATATTAAAATAAACATAGTTCTGTGTTAGCATAAATTACAAGTGTATGTGAAGAAAAATAAATTTAACAAAGAAACTGTTACATAATAGAAAAACATAATCATAATTTTTTTTAATTGCTGGTTGTGATTTGGAGATTGTCTATGTTTCTAATAGATGTGTTATTAAAATCCTAATTCCATCTATTCAAAAGCGTGGTGACATTTTTGTGATAACACTGGTATCAGGACGAAATGAATCAGTGAATCTAGCACCCAGAGTGTGATTTACCGAAAACACTTGGCCGCATGTTACGATTATTTCCGGCGTACTGACGGTCTTAATACGTTTCCGGGATTCCTGTCGAATATTATGATAAATTTCCGGTGACAAAAGAAAAGGGGGAAAGAAATATTTACTGATCATCAACACGTTCGGATTGCAATAATTTTTCCATCGTCGTCGTGATACTGATTTCTCAGCTCACCGATCGATGAACTGTGAGAGGATGCGCGATTAATTTTGAACTATTGGAGGTGGATCTGGCCAAGCTATGGGGTGAGTCGTTTTTAAATATATATGTGGGAGTGTATGCATGTTTGAATGTGGGCGTGAGTGTGTGGACTGGTGCGTGTATGCATGGGGTGTGTTTGGGTGGTACACTATAAAACAAACCAAAATGCGTATACCCCTAGAATTTCTACATTAAACAGAAAAACAACAAAAAAATTTTAAAAAAAAACAGTGATAGGGTGTAATATGTAATTCATACATAAATCGTAGTATAAAATAGTATCGTAAACAACTATAATAAAATTGCTTGTTAGAGTATGAACGTTTTGAACAATGAACTTAATTTTTCGATTGTTTTTATTCTCTTCATTTAATATTAGAAATTGATTTCATTTTTTTTAAACATATGAAAAAATGTCAATTGTAATATATATTGTAACAAAGGATAAACAAACAAAGAAAAACAAAACAAAATTATTCGTGAATTAAAGTGATCTATAGAAAACGATATATATATCTTCAATGATACCTTTAAGTTGAATTAAACTTGATGCCTAATTTTTTTGAACTCTTGTTATATCTAATTATATTAATCTAATAAACAAAAGAGTAAAAAAAAAACAATATTGCATAGACCATTAACGTTTAATTATTTGATTTAATTCAGAAGGTATACAAAATAAAAAAAAACATAATCAAGTGAAGAATTACTATCAATTTTAAGTAATAAAGGAAAAAAATGTTAAATTCTTTTCTGTTGCTAAACGTATAAAACAATTGCATTTAATATAATATATATTTTACGTTTAAATTGATATTATATTGTTTCCATTTTCGAAATCTATAACATTTTTTTTGTTAAAGAATGATAATGGATTATTTCACGTGTGTCTAGGTGTGTGTTTGTGAGTGTATGAGACGTGAAAGCATGTGAAGGTGTGCTGTGAATTGTAGGGGTTGCACGTGGTGATCGTGGTTCGTTCGTACACGGAGGTCGCCCGAGTCTGTTTAGTTCACTTGTTCTTTTTCTTACATATGTTCTTATCTCATGTTACGCGTACTAAGTCGGTATTTGTGCTGGAGCAGCAGGATTTCTTTCTCGTCCCCATGGACTGCGGCTGGTTTGGGGCTATTAATACAACCTCGCTAGGTACGCGGCCTGCTACGCCACTTCGTTGTTAATCAACGAAGCAGCGCTTCATTGCAACGGTTCCGTTTTGCCAATCTTGCAAAACACGTTGTTTATTCAATTCAATTCTTACGGTTCCAATGTTTTGTTTTTGTAATCATTGCAAAAATTTTTTCAAAAATTATCCAATTTCTTTCTTTCCCACATTAAAACTGAAACCGAGTTATAATGATTTAATTTCTTTCTCGAAATATGATAAAGCCTTTTTTTTAATTGTGGGAAATTTTTAACCATTCCCACAGTTCAGTAGATTTTTGGAAAAATTTTTTTTATGTCTTAAATGCATTTGTTTTGAGCATTTTAACAAAAAGTTCGGATTACACCTAGGTGTAAAGTGGGATGAGATTGGTCGGGGGGTGAGTTTCGAGCTGTCGATAAAAATGATTTCTCGCGGAATTAAACGGTGGTCCTTGTTTGTTTTTTGTTGGCTTGGTTTTCTTTTGGTGTGGTGTTAACTTTTATGAGTACCAATAGTGAATTTTGTCATTCAATATGAAATCATTTTTAAAATTTATTCGTACCGAAATCTATTAAAAAAATATAAAAGAGAAATATAAGTTTATAGAGCCGTTTAAAATTTATATGGTCCACTACTTATAAGGAAAATTTGGAAAAGCGATAAATTTTAATTATATAATAAAATTAATTATTAAAATTATTTAATATAATTAATTAATTATCACAATTCACAATAGTCTGAGAAACTTGCGTTACAAACGTTGATCAAGGTGAGTTTTATGTGTTTAGTTTTCATATAATGTTTTAGTTTATTATCATATGATGGTTGGAGTTAAAACGTTGAGATCGGCATAGGAGACAGGTTGTGGGGGTTTATTCAGAACACTCAACTACCCGTACAAATGAACCATGCTTAGGGAAGTTTGTGAACATGGAGTATGGAACAGCAAGGTAAGTAGGGCTGACTGTCTTTGCTTTCGGTTTAATTAATGCCCAACCGCTCAATACAAGGACTACCTGGTTGCCGGAAAAACCCATGACAAATTATTGACTGACCGAAATCGAGAGCGGTTTCTGGATTCAAAGCCGTGTGGACAAATCTTTAACTTTGGCTAGTGCAATCTTTACTCGTATTTGGGGGACTATGTTGCACTGCTAAACGTTACTAGTTCAAAACCTGTATTGAACACCAAATATTACTGTAAGTTGGAGTGTGGTCACGCCATGGAACTTCACGGCAAGCTAAGACTCAGACTTCCAGAAATGAATTTCGTTTGAAGCAAAATAATCATATCCATTTCTTAGTTATACATATTTGTTAAATAATTTATTACAGCAAAAGTACAACGAAAATTATTTTACACAGTTGGTTAAGCCAAAAGATGAAATGCAGAACTATTGTTAGTCTTACAAAACAAGTTAAAAGTGACTGAAGTTTAAAAGATATGAAGCTTGACTTGCAGCCAAATTATGTAACTGTGAAGCGGTAAAGTGTTAAACAATTCTTCGTTTTTTCATTAAAAAACTTTTACATTAAAAGAACTAACTTTAGCACAGTTTCTACCATCCAAGTGTTATCTCACTAAACAAGCTGCTGCCCCGGTAAAAATTCATTTGTCTGGAAAACAATCTTTTGCACGAATCTACGCGATCAATACAACTTATCGTCTTTTTATTCATATCTTTGTCAACCAACTCATTTTGACATGTTGTTGATTCGTAGTTTTTTGTTATTTGTACGTTGAAATTTTTTATTTGAAAAGCAGTCGATCAGAATTAAATGAAGGCGTCGATCGGAGTTACTTCTTGGAGTTTTTTTGGTTTCATTTTCGCGTGTTTGCTGATTATAAAGGAACTATCGGTAAAACCAGACGTTCGAGTTTTGTTGGGTTTTTTTTTGGTAGCAGTGTGTTTTTTAATGCCAAAAATTAGTGGGATAAATAACCGTAGAGCCGGACTTCCATTAAAGGACTTCCATTTTTGGCCGTATAAAATCAATTATTCATTGTAATTTGCGTGATAAATTTTACTACAACTCGGTGACATTGATTTTTAGTTATATTATGGTAAAAAAATAAATTAAAACAGAATTGTGGGTAGTAATTCATTAAAAGAAGCAGAAAAAAAAATTATAAAAGAAAATTTTTGAAGATATAAATAGAAAAAAAAGATTGATAGCCTTAGTGCTAACAACGGTTACGAATTATGATTTTGTTTTTAAAAACATAAAAGTAAACGATGTTAAATTTTTTTTCCATTATTATTTAACAGAACTACGGAAATTTAAAAAAAAATATACGATGATGATATAAAGTTGTTCTTGGTAGAACGCATATAATAGGTATAGAAAGTTTATTTTTATTTGTGTTATGTTTGATAAGGTCAAAGGCAAATTCGGCAAGAATAAGATAAAAAATTTGAAACGTAAGTGAATTTCGTAAGTTTGTTTTTAATTTTAATGGTTTTAATGGTTAATGTACGGTAATTGTTTGATAAGAAAAAGTACTTTCATTAACTTTTGTTTTTTTTAATTCATATTACAAATAATTATAAATTCGAATCATTTGTGTAATCAAAATCATAACATAATTACAAATATGACTTTTTATTACTATCGATACATTTTTATACCATTCCGGCTATGTGTGTGAGATGCCGTTGTTGTGTGCAGGTTAAACAGGGTCAAACCATAATTAACAAAATCACCAACTATGCATGTTGTGCAATCGCCCAGACCAGAGGTACAACATTGTTAGTGACAACATTTTATACTGTTGGTTTTATTATTCTAGTGCAACAGTCGCCCGAACTGGAGGCGCAACATAGTTATATATGACTTACATAACTATTTGTTGAATTATTTTTGTGCTACAAACGCCCGGACCAGAGGAGCAACATTAGTAGTGTTATTGTTGGAATCGTGTAATATTCGTAGTGATAATGGTGTGTCTGGTGTGATCTCGGTTTCTTCAACCGTTGGAGTCGTCAGAGTCCCTGCTCTTTGTTCTCGCTTATTCAATGCCGTTTACACAGTCTCATTTGCGTGCATGCTTTTGGGGGGATAAGCGTATTATTTTTCTTTGTTTTTAAATATTATTAGAGACAGTAAATTTTTCTTATATTTTCAGTTATTGTTATTTTTATGATTTACGAAATAAGAAAATTTAGTTTATGAAATGCTTTTGGGGGGGGGGGGGGGAATAAACGTATTATTTTTCTGTGTTTTTAAATATTATTAGAGACAGCAAATTTTTCTTATATTTTCAGTTATTATTATTTTTATGATTTTCGAAATAAGAAAATTTAGTTTATGAAATGCTTTTGGGGGGATAAACGTATTATTTTTCTTTATTTTTAAATATTATTAGAGACACCAAATTTTTCTTACATTTTCAGTTATTATTATTTTTATGATTTTCGAAATAAGAAAATTTAGTTTATGAATGAAATGCTTTTGGGGGGGATAAACGTATTATATTTCTTTGTTTTTAAATATTATTAGAGACAGCAAATTATTCTTATATTTTCAGTTATTATTATTTTTATGATTTTCGAAATAAAAAAATTTAGTTTACGAAATTCTTTTGGGGGGGATAAAGGTATTATTTTTCTTTGTTTTTAAATATTATTAGAGACAGCAAATTTTTCTTATATTTTCAGTTATTATTATTTTATGATTTTCGAAATAAGAAAATTTAGTTTATGAGGCGTTTTGGGGGGATAAACGTATTATTTTTCTTTGTTTTTAAATATTATTAGAGACAGCAAATTTTTCTTATATTTTCAGTTATTATTATTTTTATGATTTTCGAAAAATTATATTATTATTTTAATGATTTCATAAAAAAATTTAGTTTATGAAATTCTTTTGGGGGGGATAAACGTATTATTTTTCTTTGTTTTTAAATATTATTAGAGACAGCAAATTTTTCTTATATTTTCAGTTATTATTATTTTTATGATTTTCGAAATAAGAAAATTTAGTTTATGAAATGCTTTTAAGGGGGATAAATGTATTATTTTTCTTTGTTTTTAAATATTATTAGAGACAGTAAATTTTTCTTATATTTTCAGTTATTATTATTTTTATGATTTTCGAAATAAAAAAATTTAGTTTATGAAACTCTTTTGGGAGGGATAAACGTACTATTTTTCTTTGTTTTTAAATATTATTAGAGACAGTAAATTTTTCTTATATTTTCAGTTATTATTATTTTTATGATTTTCGAAATAAGAAAATTTAGTTTATGAAATTCTTTTGGGGGGGATAAACGTATTATTTTTCTTTGTTTTTAAATATTGTTAGAGACAGCAAATTTTTCTTATACTAGGAGGGCCCGTCCTGCTTCGCTACGCTTATAAATAAAGTTTTTGCATAGACATTTTGTTGACATAAAGGCAATGATTTCAAAAAGTGGTAATGAGATATGCTAGCATATAATTTTTAATTTTTCTTTTTAAATATATGAATGAAAAATAATCAGAACTCTAGCTGATCAGTTCGGATATATGAAAAATTAGCGATCAAATAAGTTTTCAAGTATGCTTATTTGACTTACTTATTTGATCGCTAATTTTTCATATATCCGAACTGATTAGCTAGAGTTGATCAGCTGATCAGCTAGAACTGATCAGTTACGCAAAAACTTTATTTATAAGCGTAGCGAAGCACGCTGGGCCTTCCTAGTAATAATTAATAGCACTATTATTAGTCAATCTATGTGCTAACTATTATTTATCGTCATTGTATGCTGTTCATCGATAATTATTAGTAGCATTATTATTCGTCATTCTACATGCTAATTATTCATCATCATCATGATATACAGTTCAATTATAATTATTAATACCACTATTATTCGTCATTCTACATGCTCAATATTATTCATCGTTACTTGTATGCTGTTCATCGTCAGTTATTAGTAGCATTATTATTCGTCAATCTATGTGCTAATTATTATTCATCACCATTATATGCTGATCACATATATCTATTAGTTGCATTATTATTCGTCAATTTATGTGCTAAATATTATTCATCGTCATTATTGTACATGCTGATCATTTTGTCGTGATTTAACGAAGGTTAGATTATTGCTCACAAGCGATTTATCACTTGATTATTATTTTGAAATTTCATCTTTGTGTTGGAGTTGATGTACCAACCACCAATATAAAACAATACAGTCCACATTTTCCTTGCATTGCTCTCAAGAACTTTTGTTGGGAATGCAATTAAAAAAAATTGAAGGCGGTACAAAGGCTTGCTTGTTTATGTATCACTAGTTCTTTCAGGATAACGCCCGCCGCGGGTCTGCAGGTCTTATTAGGGCTTTCTCTTTTACATATATTTGTAAGAATGGATGCTCTTAAGGCTACAAGAAGGCTCGAACACCTAGAAAACACCAGGGATTTTAGGAAAAATCATCAAGCGCTATGGAGGAATCAAGAACACCTGACTGATTTGTCCATGCTGACGGATGACAAAGTACCTCTAAATGCCTTTCATATGCAGCATAATTGTTATACCAACGATAGAGGACCAATTCTCCGCTGGTTTGCTATTGGACAGTGGGGCCAACACGTAGAGCATCTACACAGATGGATCTCTCATTGAAAATGGTGCAGGAGCTGCGGTTCACTTCAGGAATAAAGATCTAGGACTGCTATTTCCACTTGGCGGATACTACACAGTCTTTCAGGCTGAGGTATTCGCCATAATTGCAACATCAAGACGAGTGACGGAGCTAAAGAGGTCTGAAAAGATCAATAATATGTTTTACTAATAGCCAGGCTGCTCTAAAAGCTCTGGGGAGCTACACTATTAAATCAAAAATAGTGCAAGAATGTTCTAGGTCGTTGAAGTATCTGGGGCTCAAGAACAGCATATCACTGATAAGGACACCAGGGCATAATGGGAATCTCGGAAATGAAAAAACTAATGATTTAGCAAAGAGCTCCGTAGGGAGGCTCATAGGCCCTGAAGCAGCAATTTGTATATCGAATAAGATAAGATCATTAGTTGAACAAGTTCTCTTTCGGTCCAGTAGTTCTCAATAGAGGAGCACAGAAGACTGCAAGGTCTCCAAGATGTTCACTCTAGAGTTTAGCCAGCAAACCAAAAAATTCCGGTTAAATCTGACTCGGTCAGACTGTAGGCTAATGGTGGGATAACTAACAGGTCACCATCATGTAAATAAACATATGGTACGGCTTCGAGTAGAAAAGATTCAACATGCCGCTTTTGTCTTGAAGAGGATGCAACAATCCATCACATTGTGGGAGAATGTTTGGCTCTCTCAGGGCTCCGAAGCGTCATGTTAGAATCAAACTATGTAACAAAGCAAAACTTACCTAGAGAGTTTTGTAGAGGTTCATTATCTCTGCATACAATAATAGTAGGAAATATAATATAAATCTAACCGGTTTAACAACCAGATTGGAACATAGCTATAAAGAGAACGTAAACAAAAGAAAATTGTAAACTACCAAAAAATATTGATAGAAAATATTGTTGGAAAAAAATGATGTCTGACTCTGTATAAGTTTGCTGCGCCAGTCAATACCATGATTATAATAAAATATGATACGGTACGAAATGGCAAAATATAGTGAGTTGCTAATTGAATATTAAATTTAAAATAAATTTAGTTTTAATTTAGTTATTTTGCTCGACTTTTTGCAATAATTTGTTATAATTTTCTGGCAGAAATACTAGCTGGTACAGAAGAACTAAAGTCGTTACAATGATCATATTAAATTTCAAATTTCACATGCGAAATATCAAACATCGAAAGTCTATTAAATTTTAAAGAAAAACAAACAATACCAATTTATCACAAATTAGCTTATTGATTAATTTCGTTATGTTGCTAAGTACTGCGTTCAAAAATTTAACAACAATTTATTTGTTTTAGATTCATCATCGATCTCAATCCATGTTATTCTTTCATTAAATTTTGTTTTCGTTTAGAACTGAGTGGAAAATACAGTTCTAAAATTAAAAGATATTGTTATCACTACAGAACGTGACATGAATTTCACTTGACTCTTAATCAAATAATATATATGTGCGGAATACGTAAGCATTAGAATTAAAAGTCAATATTGAAGCTAAAAGAAAAAAAATAAATTTTATGTATTCAAAAAGATGGAATGATGGAAATGAAATTGGATAATCCAATCGATGGTTATCATTATGAAAACTTTTATTTTTAATGATTGAAATGGTTAGGGAAATCAATGAATACTAATTTATTTTTCCTCTCAATTATTGGTTTCTTGTGGTGGAACAAAAGAAAATTTACGATTGACTTCAAGCGATTTTAAATTTATTATTTTTGGAAATGGAAATTAAATGAAAACAACAGATGCTCTGAGGTGTTGGAGAACGATTTTTGAAGTGTTTATATATTACAGTCATCCAACGCTATAGATTTTTGTAAATCATTCTTTTAGAATACATTTAGAAGCATTGTAGTTTCTAGAACAATAGCTTAGTCTTTGTGCTTCCAAACTTCCTAGCTTTACACGTAAGTTAAAAAAATTGTCACGATGAGTCATAAATTCAAAATTAAATATTGGTTATAGCATCTATCTTCGCGTTTTTGCATCTAAGAAGGCGGTATTACGATATTAGTTAAATCGTCATCAAAATTTGTAACGAAGCTAATATTAAAATTTCGTAATTGTTATAAGGCTGTTAATCCGTCTTTGTAAATTCCTGCTTTCCCACGCGCATTAGGTTCACATTAACAGAAATTTCCGTATTTGGTGTCGTTATTTTAAAACATAATTGTTTATGCTTAATCGTCTATCGCAATGATTTCTGTTTGAAAGTATTATAATCTCCTGGTACAGGAGGTTGTCAAATGATTGTGCAATATCATTAATTCGTAATCGCGCTGTTTACATATATAATTCTTACAATCATTTCGTAGTCAATATTTTTGTTTATTCTTTTCCAATTTTTTTTTGAATTATTTCATTGTTTTAAACCTTTCGATTAGTATTATTCTATTGTTTGTTGGATTGATATCATCCCTAGCCATTCTCCCGTTTGAAAAACTCAAAAAAGTAAAAAAAAATGAGAGATTTTGGAGTTTTTTCTATTTTGTTTTCGGTTTTCTTGTGAATTTGTTATGATGCGATATATTGAACCATCACTGTGGGTGATTTCACCACGAAATGGTGAAATTTTGTTCGTGGGATTGGTGTTTGTGGTTGGGGAAAATGGCAAAACTGTCCGAATTAGGTTTGTTTCCCGACTATAAATACCAACTCTCAACCTGAGAGGTCTTCTTATTCGCTATTATTCTGTCATTCGTATGAGTTTTTGTTTGTTTTTGACGTTTTCTACTGATCGAGCCGAGCCGTCCATCTTAGGATTATTGCATAGTGTTAAAAAAGTCAAGAAAACAAATCAAATATAAAAGAAAACGAAATAAACTATTTTGATGTGTAAGCGAAAAGGAATCTTTTTGGAATATAGTAATATGGTTCGTATACAAAATTTATTCAATAAACTTGAATGTGAAAACTCCTATTCTCCGTTCCGAACAAAAAGATGGCTGTTTTGTTCTAGTCAACGTGTGATGAGTTGGCATGTACCAAATAAACTCGTTACCTAGTGAAATGTTTTGGTAAACGGTGGAAAATATAGATTTATTGTTAATTTTAGATAAAGCTTGAACAATCTGTGATAAATTATTGTAAAGTGTCAGATAAACTTTTAAATTGTATTGTGTGACCCGTGATTGTATTTCTAAATAAATTATTAGCTTTCTGTTGTTATGTCATCGCATGCCAAGGCATGACTTATTTATATATACGATCTGTGATATTCAACCTGCATGGATATGGTATCGTCTACGATCACGATTCTGATTAGACATACCGGGATGATCATATGAAATAACAATTAATGTACTTAATTAATAAATCAAATTAGTATAATCAATATAATTAGTGCTTGTTTCTCGTATATTTAACAATTAAAGAACTTAATTAATGAATCAAATTGGTATCATTAAGGCAATTAGTGATTAATCCTCGTATATTTAATAACAATTAATGAACTTTATTAATGAATCTACGTAATGTAATTAATTTAATTTACTACTAATTTTGGTAAATACACAAAAAAAACGGAACTAAAACTGTGTTGTGTTTTATAATTGTATAATACCCAAAAGATAATATAAATCAACGAAAAGGGGGTTGAATGAGTCAAGCCTCGACCTCAACCATAGGCGTATTTATTTTGATATTATTGTGTGCTATTTGCTGGAGTGACTGGATGAAGGATACAGAACCAAACGGGGTCACTTATGAATATCACCAAGTTGTTCAACCTATCCAGCAAAATATGAGAAAAGGCTAGGCTGTGAGGGCTGAGGGAATCTATGGCTGAGGGAATCGAAACTGAACATGGGGTGAGTCATTTCTTAAATTGCATTTTATTTTCAAATATGGATGATTATGGTTATGTATGTATGTGTATGAGAGTGTGGATATGGATGTGAGGATGTGGGTATGTATGGGCCAGTGTATATATGTTACATGCGCGTATGTCTGTCGAGATCCGATTGGAAACGTGCGAACAAGAATTTTACATAATTAGAAAAGAACCAAAATTTTATTGTTATAAAAAAAAAGGAAACTTACAAGTGATTAAAATTAATGTCAATTGGATAGTTCGTATATTACATTGTAAGGGGAACATGATTTCAATATTACTTTTGGAACCTATATGGGGTATTTTTTTTTATTAAATTTGAAACGAATTCGGAAGAAATATTACAACGACATCCGGGGATGTGCATCTCGTTGGTTAAACGTATGTGTGGGTGAATGAACCTATACTTAAAAGCTTTGATTAATTTTTCTTTCCGTAATGATATCGGCAGGTTGCAAAGTAGCGTTGCAGGAACCGACATATAATATTCATAGTTTCTTTTTCTGGTTAAATTATAATTAGCGCATTATTTTAGGTGGTTTAGTCATTTATTAGCAATGGTTTATTTGTAGGAAAGCATGAGTTTGAAACCATCTCCTCTGAAGCTAAAGTTTTAAATAAATTCCAATTAAAAAACTATTGCACAAGAAAATGATAATCAATTTCACAGGTCCGAAATTATTCATACCAATCTCATCATATAATATTACGAATCAACAAACTACAGCTACGATTATTACTTTTCAAGATCAATATGAAAATTTTCTTAATACTAGCTGTCGTTACCAACCTTCGTCATTTCGTTTAATTGTGAATTTCAGGAAGTTATGCTATTAAATAATCGTAACCTCTTTTATCTTGGCCTGGGATAGATCGGTAAATGGAATAATATTCCGATGCGTTTACTTCGTAAACGAAAAATGAAGGAAAATTAAAATTGAAAATACTAGAGAGAGTTGGTCTAACGAATAATTTTAACTATGATATGTTATCAGAAACAAACAAAAACAGAAGCCGCTTTTGTGATTTTCGACCGATAAAAAAAAAATAAAAATTGCTGAAGAAGTGAATGATGATGAAGTTTTCTATTTATTAATGATTATTAAGCTATGGTAATCCAACTTTGATTAGTACAAGATTAAATTTTTATGTGCTACCACCTCTCATCGATCACCGATCAATATATTGTTTTATTTTTACAATAACCTTTGTGTATATTATATGTCACATATATATTGGGTGTATGAGTGTACGTGTGTCCAGGTGTGTGTGTTCATGTGTGTGTGTATGTGAGTGGATGAGGTGTGAGAGTTTATGACCGTGTGCTGAAAGTGTAGGGGTTGGACTTAGTGATCGTGGTTCTTTCACGTAAGGGGGTCGCCAGAGTCTACTGATTTCATTTGTATTTTTTTTTCTATCCGTTTATTTAGTCTCGAAATACAGGTACAACACTGTTATTTGTAATGGAGCAGCAGGAATCATTTCTCGATCCCATAGGCTGAAGCTAGCTTGGGGCTAAATAAATCTCATCCAGGTGCGTGACCTGCTATGCCGCAAAGAAGCTCTTAACTACAAATTTTGTTTTTAAAAAAGATTCCTTTTCCTTCTCCTTCTGTTTTTTTAACGTCTAGTGCCCGACCTTTATGAGAACTTTTATCTTTCGGGTCATGTGGTCCGTCCCCACGATTGTGCCAGATGGATCTGATTAATTGTCATAGCCAATTTCGCCATTCTGTCTCAATCGGATCACTTTTCAAAATTTTAAATAAAGTTTACAAAATTTTTCACAAATTTGTAAAAGAATTGGTTGACAATCGCAGAATTTAATGCAAATGCAATCGACTTGTATCACGTCTCAAATGTGTAACAAAAAACTAAGGAGAATTAAGGTGAGGTGAAAATGAATTAATTCACAACACGTGAATTATGTTAAAATAAACGTTTATGGTAGTTCAAAATTTGTTTTGAATGCAATTTGAAAACCAATTCATCCAGGTGCGTGACCTGCTATGCCGCAAAGAAGCTCTTCACTACAAATTTTGTTTTATAAAAAGATTCCTTTTCCTTCTCCCTCTGTTTTTTAACGTCTAGTGCCCGACCTTTATAAGAACTTTTATCTTTCGGGTCATGTGGTCCGTCGCCACGATTGTGCCAGATGGATCTGATTAATTGTCGTAGCCAATTTCGCCATTCTGTCTCAATCGGATCACTTTTCAAAATTTTAAATAAAGTTTACAAAATTTTTCACAAATTTGTAAAATAATTGGTTGACAATCGCAGAATTCAATGCAAATGCAATCGACTTGTATCACGTCTCAAATGTGTAACAAAAAACTAAGGAGAATTAAGGTGAGGTGAAAATGAATTAATTCACAACACGTGAATTATGTTAAAATAAACGTTTATGGTAATTCAAAATTTGTTTTGAATGCAATTTGAAAACCAATTACATATTTTAAAAGAACCGAAAAATGTGAAATAAATTTTTTTCATTCAGAAAAGTGATTCGATTGAGACAGAATCGGGAAATCGGCCACGGCCCACGACAGCTAATCAGTTTTGACGAAAAGAAAAATGAAATATTTCCCATCCGGTACACAGAACGGAGTCCATGTTGTCTGATGCTCAATTGCCGATTCAATCTAATGGTGGTCTAACATTTTGTTCTCTGAATTGTTGCAAACAATTTTGATTTTTCTATGCAATTTTAAGCATAAAGCTACACTACATCAAAAAATTGACTCGTTGATCGATTCGACCTTCTATGTCGCAGATTACGTTCCCAGCTAAACTTATTTATGCCGTCAACGATTAATCCAATCGTTAATCAATTTGTAGTACCTGGCTTTACGCGTTTAATTTATTGCTAATAAATGGAGCTATCTCAAACATTCCCAAATTTCATATGGTGTCTCCTAGTTAACTCATTGCTATTGATTGAAATTTCATCTCTTAGTAAATTTTTCGCTAGTGAATTCGATGCGTCCAGTGTGCTTAATACTTTTTCCTGCTTTGTGTGTTTGTAGGCGTCATCTTCTACCGCATATTTATGCTGCACAATAGTTATTATTAGTCATGATTCGTCAAATAGTTTTTGCTGCTTTGTGTGGCATAAGAGGGAATACAAGCTATTTTGTAATATTAAACCTACAACTTTATTAACATTTCACCAAAAATTTCAACAATAGTATTTTATTGTGTAAGTGTTAAATGATATATTTTATTTTCGAGCAAAAGTACAACAAGCAAATTTGTGAACGAACAAAATTCATTAAACACGAACCCAATACAATTATTTTAAAATTCATTGATAAAAATATAAAACGTATTGACGAAGTTACAATGAAATTTTTATTTTTATTTTTTAATTTGCGCTGGTTCGCGCAATACAACAAAAAAAACGAAAATAAACTTATTGTTATAGTTGTCGGGTGGATAAAAC
The DNA here is from genome assembly GCA_963693315.1 of Diogma glabrata. Taxonomy (NCBI): domain Eukaryota; kingdom Metazoa; phylum Arthropoda; class Insecta; order Diptera; family Cylindrotomidae; genus Diogma; species Diogma glabrata. The sequence continues at coordinate 403,630,498 of OY856187.1, forward strand.
AATTTTATTCTCTTCAATCTACAAACACAAAAACTATATGCTACTATTTTGTAGAAATTCCAATAAAATTTTCAATCCGAAAAGAAAACCTAAAAATAAAACAAAATCCATAAATTTCTAAATTCAAATATGAAAATCAAACATATGTTAGAAAATTAAAATCATAAATTTTCCTTCTAACGATTATCTTAGAAAAACGTAATGAAAAAAAAAATGTAAATAAATAAAATAAAATTTGTTTATTTTTACATCAAAAATTTTTTTTATTTGTTTAAAAGAAAAACTAATAATGAAGTGGATATGAATTAGATGAAATTTTTTTTTTAATTAGATTTTAACAATATTGAAACTTGAAGAAGAAATCTATTCCACTCAACTTTACTGTTTACTATCAGTTAACTATTCAACTAACTCATCTGTTTAGTTAGTTTTCAATAAAATTATTACTTTATTATTTTATTATTTTTCTTTTCAATGCTTTTGGAGTTTTGAAGAGGAGTAGATTGAAACGATAAAGTCTAAAAATTGCTATTAAGCGAGTGTTTATTTTTGTTTGAAATATGTTGAGTGTATCAGCTTCTTGTTAACTCTTCAAATATTGTGAAAAAAATATTTGATTAAATTAAAATGTTACTACAATAACTATGTTTGTTGTAACCTTGTTGAAGAAATATTTTTAAAATTGTATTTTATGTTTTTTTGGGATGATTAATTTTTAAAACTTCATCGTAAATCATGGTTGGAAAATTTTATTTTGTAAAATGGTTCCATAAACATTAGCCAGTTTTTCATTGTAAAAAACACGGGGATTTGGAATTTGTTTGAGTATTGATAGGATTTCTCTTCTTTTACGTAAACGTAGGTATGTAACTACGTAAAGGTAGGTATGCTTTAAATCTTAAATTCTTTGCGTTTATTCCATAAAGATGAATCTTAAGTTTAATGGTTTTTACACCGATGGCACTGGAAGATATCGCCACACACTCCCCCCTTAGTGCCATCGAAAATGGGACAGTATAAAGATAGACAACTGAGAGAATTATTGTGGTAGAGCATGAAGGAAGCAAGTGGGCATACGAGTGACTTTTCCTCTTCGATTGATTGCAGTCGTTGGATTAAAAAAATTTGTTTCGTGAACGATGTGGAATGTGGCTTTCCTGGTTTGCCAAATTCTATATAAACAATATCCTTTCGTAATTCATCAATCGATACATCTAGAATCTCCAAATTCAGCAAATTTTGAAGCACGTTCACGTAAATGAAACACGGACGGAAGACAAAATATCGCCGTATCAATAATATACTAGGTCATTCAATAAGTCCGTAGGATGACACATAGATGGCGTTACTAGAATTTTTTCCATATGATTTTTATTTAGTACTAACCTTGAAACGATAAGTGTATAAATTTGACAGCAATCTGACTATTTATTCGTGAGTTATAGCATTTTGTGTGAAGCAACTTTTGTTTTTGGAAAAAAATGGAAAAAAGTGAATTTCGAATTTTAATAAAGCATTGCTTTTTGATGAAAAAAAATACAGTGGAAACCAAACAATGGCTTGATAAACATTATCCAAACTCTGCTCCATCGAGACAAATGGTAGAGAAGTGGATGGCTGAATTTAAATGTGGTCGTACCAGCACAAAAGATGCAGAGCGCAGTGGACGCCCAAATGAGGCTGTTATTCCAGAAAACATAAAAAAAATCCACAAATTGGTTATGAACGATCGCAAATTGAAGGTGCACGAAATAGCTGACATTGTAAAGGTAGCAGATGGTAGTGTTTTTACCATTTTACATGAACATTTGGGTATGCGAAAGCTCTGTGCAAATTGGGTGCCGCGTGAGCTCACTGTCGACCAAAAACAACAACGAATCGATGCTTCGGAGGAGTCTTTGGCACTGTTAAACCGCAATAAAAGGGAATTCTATCGTAGATATGTGACAATGGATGAGACATGGTTTCACAATTACACACCAGAATCCAAAATACAGTCAGCTGAGTGGACAGCAGTCTATGAACCGAATCCAAAGCGAGCAAAGACGCAACAGTCGGCCGGTAAGGTGATGGCGTCTGTATTTTGGGATACGAACGGAATAATATTCACCGACTATCTCCAAAAAGGAACCACCATCAACAGCGACTATTACTGTGAACTTTTGGATCGATTGAAGGCTGAAATCGCAAAGAAACGGCCACATTTGCAAAAGAAAAAGTGTTGTTTCACCAAGATAATGCACCGTGTCACAGATCGATGAAAACGATGGCAAAATTGAATGAATTGGGCTTTGAATTGCTTACCCACCCACCATATTCTCCAGATTTAGCCCCCAGCGACTTTTTCCTGTTTTCAGATCTCAAGAGAATGCTTGCTGGAAAGAAATTTAAGTCCAATGATGAAGTAATCGCTGAAACTGAGGCCTATTTTGACGAGAAAGAGAAATCGTACTATAAAAGTCGTATAGAAAAGTTGGAAAATCGCTATACTCGTTGTATCGCCCTCGAAGGCAACTATGTTGAATAAAAAAATCGAGTTTTGTCAAAATGTTGTTTTTTTCTTACTTATCCTACGGACTTATTGAACGACCTGTTACATGAACTCGTTCGCGTGTTAGATGATATATAGAACGTTTTACCAAATGTGTTATTTTCAAGAATCAGCTAACTCTAATTTTAAATTACAGAAAGCTCGTCTGAGACGAATGTTTGAGTTGGGAGACCGTGTACCATACGTGCTAACTTTAATCGCGTTAGATGCATAAAGGAAGAAGTCTGATTTCCGGGAGAATTTTTCCTCCACAGTTGCGGAAAGAACCGATTCTTCGGCACTTGTATCAGTGAGAAAGTTCTTTCGAGAAGAAGTGTAAAAGGACCAGGCGACGGAGTTTAGATTAACTATCGAAGTCATTTGTGATGGGTATAATTGTATTTTGAAGAAGAAGAAGTAAGAGCAGAAGGTAATATTTGCGCTCTGAGACGCATTTTCTGACTCTCTCCTTGAAAGTGTGATGGTAGTAGCAGATACAAAAAAACAATTCTGCTCACGACATGGATCGAGGTTGCATAGGCGAGCAATTATATTGATACAAATTTCAATTGCGATAATCATTTCAATCCGTAGATCTACCCCGATTGTCTTTGAAAGATTGAAGGCTGGGAGAAATTTTGAGGAGTTGTGTTTTTAATTTTTGGAATTTTTCCTCAAGTAACATGACCTCACTTGTGGAAGATTAGGAAGAAGAAGCCCGTTGGGTTAGATACCGCATGTGTTTGCCAACCCCTTAAATCCTCATAGACGATAGCGATAGCAACGCGGACAGCAAGTGAGAGTTTTTCCACGCAAAGGACTTTTAGAACTGCCTCTGCAAAAGTATTCTGCCATATAGGTGGGCTATAATAGTCTATTTGAGCCTTTTGTAAGCTAGCTGTTGGCCAAACTCAACAAAAATATCTCTGACCATTGCTACCAGAGAAAGAGTAGTTATACTAAGAACATGACTGTACTTAGTTTGTTGGGACTTGATGTTTCCCAACGATAATTGTCTTTCTGAGATTGTGAATCATAGTTCCGTATTATTGCTCAATGATTTATTTTAAGCATGTCCGCTGAAGAATTTGTAGTTGCGAGAGGTGGAAAAGCAGCAGGAGTTTTAGGTGGTGGAGGATTTGAAGTAGTTCCTGAGGAATTTTTTATTTCAAAGTTTTAAACTGTCGACAGAAGTTCTGGTGTGTTGACCATTGTGGTCAATCAACCGCGTCCTGTGGTAAGGACCTTCGTATGGAGCTTGTAAATATTTGTGGACCAAATCAGTACGCACAAAGAGATGCGAACAAGTGTCGAGAGTTTTGGAAACGAGAACTTTGGAAGAAACATGTCTTGAATCATGGGTGGGGCGAAGGTGGTGGAAATGTTGTTTCAATTGAGAAACAAAGTCAGTTTTCGCTAAAGAATTCAACAGGGAAACAAATGTTAATAACGTAGAGTAACTCAGCCAATGAAGATTGGAAGTCCTCTTGGAAAGTGACTCTAGTTGTCCTAGTTGTTCTAGTTGACTCTAGTTGTCCAACCTAGTTGTCGGTAATATTCGTGTCCAATTCGTCATGTCATAGCTCATTGTTAAAAATATAAGGGAGAAGTGCCAACGTTCGATGAGGCCGTTACATTTTGGATTGTAACTTGTAGTTCGCCTACGTTGGAACCCGATGAGTTTAGACAACTTACTAAAGAGATTGGATTCAAATTGGGGGCCCTGATCAGTAACGATTACTGAAGGTACTCCGTAACGAATGATCCAATGGGAGTAGAGAGCTGAAGTTACCGTTTCAGTTGTGATATCCGAGACTAGGATGGCTTCCACCCAGCGAGGATATGACCCAATATAATGGATGGACACAAATCATAATAGGCTTTGTCGGAAATTAAACAATAATGTCAAAATGAATCTCGAAAAGTAGTGAAATCTCTGAAAAATAGTGAAATAATTACCCGAAGGTGAGACTTTAACTTTTAAGCAAAACCAAGAATTTCTGTGCAATTTGTCGTACATCCTTCTTAATGGCTAGCCTAATTACTTTATCAGTAAGGAGTTTGACAGAACTGTGGATTCCTGGATAAATTATGAAAACTGTCAAGGACAGCTTGATGAAAATGCTTTGGAATAAATGGGCGAATAGTGTAGTTACTCGAGGCAACGAAGCACTCAACCTCGCAACTAAGACGGATCAGAATTCAGTTTTTGCATTCGCTTCCAAAAAATAATTGTAAAAAATGTATCTACTTTGCATCTTTACAAACCGGAAATCGCATTCAGCCAAACATGCATTCAAAAAATGCATTTTTTGAAGTCGCTTTAAGATAATTAAACAACTTTGTTAATAAGACTCAGAATTTTTTCAATCCGGGTTCCCAGGAGTTTTGGGGTTAATATTCATTAACATAATTAAGAAAAAACAATGAGATTCTGAAGGTTAATTTATTTACCATAAAAATATCACTTAAAATGCTCCAAGAATTCAAATTATATTAAAAAAGTTCATTAATAGTTTATTCACACTCAATATATTTAATTTTATATAAAATTTATTCGCAAAAGAAATTAAATAAAATGTTTATAAATTGTTCAATATTCACATTAAATTATTCAATATTCACATTTAATAAAATGTTCGCTAACAAAATTAAATAAAAATGCCTAAAAATTATTTATTATTCACCTGAATCTCTGGTAGCTAATTGCCCGCAAAAAAAATAAATTTGGTTAATTCTTGATAATCGCCAAAATAGAAGTTCTTCTCTCTATGAAGATCGCGTTGATAAGAGATATAAAAACAAATCGAATTTGACAGCATAAAATATTTCACAGAAAATTAGTAGGATTCAACGACAGTCTCGTTTAATCACAAGAGTGACCTCTACATATAGGCTAGCTAACCTATTTTTAGCGCGTACACATTTAAGCCAACTTGCTATAAAATTTCTCTGAGCTAAAAGGTTCAGAACCATAATAAATTTCGAACTATCATCACAACAAAGCAATACTAAGTGAGTTATGAATTTAAATTATATAATTATAAATAAATTAATTAATTCTAACTAAAGCTATTTTTTTTTTCTTTTAGGAAAGGCGGTTGAACCGCTGGCTAGAGTATGGACTTTTATATTTTGGCTGTAAATCGCTGAATTAGGATGACATCAGATGAGTATGATTTTAATATTCCATTTTCACCAAAGGGGTTTTAGCTTCCATCCTCGAATCCAGCATCCACGACCATACTCCAACTATCTAGTGCACCGGAACCTTTATCTTGACATTGATGTCATTCCCATGAATGTCAATCAAACCTTATGTTATAATGTTTTAGAAACTAACGTCAAAACTTCAAAAGCTGTTTGGAATTGTTGATTCTAGTTAAATCATGTGAGGAGGAAAGAAATCGAACTCATATCAAATACAATCCAACTCTAAGTTTACTTTACCTCATTAATTAATAACTTTAATTTTTAAATATGTTACTAAATATCAAATTCTTCATCAAGTGACACATCGCTAGTCTGTTCATTTTCTTCATTATCAACAGACGTATTTGTAACTTCCTCATCTAAGGCGTTTCTCTGTGCCGCGATAAAATTTTCTACGGAATATCTTTAAGTATTGTTACAAGTTGAGCCTTCACAAATTTTACAGGCAAGATTACAAGGGAGGTCGGGCTTCTTGCAACTACAGGACAACAGATTACAATCTCCTGCGCATCCATAGAATATCAGTTCCATAATATTATTGGGCGCAGGTTTTTTGTCATTTCTACAGGGACGAGTGTGTTGCCTTCCTTTTCCACACCCATTCCGTTGGGTCCATGATCAGCTGGTCTCCATACAGCCAATCTTGCACTTGAAAATAAACCTTCTGTAGATGTTGTAGAATGGCGTCTACTGTGGGGATTTTTCCAAAATCTACTCCACCCTTTAGAGAGGTTTTTAAGTACATTCTGTACCTGTACATATATAGTGACTGATCCCATTTTGGCTTGTACGGGTCAGGAACATTCAGCTTCCTGAATGACAGTGGAGCACTGTTCACTGCCAGGATTAGCTGCGGCCCGTTTTAAAAAAAATTTTCGCTTGACCTAGTTTTTCCCTGGTATATCACGTTGCTGAAACGGTATCGCACCCCATTATTGCATGGAGTAACAAAATATTATTCGCAACTAGTGGAATATGAGATAAGCTAAGTGAAGAATATACTTCTTCTGGTCTGGATGACTACCTTTTTGGTAACGTCCCTGGGTTCTTTTAGAGCTGTCGTTACTATCAGCATCCGCTAAAGTGGTCTGAAACTATCCCGACTGGGGTCAGTTTGGACCGGAGTATTTCAATAATCTTATTTTTATTCTTTTTATTTTGTAAGAACTTATCCTGTTGGATTTGTAACGCCACACTCTCGCTAAAATAGACGTTTGCTGAACTTCCCCGATTACGCGCGGCGGTTTTTTTTTCAGATTCTTTAGTACTGAAGGTTTGGTAACCATAAAAAATTTCTATCAAAATATACTTTAAGTAATTGTTAACGCTTCATTAATTTTCCTATAAAAAAAATGAAAAGCATTATTACTAGGGATTGCAATCCCGGGATTTTTTACTTGACCAATCACGGGATTCGTGAAGCAAAAAATCCCGGGATTGCAATACCTAATTACTACTAACAATACTTACTATATCTATGTTGATCCACCGGTGACATCTTCTGCTGCTATAAGATCCATTGCATCAGGCTGTCAGAAGAAAAAAGCTAATAATAATCTTATTAGTTTTCTTATTAGTAAAATATTTTCCTACCTTGTTAAAAGTATTTTCGTTTTGTTGTTATTTTAATTCTAATTCTGACATGGAGCCACATCAATCAGTTGAGTTTTCGTTCTCACCACATACGAAAATTTGGCGTATTTTTAAATCGATAAAGTAGTTTTTTTTAGCACTAATTAGTGCAGTGTTGAATAAATGTGGCTCTGTTGTAAGTGAAAGGTGTGATGCAATGGGCATTTATATTAGTTTTTATTCTAGAATCTTTCTCTTATTGTAATTAGACTTAAAATAAAAAGGTCTTGCCTTTCAGGGCTAGCCTAGTTTCTTTATATTAAATTTGGTTGGTTGAAAATAATGTGAATTTCTTGTGAAAAAAATATTATATTTTATCTACACTCTAAAAAAAAATAGTGTAAATTTACCCTTATAATAGGAGGCAACTGAATGCCTCCTATTATAAAGGTAAATTTACAACAGTGCGTAAAGTAAAAAAATTACACATTTTGTCGTAATACAAAAGTTCATATAAGTAGGCATTATTACACAAAAACAATTAAATATAAGGCATATTCGTTGTATGTTTACATATATTTTGATGGAAATCTACAACAAATTGTGTGAATATACATACAAAACCACAACAATTGTGTAAATTTACATCGAGTGATGTAAATTTAAAACCTGTTTGACAGAATTTTACACACAAAAATGAGTATATTTCCGCAAGCATGCTCAATTTTAATCCATTATTTAACCCAAAATCTGTGTAAAATTACATACAACAAAAAGTATTGATAGCCGCCATTATGCAGGGCAACCGCATAATGGGTTACGGTCTTACATATATAAATATAACTCTTTAAAATTTTTAGTTGAGAAAATAATAATACAATAGTAAGCTTTCTTTTTGTTAATGATATTTGATTTGGCATTTTCAATAGTTTTTTTTTGTTAAAAAATGAAGATGTTAAAGCTAACGAAATATATGTTGGAAAATGAAAAACATTGTGTATAATCAGTAACAGATTTTTCTTTAAAAAAGATCTTTACTACTAACAACATCTATTGTGTTAAAAAATTGAATTGAATGTGCATCACTTAAACAATAGTAAATATAGCATTGCCATCATGATTGTCTTCAACCTTCCTTCAGTGTTTCACGAGAAAACATCCATTACAAGTAACGTAGCAGCAATTCGGTTTATAAGAGCATGCCAAGTTGTGTATATCCTAAACATATCCGGTTTCTTTACACTACAAGAAAATTGCTGGCAGTATTTTAACAATGGTATATTAAATATTTATTATTTAAAAATATAATTCATATTCAAACTTTAACAAAAAAATTTTAAATTTAGTTTAATTGTACTTAAAACTATATCAATTCATATTGACAATATATAATTCAAATTGATCAATCGGTTTTAGCCAATCTTAAAATTAAATTATTGATTTTTGAATTGTTATTAATATGGTTTTTTGAGCCTCTGCTTTTTTCAGAATAGTGCTTCAAAAAATAACGTACCATAAATTCCATGGTTTGTGATATTTGTTTTGGGTACAATATATTAAAGTTGTAATAAAACGCAATAATTATTGCTAGCATATCTAAAATATTCATATTTTTATACTCGCCAACCAAAATACGTTCTATAAATAGGTAAACAGATTCTTCATCCTCCAGAATAGTTGTTTCTGGAAAATTAATAAAGTATTTAATTCAAATTTATGTAGATACATTAAAATGAATGGTTGGAATTATATACTTAGCACGGCTGCCCATGGTGTATTTGATGCACATTCTTGTTTTATTTCGTCTAAAGTAGTACCAAACTATAAATAGTAAGAAAATACGAATTGAATACAATTTGTAAATATGTAGACCATAAAACTTACATCGAAATATTTATACAGATATGTAGAATCTTCATTGAAATATATAAAAAGGCATTTAATAATGGCTGAGCAATCGGTTTTTTCTTTTATATTCTGCATAATGTCCTTTTTTTTACTTGAATTTAAAAATTTTAAAATAGTACTTTTCTGTGATTCGAATGTTGATTTTAGTTTTGTAACATCAAAAGACATCAACTCTTTAAAATGTATATATACTCCTTCTTTATCAAAAAGAAACGGCCATTCATTTTGAATTTCCTGCATTGTTGGAATAGCATTCCGATTATTTAGGAATTTTCTTTGAACAGCAAAGCTGTCTTTCATAAACTGATGTATAATACCGCGTTCATCAGGTGTTATATAACCTTTCTTATGTATGTTTTGTAGATATTTTTTTTTTGATTTTATAGTATCAACACTTTCGCCGTTTGGTAAACAGCTTGGTTGCCAGTTCGAGCATGTTTCTTTTAGAACACATGCCTTTTTACGTTGGTTAACAGGTATATCTGATTCGAGATGCGTTAAAGTTCGCTTAGGAGAACGATTCAAGAAGCTGTTTCGGTTTTTCATAATAGTTATTAAAGGTAACGGGATAGTGGAGATAATGTTTTTTTCATTATCCCTTTGAAGCATCGAATCAGGAAACTTAGAAGCCATTTGCTGGGCTATAGCTCGGATAATTGACATGGGTATAAATTGAGAAACGATTCGCAATTCGTCTACCAGCAAATTTCCCAAGCAATTTAAACGTTTTCCCAGATTTTGTTTATTTTGAAGCATTAACATTATATCGCTTGGTATTTTTTCCCATGGTATGTTGAAGCGGGAAAAAAGCAACGCATTTGAACAATGTATCGATGATGTTGGTGTACTAGCAATTGTCATTGTATCACAGTCGCCACTAACCGTTGTTTGATCGTTTTCGGCTTCTACCTGTGGTAATTCTGCATTTTCAACAAGAAAATTTGGTTGTATATTTTCGAAATCATTTAAACTTGACGTTGGTTCGATGTTAAATGTAGATATAGTAGGTATTTGTATTTGAGGCATCCACTCTTGCTCTTCTCTAAGTAATAAAAAAACTGCGTTTTCCTCCATGTAATATTGAAGTACCTCATCATCACAAATTTCAGTACCATCTACTTCTAAAACAAGTTTAATTCCATATAACCCGCAATTATTAGCTGAAATTATTTATTTATTAAAATTTTATTTACTTTTTGAATTACTATTTATGCTTATAAATTATTATATTTTCAAGTGTTCACATACCCTTTGCAATTGCATGTGTGATAGGAGGTTTGGTAAAAAAATTTTTTTTTCTACTCTACTGCAGCCCCAAATTTTGATTGGGTAACTCTTATCCATCTTTTAAAATGTTTTTGTTATATAGTTTGTTATAAATCTATAGTATCTTATTTATATATAAACTTATTATTAGATATCAATAATTTAAATATTTTGTAACATGACCATTTTAAATTTTTTTAAAATAGAGCATTGACTTAATAGCTATTTATGTACCAAGGGCGTTATGCTGGTTATTACGCTTGGAAAGCGACATAATCCATTCTGCCAGTGTTGCATAAAAAAATCTTTACTTAATAAGAAATTTAATTTTAAGTTAACAATTTAATTTTTTTCTATATTGCTATGCAAGAAATACAAATGTATCCTAGTATGCAATGAAAATAAATAGTTTGAAATTTGTATTATTTAATGTATGTTAATTTCTAAAATTTGTTTTAATTTGAAGGTTTTTTTTATAATATTAAAAATTTAATTAAAACCAAACTAAAATAATATATGAATATCATTATTATTCAAGAAAATGATCATCAATAAAAGAACACAAAGGAGAGTAATAAAATGTTTTATTTCGTTTTAAAATGTTTAACGGCTTTTTTATTAACAGTTTTTCAATCGGACATATTGAGTAGGATCCATCCTCGGTATAACTTTCATATAGAATGTTCGGTTCGTTGTACCACATTTTAAGTGTTGTACCGTAAAAAATAGCCTTTTCGTACGAATTATTCAGAAAAATTGCTTTAATGTTTAAAATTTCTATATTTCCAAGTTCATCACAATTAATTAAAATAAATTTGTTTTCGTTATAAATTATGTTCAGGAAAGTAATTTCTTTTGTTACAAAGCAAAATTCGTCGGGTATGCTTATGTTGAACATAAATGGAGACAAATTTTTTACATCATCACAACTAATATTTATTTTGAATCTATCTTTGAATAGAGTAGCTTGCATTAATTGATGGTTATCAGCCAATGTCAAAGTTATATTCTTAAAACTTTTTGCCATTTTACATGAAGTTTTAAAGAACTTGTTTTTCTGTTCAAAAAACATGGTCCGCAAATTTTTAAGCGGTCCAAACTTTAGAATTAACTCTGGGTAATGCGATATGTAATGATGCTTAGGTCGCAGTTTTAATGAAGGAAAGCATTCTTTTCGGTATTCAAAGTAAAGATCTATAAAATATGCAAGCAAAGCCACCTGACTCTTTGATATTTCAGCTGAACATATTAATCGACACATTTCTATCATTGCAGACAGAAATTTCCATACTTTATTATTGTAATCTGTAACATGCTTCAAAAATACTAGTGGCATTAATACTAATGTATGCCATACTTCATCAGCTTTTCCTGGAATTTTTTTCATCTTGATGTCAAATTTTGGAAATGATAGAGATAGTTTAAATAGTTTTCGTAAAGAAGCAAGTGAAACATTAATGACATCAAAAGAAATTATATTTGATTTTGAGAAATATTCTAGTACCTGCATCAAATCATATGGTATAATTCCTTCAAAAAGGTCGTGCGATATACAAGGTGGAAGACCAGGATTACATATATGAAAATGTTGTAGCTGATTTAAAATAGAATCGTGTTTAACTCCGTTTGCCAGTTCATCATCAACTGCGGATGCAACATCATTTGTGTGACTTTCTACAGTTCTCAAACCTTTCGGGTTTAAATCATATTCAAGTAAACAATTTCGCGTATAATAGCACCATCGGCATAGAAATTTCGATGTACTAAAATTTTCCGTAAACCCACCTATTTGATGACAACCTAAATTATCACCAGTCATGGCATATACACTTCCATAAATATGCGTACTTGATTCAGTAAAAGAATCGTAAACGATAATACCATCATTTTCCAATGTAATGAGATCATTTATTAAAGGTTTCAGAACTTTGTCGAATCCAAAAGATTTTATAAATTTTTCTTTACATAATAAAACTAATTGAATATTATGAATTTGTGTTCGGTATTTACGATTCAGGTTTCCGACTACAAAATAAACGCCGATTAGTTTATGCTTTGCTTTAGATGATCCGAGAGGATTGCATATCTCAAAAGCATCTTGAAATAAAATTAGTTCCAAGTTGGGCGATTTACATTGAAAAAATTGGTTTTGCTTATGCACAGATCCATCATTGTAGTCCCTAAAAATATCGTGCGATGTTTTTTTCTTTTCAGTAATTAATTTGCAAAATAAAGGGTCTGCAAACAAAGATTTAATTGATTCAATTATGGGTACATAGTGAAAGAAGCAATTATTATAATAATTATCTAATCCTAAAACCACTTGTTGTGGTTTAATGTATGGAAACATTTTTCGTATATATTCTACCCGTTTATATTTAGAACTAAAGGTATTAAGATCTTTTAGTAAATTTTCAACAAACAAATTATTCTCATAATGCGAAATATTAAGATTTTGAAAACTTTCTTTTTGATTTAACATTTCCAAATCAAGTATTGAAAATAATTCATCATATAAAAACTGTAGTGCTACGTCAGACACTCTCAATTTAAATTTAAGTTTTGCAAACAAATCCTCAAACGTATTTTGTCGAACATGACAAATATTATCATTAGGTGTAACATTTTCTGAAGTAGTTTGCACTTTTTCTAAGTTTACTATAACCTGACTTTTTGTTTTATATAAACTATCACAAAATTTCAATGAGACATGAGTTTTATGATTACGAAATACATGTGATTTAAATGACGACCGATTTGTGAATTTTTGGGAACACTGAGTCAATGGACATTCAATTTTATTGTTGTCGTCTATATGCCTAGCTAAATGTAACATCACTTTTTTTACTTCGTTAGAACTGAAGTAACACTTACCAACACAACATTTATAAACACGTATTTTTTTTGCATTTAAATAATTTTTTTTAACACTGGGGTGGATCCTAAAACAATGCGATTGAAAATTACGGTATTTGTAAAATTTCTTATTGCAGTTTTGCTCTAAGCAAACGAATTGTACATTATTTGTATTTCTGTGTTTGTACAAATGCTTATTATAAATTTCAATAAAACTAAAACTACAATTACAAAAGTAACACTTAAACATTTTAAATTAAACTATAAACTAAATAAACTAAAAAACACTTTGAATTTTGTTTGATCTTATACCTTAGTCTTACAACACGTTTTTACAAATGACACAAAGAATAGAAATAAACAAAATATTACACAGGTATAAACTGTACGGTTTATTTTTACAACGAATGTTGCGTTTTTACGTTTTAATGTTTAAATTTACGTAGCTAGACGGATGCAGAACACAAACAAAATGAATAACACAACTTTGGATGTACTAGATGGACAAGTTAACGTAAAAAAACATAAGTTATCGCAATATTACACATTTGTTCGAATATTTAAACTTATGATTTTTAGATACGAATCTATGGTTTAAGATTAAACCTCGGTTAGAAAATTACACAAAAAACTATGCTAATTTATTATTATTATTACGGTAACTTTACAACTCATTTTTTCTATTTTTTAGAGTGTATATAAAAATTGTTAATAAATGTAATGATAATGCATTTTTAATCGTGTACAGCATTGAAGAATAACATCATGCTGGCATATATCGGCCATCTTGTGTGAAAATCCAATTTTAAATCATTCCAAAGGAATTCCATGCCTTCGATCATCGTGTGCAGTGTTTTCATTATTTATATTTAGCTGGATTATTATAAAATTTGCATTATAGTGATACAATATTATTCTTGATACAATTTCAACATTTTCATCGAACCAACGCCTGGTAGGCATAATATGCTGTATTGAATTGTGCTTGTTATGCGAATATAATTTCAACATTGTCATCGAAACTACGCCTAGAAAGGCATAATTTGCTATTATGAATTGTGCTTGGTAGGCAAATATAATTACAACATTTTTATCGAACCTTCGCCTGACAGAATATGCTATATTGAGTTGTGCTTGTTAGGCGAATATAACCTCAACATTGTCATCGACACTACGTCTAGATAGGCATAATATATTATATTTGAATTGTGCTTGTTAGGCCAATATAATTTCAACAGTTTTCATCGAGCCTACGCCTAGTAAGCAGAATTTATTCCATGAATTGTGCTTGTGAAATAATATTATATTTGTATAAATATATTTTTCATCGGATGCCTGTTCAGGCAAATCATAATAACAACCATCAAACAGTCCACTGATAACCTTGGAGGCCGCTCTAGTAATTATCCATAATCGCCGAAAATGTTTATCCGATTGTCCATCTGAATCAGTGAATCAGTAATCCTCCGTCAGGAACAAAAATAGTCCTATCAGGATCACAAATATTCGTGGTGGTTTTTTGGAACAATGAATACAAATCGGACTTTGTATTCTTCAGCATTCCAAAACTATTGAAGTATACTTGAGGGAACGGAGACAACTCCCACTTGAAGTAGTCCATCATTTCTTCATCACTTTTTTTTAATGCCCGTATTCTCTGAAAGAGAACGTCGGGGTCAATTTCCGGTTGTGCCCAGGTTCCAGTGCACCAGGTGTTCGAAGGACGTTTTCGATGTGAACTTTGGAATCCGTGCCAAAAAAAACACCCCTAACGATTTTCGGTTTGGTTTGGGCGATCGTGTCTGGAAAACCCTCGGATATGACGTCCGCTCCAGGTTCTGGTGCACCTGGTGTTTGGGAGATCGTTTTGGACGTGAAATTTAGATTCAACGCCCCAAAAAACGCCCACACAACGATTTTTGATGTGTATTTTGCGATCTTGTCAGGAAAACTCTTGTAGATGACGTCCATGTACAGGTTCCGGCACATCAGTTATCTGAAAGTGTTCGCCGATGTCATATTTGAATTCAGCAACCCAAAAACTCCCGGGCGGCGAGTTTCTGTCCTTCAACGCATGAATTTTAGGAGAGTCCTCGATGACTTTCATCAGTGATCCTGAGCTCAAGGTCACCTGTGGGTCAAGTTAAACATCATAATCGTGATCAGCGATCACGAGCCATTTGAGCCAATTCTGAGTCTTATTAACAAAGTTATTTAATTTTCTTAAAGCGACTTCAAAAAATGCATTTATTGAATGCATTTTTGACTGCAGCAATGCAATTTCCGGTTTGTATAAGATACAAAGTAGATACATTTTTATAAATAATTTTTGGAAGCGCATGCAAAAAACCGTATTCCGATCCGTCTTCGAACTTAGTGCAAAAAATTCTGAGATTTTTGCTGTTTTACTAACTAAGTAACTAACTTTGGCTAAGTGAAGTATCTCATAAAAGAATTTTTGGAACATTGTCCTATCGACTGGCATTTTGAGCGTGGCTAGTGTCCACTAGTTCATCAATTTCGAGCATCAGAAATCGTAAGGAAAATTCTCTGGAGCTAATATTCGCTGATCACGCAAAAGTTTGTCGGCAACTACATTATCGATTTCAGAGATATGGCGAATATTAGTTATGAGTTGACTTGTGTAACGAAGTAGCCTGGTGCTCGACGAAGCAGTTGGATAATTCCCTGATACATCAAATTTGCATTGGCTGAGACCTTCATAGTTATTTTTCGTTTCCTTAAACTCAAACCGTGATTGTCATCTACAATAGTTTTCGTAAAACAGGGATTGCCCTAAAACAGTTGTGTAATATTTTCCAGTCTGATTTCCTATATTCAGTTTATATTCGTCAATCACTATAAAAATTAACATGGAACAGTTATATAATATCATCGATTCATAATTTCACTATGTTCATGTATAGATCTTACAATCAGTATTCTGCTATAAATTGATTGTAGTCTCCAATTTCAGTGCCTGTTGGTTGTAATAAATCCTTAGTGGATACATTGGTAAATGTAATTTCCTAAATATGTTTCATGGTAGTTTTCTCTGCTTAAATTAGCGATCACTCTCTTTTTTAGTACACCTATTTTTCGAACGAGATTGTTTAGTGGACGTCCTTATTTTAGTTTATTGATTTGAGATGTAAAATCGTTTTATTTTGCTTATAAATACGCCCATTTTTCGTATAGAGGTCTCTTAGTCGATGGTGACTTTTAGTTTTGACTTCTATCCTACCAGGGATTGATTGTGATTTGTAGAAATCTGCTGCTTGCAAGTTTTTTACGGTGAAAAAGGACAAAGAAGTCAAACAAAATAGCGGCAGAAGGTATTTGCCTTGGCTCTGGAAGATTTGGAGAGCCACACCCAGGAATGGTATTGATGTTTTTTTTTTATCGAGAGGTAATGTAGAGTGGATATTGTTAATAATATATGGTATAAAACAAATGAAGTTTGTCATTTTATTCGAACTAAAATCTGTGATACACATTAAATGAAATTGTTGCGTTAGAAATCAAATAACTTTTACCTTTTTTCCTTTACATAAAGTCTCTGATATATACTAAATTATTTTTTTTTAAGTAATATTAAAATAATGCTGATATTGAATTTAAAGATAAAAAGATTTTGAAATGTTATTTTTTAAAATAACAGCATTATTAGTAATTAATTTTGGTTTGTATTTATGTTTTAATTAAGAATGGCAACATTTGGGTTAATATTGGGTCAATATACAACAGTTGTATAGTTGCGTGTATGGGCGTGTATGTCTCCCGTTATGCGTGCATGTGTGTAGGTGTGCGGGCGAATGTGTGTTTATGGATATGCAGGTGTGGGTATGTATGAGCGAGGGAATTCGGTGCATGCGCGTGTGTCTGTCAGAACCCATTGGTACCAGAAATGCTTGTATAAAATCTGAATTCCGAGACTATGTATAGTAATGCCGAAATTTAAGTAAATTGTTCTCATTGACCATGGGTGAACCTGATTGGGGTACGTGTTCACATTTTGAAATAACTTTTGGCTAATTGGTCCTTCGCGGTGATAGGAAAAATTATTTATATTACGAACAAACAGCATCACAGGCAGGTCAGAAGATATAACGTTAGTGTATTGACTGCCCTAATTTGTGTATAACCAACAATGTGCAATGTCCGTGATAATCTAGAAACCACATGAAACTCGAGGTTAAATGTTAAAATGCGCTTCATCATCGGAAGTGTGCCTCATTAGCAACATAAATTAAATCAAAATTTCGGCCACAAGTATGATGAATGGTAAAATTTTGATTAAATCAATTTAATAATGAATCAAATACGTATTTAAAAGCTAACTAAATTTGTCCACAGTTAATTGAAATGTTATGGTTACTTAAACTTAATTTAAATTATACAAACTTTTTAATCCAAAGTGATTGAGTAATGAAGACTGGTTTTATATCGTTACTATAATTCGGGGCAGCTTCTCATTTGATAAAGCATACATCATATTATCTTTGGGGTATGAGTGTAAGAATGTAGTAGTTGATGAGTGGATTGGTGTGAGTGTGTGTATGGGCATGGTTGATGGTGTACAAGTGTGTGTAAGTGTGGGTGTGTGTGCATGTGGGTGAGAGTGCGCGGGTGAATGTGGAGTGAGAGTGTGAAATAGAGTGTTGAAGTAGAGGGTTGGAAGTGGTGATCGTGGTTCTTTCATAAATGGGGGTCGCCATAGTCTAGCTAATTCACTTGCCCTTTTCTTTATCCGTTATTACCTCATGTTACGCGCACATTACCGTAATTCGTGCTGAAGTAGCAGGTGTTCTTCACTCGATAGCATAGGCTGCCGCTAGTCTGGGACAAAACAATAATCTCGCTAGGTACGCGACCTGCTATGCCACTTCGTAGTTATGCAACGAAGAAGCGCTTCACTACACTTGATATTTTTTTTATTTTTTTTTTTTATAAAATGTGTTGTGTAGTAGGAATTACAATATGTGTCACAATAACACATAAAAACCTTTTAAGACCAAGGTCCCACAACAACATACGTTCAAAGATCTTGATGGACATAAATCTTTTTTTTTGTGTTTTTTAGATTTTTGATTAAAGAAGAATTAACTAAACAAAAAATCCTATCACTGACAAAATATGACATACTGAAAGTAAATTAAAAAGTAAATAGCAAATTTTTACAAAAATTTGATGAAACAAAACAAAACTGTAGTTGCCAATAATACAGCCGGTTGCATATTCCTTGATCCTGTGACGCTCTGTCTTTCTTGAAGATTAAAGCTCACATATAGTTATATAAAGGCTCGTTTCCTCAAGGAAGCAATAGCGTCTCATCATCAAGGATTATTTCACAGCTAAGATTGGGGGTGCTACCGTTGACTGAATAAAGTTCATCCGCCACCAGCCCTAAGATGTAACCTTGGCTAGTGATATCTCACTGCTATTGCCAGTGGTAAGTGATATCTCACGTTAACTCGTATGTCAATAGCAGGGACTGAAGTTCGCGGGGTTGTCACACCCGTAGATCAAATGTAAAAAAATTTTCAAAAACATAAAAACTGATCCCTCCATGCGGATAATGGCCGGATTCTGCAACAAAGCGTAGATGAATTGCTTAAAATAGGTAAAGAGCGTTAAGGTTCGACATTCGAGGAAAAACCGGAAATCTTTGATAGCAGAATAAGCTATCAGGAGCTCATGATCATGAGTGCTGTATTTCTGTTGTGGCTCATCTGACTTATCTTTAAAAAACTTTGTTGAACAACGACATCGAGTGCTATATCGATAGCGTCGAGAATCACGGTAAGTGTGGGGGATGGTCAAGAGTTTTCGCCTCACTGAGTTGCCGTTTACAAAGGTCGAAAGTTTGAGTGTCATCTTCGTAGCATTGGCTGACCCGTTTGTTATTATTTTTTTTTCTTTATAGAAATTCGTTGAGTGTGACTTGAATATGAAGCAGAAATTGATCATACCAAGGAAGCAACGGAGTTGTTTAAACGTTTCGTAGCGTTCGTAGCAGTTTATGGCCTTAACGCATCCAAGTGTTGCCTTGATTCGCATCAATATGATGTCCAAAGAAGTCAACGATAGTTTTAGCAAAGTTGCATTTATCAACGTTTGAGGTGCTTCTCAAAGGTATCCGAAGCAATGAGAAAGTCATCTATATAGATGAAAACAAATTTAAGGTCTCGTATAAGGGAATGCATGAATCGTTTCAAATATTGCGCAATCCGAAGTCATTCGAACGAATTCAAAGAGTCCCAACGGAGTAGAGATTTCTATTTTAGCAATATCGCGTTTGTCAATAGGAATCTGATGATTTATTTATCAGGAGTAGTAACATTATTAAGAGTAAGGTCCCCACTCCTCATTCTCTAATATCATATTTTTAAAATCACAATAAATATATTTCATTAAATATATTTTTTGGAAACTTTTCTCTTTTTCCACCGGGCGTAGAACTATTTTTTTTATTAGATGGAATTACAATGATCGAATATAAAATATGTATAACACAATGCAGTGCGTAAGTAAATTTTTCTTTTTATTTGTTGAAACTGGAAGTTATCGCTACAGAGTCAACCCTGAGATATTTTTCACTATTTAGGATCAGAAAATGAAACGGTTATCGGTAGTTAATTTCAGTTAAAAATAAATTTTACGTCGTACGGTTACAAATCGGTTTAAAGCTGGACTAATTTTAATAAGATTTTAGCTGTGCTGATAATGTTTCCACCTAGCTTTCCATGTCCCTTACATTCTTCAAATCATTAATTTAGTTTCAAAATATGTTGGTGAACTTCATTAAAAAGTTAAAATATTAATATAATCGTTTGTTCTTATAATTGAACTCATAAAAATAACCAATAAATTCAACAAAACCAACAATATGAACTGTTTGTCAATAGTATCCATGTAGTTTTTAGAAAATACAGAAGATGAAATTCATAACATTTTGTGTAAAGAATCTTTTATTTATTTTATTATCTCTAAAATAGTTGAATGTCAATAAATATTTTTTTTTATTATACGTAAAACATAACAGAGGGTGTATATTTGTAGAATAAAAACAAAAAAAAATATTTTATGTTTGTTTTCCATAACATCAGAAGATATTGTTAGCTTGGGATTTGTTAGTATATAATTCTTGTTTGCTTATTCATTAATGGTGATAATATTTAGAATTTATTATTCTCGATGATTAAGAGATGGGCAATCTTTGATATTAAGAGATGGGCGATCTATCTTCGACATATGGTCTGGCTTTTTACCAGACTTAGTTTTATGGGGAAAATTTGCCAAATTCTTTCAACACTGCTTGTGTACTACTTAGTATCGAAGGAACACTTTCACTTCATTGTTTGAAATTTTTCTTCGACAGAGATACACTTTTTTTTCATGAACTCGTTGATTCATTACACGAAAACGAATTTCTAAAAAATTTGTGGTAACTAAGCGGTAGAAAGGTTAAACGAGTTTGAACCCTTTTGAACTTCTAATTCTTATAACCTATTCCGAATTCCTGTGGTTCATCGTAGGTATTTATTCTACAGTATCGATAGCTAATGACGTAATTCTTAAACTTCAAAACAGTTTTACTTTATTCATTCAAAATGAATCAATAAACTGCTAATAAAAATAAATATCCTCAAAAAATATTATTTTTAACAATTTGATTTTCAATCAAAATTACAAATTTCAATATCAAAGCATATTAACTTTTCTTACATAACTTCTAAGAAACGTGTTACTGTCAATTTCAATTTATTATTTCAAATTAGCAAACGGAAAGAATTATCCTAACGTCAAATGTCATTGATACGACATATTGGTGTTGAGTGATACACTGTTGTAGTTAGACGGCTTGACATGATAAAATTTTGTAAAAAGGAAACACAAAATATTTAATAATGAACTGAATTGATGGTTTTATTTGTCACAAAATGATAAATAAATAGAAAATATGAAAGACATATTTCCTATAAATAGTGCCAAAATTGAAAATACTTATAATATTAAAAAAAACAAACAACAGGTGACTGAAGCTAAAAGGGAAGAATCAAATCATTTATCAGCATAGCCGAAAGGTATTAACATATACATAAAATACATAAATCATAATTTAGTACGATTTTTTTTTTGCTTTTGCTTGTGATACCTTGTGATACCTTGTAAATTTAAGGATAAGCTGCTGATTGTCGTTGTTATAATTTAACCTGCCCTAAACTCTAGTTTTTGTTAAATTTTGAAGCTCTATAAATCGAAATCAGCAGTTAAATTTATGTTTTTTCTTGGTTAGGTGTGCTGGGTAGCCAACAGTACTTTAGCATGACAAACTAACCTATATTTGGGCAACATTTTTAAACAAATTAAATACTTCGAAAAAATTAATTGTTTATCAGAACTTTAATTTAATGTTCCAAACAAATAGGTCCTCAAAGCACTCACCCTCCCTCTACCCCAACCGCCTTGTTCAATATTTTCCAGAAACTAATAAGCTTATTGCTGAATCAATTCACAATGGTCAGAAGAATTATATAAATTTTCCAACTTCTCTTATTCATTTAGAGATAATTCAAGAAGGGGTCCTGACAGAAAGCTGTTGGTTGACACTCTTCTTCTTCTTTGATTACTTGTCAATAAACTGGAGCAAACTGAACTTTTATTACTTAGAATAAAATTAAAATTCAAATTCGCAAGCATGTTTTGGATGCTGGGGAAGCAGTGCTTCCCTTTTAAAAAAGCCATTATATTTTTATTAAAAAACTGAAAGGGAAATTTATCAATGGTTGAAATTCAAGGAACAAGATTGATTTTCAAAGTAATTTGATTTTATAGAAACAAAAACATGTAATTTTTGTTGTCTTTAATTTCATCACACTTAAGCTATTGATGGTCATGGTGTAATGCGTATGTATCACGCATTGATTTGGTTAGTTGCGGTAAAGTTCCCGATTTATTCAATGTCTGTTTTCTCATAATTCACAATTTTGCTTACCATACGTAGTTCATAATAGTTTCTCATTCATCCACAATTTATAGTCATATTTTCATATAGTTTCCGTTACATAAATTTGTTCTTAGCATAAAACCTTTAACAATAATATTTCCTTTACAATCCCCTATTATTGACTCACACTGCGTTTTCACCCGCATTACTTTACCATACTACTAAAATTTGAATTCTCCGGACACTAACCGTACTTGCTCAACAAAATTTTCAAACCTCAAACAGCTGTGCATATTTGTCCAATCGTCGCAATAGAAAAAATTATTATCCTACAATCAGTTTTGTATTCGATTTCTTATATGGTTATTTTTATCAGTTTATCTTTCCGTTATAGATCTACATGTTTACTGTAATACTATTGTAAGCTATTATTTCGTAACCCATAAACATCATAAGATAGGTTAAACTTACGTTTTATTCATTTTCGCTTAAATTGACATCTAGAGATTACCGCCAGCATATTTTTTCAATTTTTTTTTTGACAAAAATTTTGCAAAAAAAGCATGGGTTAACCCCTTTACCTGTTTTTTTAGCGAAAAAAAAAAGTTGTCGCAAATCTTGGGGAATGGCATATAAACTGAAAGGTGGGTCCAAAACAATCCCCTACCTCAAGTTATAGCATAATTGGTAAGCGGGTTTAGCCACAGCACCAGCTTTGGTTTCAAATGTCAAATTTTTGGTTTTCAATTTATGGCCTGTTTAAGGTAGCAAACCTGGTATTTTGACTTATTTCGCTTAAATTGACATCTAGAGATTACCGCCAGCATATTTTTTCAATTTTTTTTTTGACAAAAATTTTGCAAAAAAAAGCATGGGTTAACCCCTTACCTGTTTTTTTAGCGAAAAAAAAAGTTGTCGCAAATCTTGGGGAATGGCATATAAACTGAAAGGTGGGTCCAAAACAATCCCCTACCTCAAGTTATAGCATAATTGGTAAGCGGGTTTAGCCACTGCACCAGCTTTGGTTTCAAATGTCAAATTTTTGGTTTTCAATTTATGGCCTGTTTAAGGTAGCAAACCTGGTATTTTGACTTATTTCGCCTAAATTGACATCTAGAGATTACCGCCAGCATATTTTTTCAATTTTTTTTTTGACAAAAATTTTGCAAAAAAAGCATGGGTTAACCCCTTACCTGTTTTTTAGCAAAAAAAAAGTTGTCGCAAATCTTGGGGAATGGCATATAAACTGAAAGGTGGGTCCAAAACAATCCCCTACCTCAAGTTATAGCATAATTGGTAAGCGGGTTTAGCCACAGCACCAGCTTTGGTTTCAAATGTAAAATTTTTGGTTTTCAATTTATGGCCTGTTTAAGGTAGCAAACCTGGTATTTTGACTTATTTCGCTTGAATTGACATCTAGAGATTACCGCCAGCATATTTTTTCAATTTTTTTTTTGACAAAAATTTTGCAAAAAAAGCATGGGTTAACCCCTTTACCTGTTTTTTTAGCGAAAAAAAAAAGTTGTCGCAAATCTTGGGGAATGGTATATAAACTGAAAGGTGGGTCCAAAACAATCCCCTACCTCAAGTTATAGCATAATTGGTAAGCGGGTTTAGCCACAGCACCAGCTTTGGTTTCAAATGTAAAATTTTTGGTTTTCAATTTATGGCCTGTTTAAGGTAGCAAACCTGGTATTTTGACTTATTTCGCTTAAATTGACATCTAGAGATTACCGCCAGCATATTTTTTCAATTTTTTTTTTGACAAAAATTTTGCAAAAAAAAGCATGGGTTAACCCCTTACCTGTTTTTTTAGCGAAAAAAAAAGTTGTCGCAAATCTTGGGGAATGGCATATAAACTGAAAGGTGGGTCCAAAACAATCCCCTACCTCAAGTTATAGCATAATTGGTAAGCGGGTTTAGCCACTGCACCAGCTTTGGTTTCAAATGTCAAATTTTTGGTTTTCAATTTATGGCCTGTTTAAGGTAGCAAACCTGGTATTTTGACTTATTTCGCCTAAATTGACATCTAGAGATTACCGCCAGCATATTTTTTCAATTTTTTTTTTGACAAAAATTTTGCAAAAAAAGCATGGGTTAACCCCTTACCTGTTTTTTAGCAAAAAAAAAGTTGTCGCAAATCTTGGGGAATGGCATATAAACTGAAAGGTGGGTCCAAAACAATCCCCTACCTCAAGTTATAGCATAATTGGTAAGCGGGTTTAGCCACAGCACCAGCTTTGGTTTCAAATGTAAAATTTTTGGTTTTCAATTTATGGCCTGTTTAAGGTAGCAAACCTGGTATTTTGACTTATTTCGCTTAAATTGACATCTAGAGATTACCGCCAGCATATTTTTTCAATTTTTTTTTTGACAAAAATTTTGCAAAAAAAGCATGGGTTAACCCCTTACCTGTTTTTTTAGCGAAAAAAAAAGTTGTCGCAAATCTTGGGGAATGGCATATAAACTGAAAGGTGGGTCCAAAACAATCCCCTACCTCAAGTTATAGCATAATTGGTAAGCGGGTTTAGCCACAGCACCAGCTTTGGTTTCAAATGTCAAATTTTTGGTTTTCAATTTATGGCCTGTTTAAGGTAGCAAACCTGGTATTTTGACTTATTTCGCTTAAATTGACATCTAGAGATTAACGCCAGCATATTTTTTCAATTTTTTTTTTGACAAAAATTTTGCAAAAAAAGCATGGGTTAACCCCTTACCTGTTTTTTTAGCGAAAAAAAAAGTTGTCGCAAATCTTGGGGAATGGCATATAAACTGAAAGGTGGGTCCAAAACAATCCCCTACCTCAAGTTATAGCATAATTGGTAAGCGGGTTTAGCCACAGCACCAGCTTTGGTTTCAAATGTCAAATTTTTGGTTTTCAATTTATGGCCTGTTTAAGGTAGCAAACCTGGTATTTTGACTTATTTCGCTTAAATTGACATCTAGAGATTACCGCCAGCATATTTTTTCAATTTTTTTTGTGACAAAAATTTTGCAAAAAAAGCATGGGTTAACCCCTTACCTGCTTTTTTAGCGAAAAAAAAAGTTGTCGCAAATCTTGGGGAATGGCATATAAACTGAAAGGTGTGTCCAAAACAATCCCCTACCTCAAGTTATAGCATAATTGGTAAGCGGGTTTAGCCACAGCACCAGCTTTGGTTTCAAATGTCAAATTTTTGGTTTTCAATTTATGGCCTGTTTAAGGTAGCAAACCTGGTATTTTGACTTATTTCGCTTAAATTGACATCTAGAGATTACCGCCAGCATATTTTTTCAATTTTTTTTGTGACAAAAATTTTGCAAAAAAAGCATGGGTTAACCCCTTACCTGTTTTTTTAGCGAAAAAAAAAGTTGTCGCAAATCTTGGGGAATGGCATATAAACTGAAAGGTGGGTCCAAAACAATCCCCTACCTCAAGTTATAGCATAATTGGTAAGCGGGTTTAGCCACAGCACCAGCTTTGGTTTCAAATGTCAAATTTTTGGTTTTCAATTTATGGCCTGTTTAAGGTAGCAAACCTGGTATTTTGACTTATTTCGCTTAAATTGACATCTAGAGATTACCGCCAGCATATTTTTTCAATTTTTTTTGTGACAAAAATTTTGCAAAAAAAGCATGGGTTAACCCCTTACCTGTTTTTTTAGCGAAAAAAAAAGTTGTCGCAAATCTTGGGGAATGGCATATAAACTGAAAGGTGGGTCCAAAACAATCCCCTACCTCAAGTTATAGCATAATTGGTAAGCGGGTTTAGCCACAGCACCAGCTTTGGTTTCAAATGTCAAATTTTTGGTTTTCAATTTATGGCCTGTTTAAGGTAGCAAACCTGGTATTTTGACTTATTTCGCTTAAATTGACATCTAGAGATTACCGCCAGCATATTTTTTCAATTTTTTTTGTGACAAAAATTTTGCAAAAAAAGCATGGGTTAACCCCTTACCTGTTTTTTTAGCGAAAAAAAAAGTTGTCGCAAATCTTGGGGAATGGCATATAAACTGAAAGGTGGGTCCAAAACAATCCCCTACCTCAAGTTATAGCATAATTGGTAAGCGGGTTTAGCCACAGCACCAGCTTTGGTTTCAAATGTCAAATTTTTGGTTTTCAATTTATGGCCTGTTTAAGGTAGCAAACCTGGTATTTTGACTTATTTCGCTTAAATTGACATCTAGAGATTACCGCCAGCATATTTTTTCAATTTTTTTTGTGACAAAAATTTTGCAAAAAAAGCATGGGTTAACCCCTTACCTGTTTTTTTAGCGAAAAAAAAAGTTGTCGCAAATCTTGGGGAATGGCATATAAACTGAAAGGTGGGTCCAAAACAATCCCCTACCTCAAGTTATAGCATAATTGGTAAGCGGGTTTAGCCACAGCACCAGCTTTGGTTTCAAATGTCAAATTTTTGGTTTTCAATTTATGGCCTGTTTAAGGTAGCAAACCTGGTATTTTGACTTATTTCGCTTAAATTGACATCTAGAGATTACCGCCAGCATATTTTTTCAATTTTTTTTGTGACAAAAATTTTGCAAAAAAAGCATGGGTTAACCCCTTACCTGTTTTTTTAGCGAAAAAAAAAGTTGTCGCAAATCTTGGGGAATGGCATATAAACTGAAAGGTGGGTCCAAAACAATCCCCTACCTCAAGTTATAGCATAATTGGTAAGCGGGTTTAGCCACAGCACCAGCTTTGGTTTCAAATGTCAAATTTTTGGTTTTCAATTTATGGCCTGTTTAAGGTAGCAAACCTGGTATTTTGACTTATTTCGCTTAAATTGACATCTAGAGATTACCGCCAGCATATTTTTTCAATTTTTTTTGTGACAAAAATTTTGCAAAAAAAGCATGGGTTAACCCCTTACCTGTTTTTTTAGCGAAAAAAAAAGTTGTCGCAAATCTTGGGGAATGGCATATAAACTGAAAGGTGGGTCCAAAACAATCCCCTACCTCAAGTTATAGCATAATTGGTAAGCGGGTTTAGCCACAGCACCAGCTTTGGTTTCAAATGTCAAATTTTTGGTTTTCAATTTATGGCCTGTTTAAGGTAGCAAACCTGGTATTTTGACTTATTTCGCTTAAATTGACATCTAGAGATTACCGCCAGCATATTTTTTCAATTTTTTTTGTGACAAAAATTTTGCAAAAAAAGCATGGGTTAACCCCTTACCTGTTTTTTTAGCGAAAAAAAAAGTTGTCGCAAATCTTGGGGAATGGCATATAAACTGAAAGGTGGGTCCAAAACAATCCCCTACCTCAAGTTATAGCATAATTGGTAAGCGGGTTTAGCCACAGCACCAGCTTTGGTTTCAAATGTCAAATTTTTGGTTTTCAATTTATGGCCTGTTTAAGGTAG
This sequence comes from Diogma glabrata, assembly GCA_963693315.1. Classification (NCBI taxonomy): domain Eukaryota; kingdom Metazoa; phylum Arthropoda; class Insecta; order Diptera; family Cylindrotomidae; genus Diogma; species Diogma glabrata. The sequence goes on from OY856187.1 coordinate 403,658,136, forward strand.
CAAACCTGGTATTTTGACTTATTTCGCTTAAATTGACATCTAGAGATTACCGCCAGCATATTTTTTCAATTTTTTTTGTGACAAAAATTTTGCAAAAAAAGCATGGGTTAACCCCTTACCTGTTTTTTTAGCGAAAAAAAAAGTTGTCGCAAATCTTGGGGAATGGCATATAAACTGAAAGGTGGGTCCAAAACAATCCCCTACCTCAAGTTATAGCATAATTGGTAAGCGGGTTTAGCCACAGCACCAGCTTTGGTTTCAAATGTCAAATTTTTGGTTTTCAATTTATGGCCTGTTTAAGGTAGCAAACCTGGTATTTTGACTTATTTCGCTTAAATTGACATCTAGAGATTACCGCCAGCATATTTTTTCAATTTTTTTTTTGACAAAAATTTTGCAAAAAAAGCATGGGTTAACCCCTTACCTGTTTTTTTAGCGAAAAAAAAAGTTGTCGCAAATCTTGGGGAATGGCATATAAACTGAAAGGTGGGTCCAAAACAATCCCCTACCTCAAGTTATAGCATAATTGGTAAGCGGGTTTAGCCACAGCACCAGCTTTGGTTTCAAATGTCAAATTTTTGGTTTTCAATTTATGGCCTGTTTAAGGTAGCAAACCTGGTATTTTGACTTATTTCGCTTAAATTGACATCTAGAGATTACCGCCAGCATATTTTTTCAATTTTTTTTGTGACAAAAATTTTGCAAAAAAAGCATGGGTTAACCCCTTACCTGTTTTTTAGCGAAAAAAAAAGTTGTCGCAAATCTTGGGGAATGGCATATAAACTGAAAGGTGGGTCCAAAACAATCCCCTACCTCAAGTTATAGCATAATTGGTAAGCGGGTTTAGCCACAGCACCAGCTTTGGTTTCAAATGTCAAATTTTTGGTTTTCAATTTATGGCCTGTTTAAGGTAGCAAACCTGGTATTTTGACTTATTTCGCTTAAATTGACATCTAGAGATTACCGCCAGCATATTTTTTCAATTTTTTTTTTGACAAAAATTTTGCAAAAAAAGCATGGGTTAACCCCTTACCTGTTTTTTTAGCGAAAAAAAAAGTTGTCGCAAATCTTGGGGAATGGCATATAAACTGAAAGGTGGGTCCAAAACAATCCCCTACCTCAAGTTATAGCATAATTGGTAAGCGGGTTTAGCCACAGCACCAGCTTTGGTTTCAAATGTCAAATTTTTGGTTTTCAATTTATGGCCTGTTTAAGGTAGCAAACCTGGTATTTTGACTTATTTCGCTTAAATTGACATCTAGAGATTACCGCCAGCATATTTTTTCAATTTTTTTTGTGACAAAAATTTTGCAAAAAAAGCATGGGTTAACCCCTTACCTGTTTTTTTAGCGAAAAAAAAAGTTGTCGCAAATCTTGGGGAATGGCATATAAACTGAAAGGTGGGTCCAAAACAATCCCCTACCTCAAGTTATAGCATAATTGGTAAGCGGGTTTAGCCACAGCACCAGCTTTGGTTTCAAATGTCAAATTTTTGGTTTTCAATTTATGGCCTGTTTAAGGTAGCAAACCTGGTATTTTGACTTATTTCGCTTAAATTGACATCTAGAGATTACCGCCAGCATATTTTTTCAATTTTTTTTGTGACAAAAATTTTGCAAAAAAAGCATGGGTTAACCCCTTACCTGTTTTTTTAGCGAAAAAAAAAGTTGTCGCAAATCTTGGGGAATGGCATATAAACTGAAAGGTGGGTCCAAAACAATCCCCTACCTCAAGTTATAGCATAATTGGTAAGCGGGTTTAGCCACAGCACCAGCTTTGGTTTCAAATGTCAAATTTTTGGTTTTCAATTTATGGCCTGTTTAAGGTAGCAAACCTGGTATTTTGACTTATTTCGCTTAAATTGACATCTAGAGATTACCGCCAGCATATTTTTTCAATTTTTTTTTTGACAAAAATTTTGCAAAAAAAGCATGGGTTAACCCCTTACCTGTTTTTTTAGCGAAAAAAAAAGTTGTCGCAAATCTTGGGGAATGGCATATAAACTGAAAGGTGGGTCCAAAACAATCCCCTACCTCAAGTTATAGCATAATTGGTAAGCGGGTTTAGCCACAGCACCAGCTTTGGTTTCAAATGTCAAATTTTTGGTTTTCAATTTATGGCCTGTTTAAGGTAGCAAACCTGGTATTTTGACTTATTTCGCTTAAATTGACATCTAGAGATTACCGCCAGCATATTTTTTCAATTTTTTTTGTGACAAAAATTTTGCAAAAAAAGCATGGGTTAACCCCTTACCTGTTTTTTAGCGAAAAAAAAAGTTGTCGCAAATCTTGGGGAATGGCATATAAACTGAAAGGTGGGTCCAAAACAATCCCCTACCTCAAGTTATAGCATAATTGGTAAGCGGGTTTAGCCACAGCACCAGCTTTGGTTTCAAATGTCAAATTTTTGGTTTTCAATTTATGGCCTGTTTAAGGTAGCAAACCTGGTATTTTGACTTATTTCGCTTAAATTGACATCTAGAGATTACCGCCAGCATATTTTTTCAATTTTTTTTTTGACAAAAATTTTGCAAAAAAAGCATGGGTTAACCCCTTACCTGTTTTTTTAGCGAAAAAAAAAGTTGTCGCAAATCTTGGGGAATGGCATATAAACTGAAAGGTGGGTCCAAAACAATCCCCTACCTCAAGTTATAGCATAATTGGTAAGCGGGTTTAGCCACAGCACCAGCTTTGGTTTCAAATGTCAAATTTTTGGTTTTCAATTTATGGCCTGTTTAAGGTAGCAAACCTGGTATTTTGACTTATTTCGCTTAAATTGACATCTAGAGATTACCGCCAGCATATTTTTTCAATTTTTTTTGTGACAAAAATTTTGCAAAAAAAGCATGGGTTAACCCCTTACCTGTTTTTTTAGCGAAAAAAAAAGTTGTCGCAAATCTTGGGGAATGGCATATAAACTGAAAGGTGGGTCCAAAACAATCCCCTACCTCAAGTTATAGCATAATTGGTAAGCGGGTTTAGCCACAGCACCAGCTTTGGTTTCAAATGTCAAATTTTTGGTTTTCAATTTATGGCCTGTTTAAGGTAGCAAACCTGGTATTTTGACTTATTTCGCTTAAATTGACATCTAGAGATTACCGCCAGCATATTTTTTCAATTTTTTTTGTGACAAAAATTTTGCAAAAAAAGCATGGGTTAACCCCTTACCTGTTTTTTTAGCGAAAAAAAAAGTTGTCGCAAATCTTGGGGAATGGCATATAAACTGAAAGGTGGGTCCAAAACAATCCCCTACCTCAAGTTATAGCATAATTGGTAAGCGGGTTTAGCCACAGCACCAGCTTTGGTTTCAAATGTCAAATTTTTGGTTTTCAATTTATGGCCTGTTTAAGGTAGCAAACCTGGTATTTTGACTTATTTCGCTTAAATTGACATCTAGAGATTACCGCCAGCATATTTTTTCAATTTTTTTTGTGACAAAAATTTTGCAAAAAAAGCATGGGTTAACCCCTTACCTGTTTTTTTAGCGAAAAAAAAAGTTGTCGCAAATCTTGGGGAATGGCATATAAACTGAAAGGTGGGTCCAAAACAATCCCCTACCTCAAGTTATAGCATAATTGGTAAGCGGGTTTAGCCACAGCACCAGCTTTGGTTTCAAATGTCAAATTTTTGGTTTTCAATTTATGGCCTGTTTAAGGTAGCAAACCTGGTATTTTGACTTATTTCGCTTAAATTGACATCTAGAGATTACCGCCAGCATATTTTTTCAATTTTTTTTTTGACAAAAATTTTGCAAAAAAAGCATGGGTTAACCCCTTACCTGTTTTTTTAGCGAAAAAAAAAGTTGTCGCAAATCTTGGGGAATGGCATATAAACTGAAAGGTGGGTCCAAAACAATCCCCTACCTCAAGTTATAGCATAATTGGTAAGCGGGTTTAGCCACAGCACCAGCTTTGGTTTCAAATGTCAAATTTTTGGTTTTCAATTTATGGCCTGTTTAAGGTAGCAAACCTGGTATTTTGACTTATTTCGCTTAAATTGACATCTAGAGATTACCGCCAGCATATTTTTTCAATTTTTTTTGTGACAAAAATTTTGCAAAAAAAGCATGGGTTAACCCCTTACCTGTTTTTTTAGCGAAAAAAAAAGTTGTCGCAAATCTTGGGGAATGGCATATAAACTGAAAGGTGGGTCCAAAACAATCCCCTACCTCAAGTTATAGCATAATTGGTAAGCGGGTTTAGCCACAGCACCAGCTTTGGTTTCAAATGTCAAATTTTTGGTTTTCAATTTATGGCCTGTTTAAGGTAGCAAACCTGGTATTTTGACTTATTTCGCTTAAATTGACATCTAGAGATTACCGCCAGCATATTTTTTCAATTTTTTTTGTGACAAAAATTTTGCAAAAAAAGCATGGGTTAACCCCTTACCTGTTTTTTTAGCGAAAAAAAAAGTTATCGCAAATCTTGGGGAATGGCATATAAACTGAAAGGTGGGTCCAAAACAATCCCCTACCTCAAGTTATAGCATAATTGGTAAGCGGGTTTAGCCACAGCACCAGCTTTGGTTTCAAATGTCAAATTTTTGGTTTTCAATTTATGGCCTGTTTAAGGTAGCAAACCTGGTATTTTGACTTATTTCGCTTAAATTGACATCTAGAGATTACCGCCAGCATATTTTTTCAATTTTTTTTTTGACAAAAATTTTGCAAAAAAAGCATGGGTTAACCCCTTACCTGTTTTTTTAGCGAAAAAAAAGTTGTCGCAAATCTTGGGGAATTGCCTATAAACTGAAAGGTGGGTCCAAAACAATCCCCTACCTCAAGTTATAGCATAATTGGTAAGCGGGTTTAGCCACAGCACCAGCTTTGGTTTCAAATGTCAAATTTTTGGTTTTCAATTTATGGCCTGTTTAAGGTAGCAAACCTGGTATTTTGACTTATTTCGCTTAAATTGACATCTAGAGATTACCGCCAGCATATTTTTTCAATTTTTTTTTTGACAAAAATTTTGCAAAAAAAGCATGGGTTGTTTTTTTAGCGAAAAAAAAGTTGTCGCAAATTTTGGGGAATGGCATATAAACTGAAAGGTGGGTCCAAAACAATCCCCTACCTCAAGTTATAGCATAATTGGTAATCGGGTTTAGCCACAGCACCAGCTTTGGTTTCAAATGTCAAATTTTTGGTTTTCAATTTATGGCCTGTTTAAGGTAGCAAACCTGGTATTTTGACTTATTTCGCTTAAATTGACATCTAGAGATTACCGCCAGCATATTTTTTCAATTTTTTTTTTGACAAAAATTTTGCAAAAAAAGCATGGGTTAACCCCTTACCTGTTTTTTTAGCGAAAAAAAAAGTTGTCGCAAATCTTGGGGAATGGCATATAAACTGAAAGGTGGGTGCAAAACAATCCCCTACCTCAAGTTATAGCATAATTGGTAAGCGGGTTTAGCCACAGCACCAGCTTTGGTTTCAAATGTCAAATTTTTGGTTTTCAATTTATGGCCTGTTTAAGGTAGCACACCTGGTATTTTGACTCATTTCGCTTAAATTGACATCTAGAGATTACCGCCAGCATATTTTTTCAATTTTTTTTTTGACAAAAATTTTGCAAAAAAAGCATGGGTTAACCCCTTACCTGTTTTTTTAGCGAAAAAAAAAGTTGTCGCAAATCTTGGGGAATGGCATATAAACTGAAAGGTGTGTCCAAAACTATCCCCTACCTCAAGTTATAGCATAATTGGTAAGCGGGTTTAGCCACAGCACCAGCTTTGGTTTCAAATGTCAAATTTTTGGTTTTCAATTTATGGCCTGTTTAAGGTAGCAAACCTGGTATTTTGACTTATTTCGCTTAAATTGACATCTAGAGATTACCGCCAGCATATTTTTTCAATTTTTTTTTTGACAAAAATTTTGCAAAAAAAGCATGGGTTAACCCCTTACCTGTTTTTTTAGCAAAAAAAAAGTTGTCGCAAATCTTGGGGAATGGCATATAAACTGAAAGGTGGGTCCAAAACAATCCCCTACCTCAAGTTATAGCATAATTGGTAAGCGGGTTTAGCCACAGCACCAGCTTTGGTTTCAAATGTCAAATTTTTGGTTTTCAATTTATGGCCTGTTTAAGGTAGCAAACCTGGTATTTTGACTTATTTCGCTTAAATTGACATCTAGAGATTACCGCCAGCATATTTTTTCAATTTTTTTTTTGACAAAAATTTTGCAAAAAAAGCATGGGTTAACCCCTTACCTGTTTTTTTAGCAAAAAAAAAAGTTGTCGCAAATCTTGGGGAATGGCATATAAACTGAAAGGTGGGTCCAAAACAATCCCCTACCTCAAGTTATAGCATAATTGGTAAGCGGGTTTAGCCACAGCACCAGCTTTGGTTTCAAATGTCAAATTTTTGGTTTTCAATTTATGGCCTGTTTAAGGTAGCAAACCTGATATTTTGACTTATTTCGCTTAAATTGACATCTAGAGATTACCGCCAGCATATTTTTTCAATTTTTTTTGTGACCAAAATTTTGCAAAAAAAGCATGGGTTAACCCCTTACCTGTTTTTTTAGCGAAAAAAAAAGTTGTCGCAAATCTTGGGGAATGGCATATAAACTGAAAGGTGGGTCCAAAACAATCCCCTACCTCAAGTTATAGCATAATTGGTAAGCGGGTTTAGCCACAGCACCAGCTTTGGTTTCAAATGTCAAATTTTTGGTTTTCAATTTATGGCCTGTTTAAGGTAGCAAACCTGGTATTTTGACTTATTTCGCTTAAATTGACATCTAGAGACTACCGCCAGCATATTTTTTCAATTTTTTTTTTGACAAAAATTTTGCAAAAAAAGCATGGGCTGTTTTTTTAGCGAAAAAAAAAGTTGTCGCAAATTTTGGGGAATGGCATATAAACTGAAAGGTGGGTCCAAAACAATCCCCTACCTCAAGTTATAGCATAATTGGTAATCGGGTTTAGCCACAGCACCAGCTTTGGTTTCAAATGTCAAATTTTTGGTTTTCAATTTATGGCCTGTTTAAGGTAGCAAACCTGGTATTTTGACTTATTTCGCTTAAATTGACATCTAGAGATTACCGCCAGCATATTTTTTCAATTTTTTTTTTGACAAAAATTTTGCAAAAAAAGCATGGGTTAACCCCTTACCTGTTTTTTTAGCGAAAAAAAAAGTTGTCGCAAATCTTGGGGAATGGCATATAAACTGAAAGGTGGGTGCAAAACAATCCCCTACCTCAAGTTATAGCATAATTGGTAAGCGGGTTTAGCCACAGCACCAGCTTTGGTTTCAAATGTCAAATTTTTGGTTTTCAATTTATGGCCTGTTTAAGGTAGCAAACCTGGTATTTTGACTTATTTCGCTTAAATTGACATCTAGAGATTACCGCCAGCATATTTTTTCAATTTTTTTTTTGACAAAAATTTTGCAAAAAAAGCATGGGTTAGCGAAAAAAAAAGTTGTCGCAAATCTTGGGGAATGGCATATAAACTGAAAGGTGGGTCCAAAACAATCCCCTACCTCAAGTTATAGCATAATTGGTAAGCGGGTTTAGCCACAGCACCAGCTTTGGTTTCAAATGTAAAATTTTTGGTTTTCAATTTATGGCCTGTTTAAGGTAGCAAACCTGGTATTTTGACTTATTTCGCTTAAATTGACATCTAGAGATTACCGCCAGCATATTTTTTCAATTTTTTTTGTGACAAAAATTTTGCAAAAAAAGCATGGGTTAACCCCTTACCTGTTTTTTTAGCGAAAAAAAAAGTTGTCGCAAATCTTGGGGAATGGCATATAAACTGAAAGGTGGGTCCAAAACAATCCCCTACCTCAAGTTATAGCATAATTGGTAAGCGGGTTTAGCCACAGCACCAGCTTTGGTTTCAAATGTCAAATTTTTGGTTTTCAATTTATGGCCTGTTTAAGGTAGCAAACCTGGTATTTTGACTTATTTCGCTTAAATTGACATCTAGAGATTACCGCCAGCATATTTTTTCAATTTTTTTTGTGACAAAAATTTTGCAAAAAAAGCATGGGTTAACCCCTTACCTGTTTTTTTAGCGAAAAAAAAAGTTGTCGCAAATCTTGGGGAATGGCATATAAACTGAAAGGTGGGTCCAAAACAATCCCCTACCTCAAGTTATAGCATAATTGGTAAGCGGGTTTAGCCACAGCACCAGCTTTGGTTTCAAATGTCAAATTTTTGGTTTTCAATTTATGGCCTGTTTAAGGTAGCAAACCTGGTATTTTGACTTATTTCGCTTAAATTGACATCTAGAGATTACCGCCAGCATATTTTTTCAATTTTTTTTGTGACAAAAATTTTGCAAAAAAAGCATGGGTTAACCCCTTACCTGTTTTTTTAGCGAAAAAAAAAGTTGTCGCAAATCTTGGGGAATGGCATATAAACTGAAAGGTGGGTCCAAAACAATCCCCTACCTCAAGTTATAGCATAATTGGTAAGCGGGTTTAGCCACAGCACCAGCTTTGGTTTCAAATGTCAAATTTTTGGTTTTCAATTTATGGCCTGTTTAAGGTAGCAAACCTGGTATTTTGACTTATTTCGCTTAAATTGACATCTAGAGACTACCGCCAGCATATTTTTTCAATTTTTTTTTTGACAAAAATTTTGCAAAAAAAGCATGGGTTAACCCCTTACCTGTTTTTTTAGCGAAAAAAAAGTTGTCGCAAATCTTGGGGAATGGCATATAAACTGAAAGGTGGGTCCAAAACAATCCCCTACCTCAAGTTATAGCATAATTGGTAAGCGGGTTTAGCCACAGCACCAGCTTTGGTTTCAAATGTCAAATTTTTGGTTTTCAATTTATGGCCTGTTTAAGGTAGCAAACCTGGTATTTTGACTTATTTCGCTTAAATTGACATCTAGAGATTACCGCCAGCATATTTTTTCAATTTTTTTTTTGACAAAAATTTTGCAAAAAAAGCATGGGTTAACCCCTTACCTGTTTTTTTAGCAAAAAAAAAGTTGTCGCAAATCTTGGGGAATGGCATATAAACTGAAAGGTGGGTCCAAAACAATCCCCTACCTCAAGTTATAGCATAATTGGTAAGCGGGTTTAGCCACAGCACCAGCTTTGGTTTCAAATGTCAAATTTTTGGTTTTCAATTTATGGCCTGTTTAAGGTAGCAAACCTGGTATTTTGACTTATTTCGCTTAAATTGACATCTAGAGATTACCGCCAGCATATTTTTTCAATTTTTTTTTTGACAAAAATTTTGCAAAAAAAGCATGGGTTAACCCCTTACCTGTTTTTTTAGCAAAAAAAAAAGTTGTCGCAAATCTTGGGGAATGGCATATAAACTGAAAGGTGGGTCCAAAACAATCCCCTACCTCAAGTTATAGCATAATTGGTAAGCGGGTTTAGCCACAGCACCAGCTTTGGTTTCAAATGTCAAATTTTTGGTTTTCAATTTATGGCCTGTTTAAGGTAGCAAACCTGATATTTTGACTTATTTCGCTTAAATTGACATCTAGAGATTACCGCCAGCATATTTTTTCAATTTTTTTTGTGACCAAAATTTTGCAAAAAAAGCATGGGTTAACCCCTTACCTGTTTTTTTAGCGAAAAAAAAAGTTGTCGCAAATCTTGGGGAATGGCATATAAACTGAAAGGTGGGTCCAAAACAATCCCCTACCTCAAGTTATAGCATAATTGGTAAGCGGGTTTAGCCACAGCACCAGCTTTGGTTTCAAATGTCAAATTTTTGGTTTTCAATTTATGGCCTGTTTAAGGTAGCAAACCTGGTATTTTGACTTATTTCGCTCAAATTGACATCTAGAGACTACCGCCAGCATATTTTTTCAATTTTTTTTTTGACAAAAATTTTGCAAAAAAAGCATGGGCTGTTTTTTTAGCGAAAAAAAAAGTTGTCGCAAATTTTGGGGAATGGCATATAAACTGAAAGGTGGGTCCAAAACAATCCCCTACCTCAAGTTATAGCATAATTGGTAATCGGGTTTAGCCACAGCACCAGCTTTGGTTTCAAATGTCAAATTTTTGGTTTTCAATTTATGGCCTGTTTAAGGTAGCAAACCTGGTATTTTGACTTATTTCGCTTAAATTGACATCTAGAGATTACCGCCAGCATATTTTTTCAATTTTTTTTTTGACAAAAATTTTGCAAAAAAAGCATGGGTTAACCCCTTACCTGTTTTTTTAGCGAAAAAAAAAGTTGTCGCAAATCTTAGGGAATGGCATATAAACTGAAAGGTGGGTCCAAAACAATCCCCTACCTCAAGTTATAGCATAATTGGTAAGCGGGCTTAGCCACAGCACCAGCTTTGGTTTCAAATGTCAAATTTTTGGTTTTCAATTTATGGCCTGTTTAAGGTAGCAAACCTGGTATTTTGACTTATTTCGCTTAAATTGACATCTAGAGATTACCGCCAGCATATTTTTTCAATTTTTTTTTTGGCAAAAATTTTGCAAAAAAAGCATGGGTTAACCCCTTACCTGTTTTTTTAGCGAAAAAAAAAGTTGTCGCAAATCTTGGGGAATGGCATATAAACTGAAAGGTGGGTCCAAAACAATCCCCTACCTCAAGTTATAGCATAATTGGTAAGCGGGCTTAGCCACAGCACCAGCTTTGGTTTCAAATGTCAAATTTTTGGTTTTCAATTTATGGCCTGTTTAAGGTAGCAAACCTGGTATTTTGACTTATTTCGCTTAAATTGACATCTAGAGATTACCGCCAGCATATTTTTTCAATTTTTTTTTTGGCAAAAATTTTGCAAACAAAGCATGGGTTAACCCCTTACCTGTTTTTTTAGCGAAAAAAAAAGTTGTCGCAAATCTTGGGGAATGGCATATAAACTGAAAGGTGGGTCCAAAACAATCCCCTACCTCAAGTTATAGCATAATTGGTAAGCGGGTTTAGCCACAGCACCAGCTTTGGTTTCAAATGTCAAATATTTGGTTTTCAATTTATGGCCTGTTTAAGGTAGCAAACCTGGTACTTTGACTTATTTCGCTTAAATTGACATCTAGAGATTACAGCCAGCATATTTTTTCAATTTTTTTTTTGACAAAAATTTTGCAAAAAAAGCATGGGTTAACCCCTTACCTGTTTTTTTAGCGAAAAAAAAAGTTGTCGCAAATCTTGGGGAATGGCATATAAACTGAAAGGTGGGTCCAAAACAATCCCCTACCTCAAGTTATAGCATAATTGGTAAGCGGGCTTAGCCACAGCACCAGCTTTGGTTTCAAATGTCAAATTTTTGGTTTTCAATTTATGGCCTGTTTAAGGTAGAAAACCTGGTATTTTGACTTATTTCGCTTAAATTGACATCTAGAGATTACCGCCAGCATATTTTTTCAATTTTTTTTTTGACAAAAATTTTGCAAAAAAAGCATGGGTTAACCCCTTACCTGTTTTTTTAGCAAAAAAAAAAGTTGTCGCAAATCTTGGGGAATGGCATATAAACTGAAAGGTGGGTCCAAAACAATCCCCTACCTCAAGTTATAGCATAATTGGTAAGCGGGTTTAGCCACAGCACCAGCTTTGGTTTCAAATGTCAAATTTTTGGTTTTCAATTTATGGCCTGTTTAAGGTAGCAAACCTGGTATTTTGACTTATTTCGCTTAAATTGACATCTAGAGATTACCGCCAGCATATTTTTTCAATTTTTTTTTTGACAAAAATTTTGCAAAAAAAGCATGGGTTAACCCCTTACCTGTTTTTTTAGCGACAAAAAAAGTTGTCGCAAATCTTGGGGAATGGCATATAAACTGAAAGGTGGGTCCAAAACAATCCCCTACCTCAAGTTATAGCATAATTGGTAAGCGGGCTTAGCCACAGCACCAGCTTTGGTTTCAAATGTCAAATTTTTGGTTTTCAATTTATGGCCTGTTTAAGGTAGCAAACCTGGTATTTTGACTTATTTCGCTTAAATTGACATCTGGAGATTACCGCCAGCATATTTTTTCAATTTTTTTTTATTATAGGTAAGTTGTTTAAGGTAGCAAACCTGGTATTTTGACTTATTTCGCTTAAATTGACATCTAGAGATTACCGCCAGCATATTTTTTCAATTTTTTTTTTGACAAAAATTTTGCAAAAAAAGCATGGGTTAACCCCTTACCTGTTTTTTTAGCGAAAAAAAAAGTTGTCGCAAATCTTGGGGAATGGCATATAAACTGAAAGGTGGGTCCAAAACAATCCCCTACCTCAAGTTATAGCATAATTGGTAAGCGGGTTTAGCCACAGCACCAGCTTTGGTTTCAAATGTCAAATTTTTGGTTTTCAATTTATGGCCTGTTTAAGGTAGCAAACCTGGTATTTTGACTTATTTCGCTTAAATTGACATCTAGAGATTACCGCCAGCATATTTTTTCAATTTTTTTTTTGACAAAAATTTTGCAAAAAAAGCATGGGTTAACCCCTTACCTGTTTTTTTAGCAAAAAAAAAAGTTGTCGCAAATCTTGGGGAATGGCATATAAACTGAAAGGTGGGTCCAAAACAATCCCCTACCTCAAGTTATAGCATAATTGGTAAGCGGGTTTAGCCACAGCACCAGCTTTGGTTTCAAATGTCAAATTTTTGGTTTTCAATTTATGGCCTGTTTAAGGTAGCAAACCTGGTATTTTGACTTATTTCGCTTAAATTGACATCTAGAGATTACCGCCAGCATATTTTTTCAATTTTTTTTTTGACAAAAATTTTGCAAAAAAAGCATGGGTTAACCCCTTACCTGTTTTTTTAGCAAAAAAAAAAGTTGTCGCAAATCTTGGGGAATGGCATATAAACTGAAAGGTGGGTCCAAAACAATCCCCTACCTCAAGTTATAGCATAATTGGTAAGCGGGTTTAGCCACAGCACCAGCTTTGGTTTCAAATGTCAAATTTTTGGTTTTCAATTTATGGCCTGTTTAAGGTAGCAAACCTGGTATTTTGACTTATTTCGCTTAAATTGACATCTAGAGATTACTGCCAGCATATTTTTTCAATTTTTTTTTTGACAAAAATTTTGCAAAAAAAGCATGGGTTAACCCCTTACCTGTTTTTTTAGCAAAAAAAAAGTTGTCGCAAATCTTGGGGAATGGCATATAAACTGAAAGGTGGGTCCAAAACAATCCCCTACCTCAAGTTATAGCATAATTGGTAAGCGGGCTTAGCCACAGCACCAGCTTTGGTTTCAAATGTCAAATTTTTGGTTTTCAATTTATGGCCTGTTTAAGGTAGCAAACCTGGTATTTTGACTTATTTCGCTTAAATTGACATCTAGAGATTACCGCCAGCATATTTTTTCAATTTTTTTTTTGACAAAAATTTTGCAAAAAAAGCATGGGTTAACCCCTTACCTGTTTTTTTAGCGAAAAAAAAAGTTGTCGCAAATCTTGGGGAATGGCATATAAACTGAAAGGTGGGTCCAAAACAATCCCCTACCTCAAGTTATAGCATAATTGGTAAGCGGGCTTAGCCACAGCACCAGCTTTGGTTTCAAATGTCAAATTTTTGGTTTTCAATTTATGGCCTGTTTAAGGTAGCAAACCTGGTATTTTGACTTATTTCGCTTAAATTGACATCTAGAGATTACCGCCAGCATATTTTTTCAATTTTTTTTTTGACAAAAATTTTGCAAAAAAAGCATGGGTTAACCCCTTACCTGTTTTTTTAGCAAAAAAAAAAGTTGTCGCAAATCTTGGGGAATGGCATATAAACTGAATGGTGGGTCCAAAACAATCCCCTACCTCAAGTTATAGCATAATTGGTAAGCGGGTTTAGCCACAGCACCAGCTTTGGTTTCAAATGTCAAATTTTTGGTTTTCAATTTATGGCCTGTTTAAGGTAGCAAACCTGGTATTTTGACTTATTTCGCTTAAATTGACATCTAGAGATTACCGCCAGCATATTTTTTCAATTTTTTTTTGACAAAAATTTTGCAAAAAAAGCATGGGTTAACCCCTTACCTGTTTTTTTAGCAAAAAAAAAAGTTGTCGCAAATCTTGGGGAATGGCATATAAACTGAAAGGTGGGTCCAAAACAATCCCCTACCTCAAGTTATAGCATAATTGGTAAGCGGGTTTAGCCAGCACCAGCTTTGGTTTCAAATGTCAATTTTTGGTTTTCAATTTATGGCCTGTTTAAGGGGAGCAAACCTGGTATTTTGACTTATTTCGCTTAATTGACATCTAGAGATTACCGCCAGCATATTTTTTCAATTTTTTTTTTTGACAAAAATTTTGCAAAAAAAGCATGGGTTAACCCCTTACCTGTTTTTTTAGCAAAAAAAAAAGTTGTCGCAAATCTTGGGGAATGGCATATAAACTGAATGGTGGGTCCAAAACAATCCCCTACCTCAAGTTATAGCATAATTGGTAAGCGGGTTTAGCCAGCAGGCACCAGCTTTGGTTTCAAATGTCAAATTTTTGGTTTTCAATTTATGGCCTGTTTAAGGTAGCAAACCTGGTATTTTGACTTATTTCGCTTAAATTGACATCTAGAGATTACCGCCAGCATATTTTTTCAATTTTTTTTTTTGACAAAATTTTGCAAAAAAAGCATGGGTTAACCCCTTACCTGTTTTTTTAGCAAAAAAAAAAGTTGTCGCAAATCTTGGGGAATGGCATATAAACTGAATGGTGGGTCCAAAACAATCCCCTACCTCAAGTTATAGCATAATTGGTAAGCGGGTTTAGCCACAGCACCAGCTTTGGTTTCAAATGTCAAATTTTTGGTTTTCAATTTATGGCCTGTTTAAGGTAGCAAACCTGGTATTTTGACTTATTTCGCTTAAATTGACATCTAGAGATTACCGCCAGCATATTTTTTCAATTTTTTTTTTGACAAAAATTTTGCAAAAAAAGCATGGGTTAACCCCTTACCTGTTTTTTTAGCAAAAAAAAAAGTTGTCGCAAATCTTGGGGAATGGCATATAAACTGAAAGGTGGGTCCAAAACAATCCCCTACCTCAAGTTATAGCATAATTGGTAAGCGGGTTTAGCCACAGCACCAGCTTTGGTTTCAAATGTCAAATTTTTGGTTTTCAATTTATGGCCTGTTTAAGGTAGCAAACCTGGTATTTTGACTTATTTCGCTTAAATTGACATCTAGAGATTACCGCCAGCATATTTTTTCAATTTTTTTTTTGACAAAAATTTTGCAAAAAAATCATGGGTTAACCCCTTACCTGTTTTTTTAGCAAAAAAAAAAGTTGTCGCAAATCTTGGGGAATGGCATATAAACTGAAAGGTGGGTCCAAAACAATCCCCTACCTCAAGTTATAGCATAATTGGTAAGCGGGTTTAGCCACAGCACCAGCTTTGGTTTCAAATGTCAAATTTTTGGTTTTCAATTTATGGCCTGTTTAAGGTAGCAAACCTGGTATTTTGACTTATTTCGCTTAAATTGACATCTAGAGATTACCGCCAGCATATTTTTTCAATTTTTTTTTGACAAAAATTTTGCAAAAAAATCATGGGTTAACCCCTTACCTGTTTTTTTAGCAAAAAAAAAAGTTGTCGCAAATCTTGGGGAATGGCATATAAACTGAAAGGTGGGTCCAAAACAATCCCCTACCTCAAGTTATAGCATAATTGGTAAGCGGGTTTAGCCACAGCACCAGCTTTGGTTTCAAATGTCAAATTTTTGGTTTTCAATTTATGGCCTGTTTAAGGTAGCAAACCTGGTATTTTGACTTATTTCGCTTAAATTGACATCTAGAGATTACCGCCAGCATATTTTTTCAATTTTTTTTTTGACAAAAATTTTGCAAAAAAATCATGGGTTAACCCCTTACCTGTTTTTTTAGCAAAAAAAAAAGTTGTCGCAAATCTTGGGGAATGGCATATAAACTGAAAGGTGGGTCCAAAACAATGCCCTACCTCAAGTTATAGCATAATTGGTAAGCGGGTTTAGCCACAGCACCAGCTTTGGTTTCAAATGTCAAATTTTTGGTTTTCAATTTATGGCCTGTTTAAGGTAGCAAACCTGGTATTTTGACTTATTTCGCTTAAATTGACATCTAGAGATTACCGCCAGCATATTTTTTCAATTTTTTTTTGACAAAAATTTTGCAAAAAAAGCATGGGTTAACCCCTTACCTGTTTTTTTAGCAAAAAAAAAAAGTTGTCGCAAATCTTGGGGAATGGCATATAAACTGAAAGGTGGGTCCAAAACAATCCCCTACCTCAAGTTATAGCATAATTGGTAAGCGGGTTTAGCCACAGCACCAGCTTTGGTTTCAAATGTCAAATTTTTGGTTTTCAATTTATGGCCTGTTAAGGTAGCAAACCTGGTATTTTGACTTATTTCGCTTAAATTGACATCTAGAGATTACCGCCAGCATATTTTTTCAATTTTTTTTTTGACAAAAATTTTGCAAAAAAGCATGGGTTAACCCCTTACCTGTTTTTTTAGCAAAAAAAAAAGTTGTCGCAAATCTTGGGGAATGGCATATAAACTGAAAGGTGGGTCCAAAACAATCCCCTACCTCAAGTTATAGCATAATTGGTAAGCGGGTTTAAGCCACAGCACCAGCTTTGGTTTCAAATGTCAAATTTTTTGGTTTTCAATTTATGGCCTGTTTAAGGTAGCAAACCTGGTATTTTGACTTATTTCGCTTAAATTGACATCTAGAGATTACCGCCAGCATATTTTTTCAATTTTTTTTTTGACAAAAATTTTGCAAAAAAAGCATGGGTTAACCCCTTACCTGTTTTTTTAGCAAAAAAAAAAGTTGTCGCAAATCTTGGGGAATGGCATATAAACTGAAAGGTGGGTCCAAAACAATCCCCTACCTCAAGTTATAGCATAATTGGTAAGCGGGTTAAGCCACAGCACCAGCTTTGGTTTCAAATGTCAAATTTTTGGTTTTCAATTTATGGCCTGTTTAAGGTAGCAAACCTGGTATTTTGACTTATTTCGCTTAAATTGACATCTAGAGATTACCGCCAGCATATTTTTTCAATTTTTTTTTTGACAAAAATTTTGCAAAAAAATCATGGGTTAACCCCTTACCTGTTTTTTTAGCAAAAAAAAAAGTTGTCGCAAATCTTGGGGAATGGCATATAAACTGAAAGGTGGGCCCAAAACAATCCCCTACCTCAAGTTATAGCATAATTGGTAAGCGGGTTTAGCCACAGCACCAGCTTTGGTTTCAAATGTCAAATTTTTGGTTTTCAATTTATGGCCTGTTTAAGGTAGCAAACCTGGTATTTTGACTTATTTCGCTTAAATTGACATCTAGAGATTACCGCCAGCATATTTTTTCAATTTTTTTTTTGACAAAAATTTTGCAAAAAAATCATGGGTTA
Organism: Diogma glabrata; assembly: GCA_963693315.1. Lineage (NCBI taxonomy): Eukaryota > Metazoa > Arthropoda > Insecta > Diptera > Cylindrotomidae > Diogma > Diogma glabrata. Next base: position 403,675,363 of record OY856187.1, read on the forward strand.
ACCCCTTACCTGTTTTTTTAGCAAAAAAAAAAGTTGTCGCAAATCTTGGGGAATGGCATATAAACTGAAAGGTGGGCCCAAAACAATCCCCTACCTCAAGTTATAGCATAATTGGTAAGCGGGTTTAACCACAGCACCAGCTTTGGTTTCAAATGTCAAATTTTTGGTTTTCAATTTATGGCCTGTTTAAGGTAGCAAACCTGGTATTTTGACTTATTTCGCTTAAATTGACATCTAGAGATTACCGCCAGCATATTTTTTCAATTTTTTTTTTGACAAAAATTTTGCAAAAAAAGCATGGGTTAACCCCTTACCTGTTTTTTTAGCAAAAAAAAAAGTTGTCGCAAATCTTGGGGAATGGCATATAAACTGAAAGGTGGGTCCAAAACAATCCCCTACCTCAAGTTATAGCATAATTGGTAAGCGGGTTTAGCCACAGCACCAGCTTTGGTTTCAAATGTCAAATTTTTGGTTTTCAATTTATGGCCTGTTTAAGGTAGCAAACCTGGTATTTTGACTTATTTCGCTTAAATTGACATCTAGAGATTACCGCCAGCATATTTTTTCAATTTTTTTTTTGACAAAAATTTTGCAAAAAAATCATGGGTTAACCCCTTACCTGTTTTTTTAGCAAAAAAAAAAGTTGTCGCAAATCTTGGGGAATGGCATATAAACTGAAAGGTGGGTCCAAAACAATCCCCTACCTCAAGTTATAGCATAATTGGTAAGCGGGTTTAGCCACAGCACCAGCTTTGGTTTCAAATGTCAAATTTTTGGTTTTCAATTTATTTTTTTTTTTTTTTTTTTTTTAAGAAAATGTGTTGTGTAATAGGGTTTAGAATATGTGTCACAACAACACATAAATACCTTTTAAGACCTAGGTCTAGACCTGGGTCCCACAACAACTGGCGTTCTGAGGTGTAGATTAACGCTTTTTTTAAACATCTGTGGGTTGAAGCCACCTGAGACTAAGTGTTCCGGCAAACTATTCCATTTGTACGCAGTTCGGACAAAGAAGTCTCTCTGCGATCTGCCAGTATGACAGCGCGGGATCTTTACCGTTTCACTGGTTGCGGCAGCCGATTGCCGAGTGGAACGGGGGTAAGAATAAGTTTGAGGCATGATGCCGCTGATTTCATCTGAGCACTGCTGATGACGATATTTGTAAAAAACAACGAGGTCAGCAACAGTGCGACGATGTTGTAGGGAATCAAGTTTTGATGTCAAAGTTCGATCACCTACAATTCGTATAGCTCGCTTTTGAACAGAGTCCAAGAGGGCCAAGATGGAAACAGAGGTAGCACCCCAAACTTGACAGCAGTACTCCATACAGGGACGAATATAGGACATATAAACATGGAGCAATTGGTATGGAGTGAAAAATTTTTTATGGCCTGTTTAAGGTAGCAAACCTGGTATTTTGACTTATTTCGCTTAAATTGACATCTAGAGATTACCGCCAGCATATTTTTTCAATTTTTTTTTTGACAAAAATTTTGCAAAAAAAGCATGGGTTAACCCCTTACCTGTTTTTTTAGCAAAAAAAAAGTTGTCGCAAATCTTGGGGAATGGCATATAAACTGAATGGTGGGTCCAAAACAATCCCCTACCTCAAGTTATAGCATAATTGGTAAGCGGGTTTAGCCACAGCACCAGCTTTGGTTTCAAATGTCAAATTTTTGGTTTTCAATTTATGGCCTGTTTAAGGTAGCAAACCTGGTATTTTGACTTATTTCGCTTAAATTGACATCTAGAGATTACCGCCAGCATATTTTTTCAATTTTTTTTTTGACAAAAATTTTGCAAAAAAATCATGGGTTAACCCCTTACCTGTTTTTTTAGCAAAAAAAAAAGTTGTCGCAAATCTTGGGGAATGGCATATAAACTGAAAGGTGGGTCCAAAACAATCCCCTACCTCAAGTTATAGCATAATTGGTAAGCGGGTTTAGCCACAGCACCAGCTTTGGTTTCAAATGTCAAATTTTTGGTTTTCAATTTATGGCCTGTTTAAGGTAGCAAACCTGGTATTTTGACTTATTTCGCTTAAATTGACATCTAGAGATTACCGCCAGCATATTTTTTCAATTTTTTTTTTGACAAAAATTTTGCAAAAAAATCATGGGTTAACCCCTTACCTGTTTTTTTAGCAAAAAAAAAAGTTGTCGCAAATCTTGGGGAATGGCATATAAACTGAATGGTGGGTCCAAAACAATCCCCTACCTCAAGTTATAGCATAATTGGTAAGCGGGTTTAGCCACAGCACCAGCTTTGGTTTCAAATGTCAAATTTTTGGTTTTCAATTTATGGCCTGTTTAAGGTAGCAAACCTGGTATTTTGACTTATTTCGCTTAAATTGACATCTAGAGATTACCGCCAGCATATTTTTTCAATTTTTTTTTGACAAAAATTTTGCAAAAAAAGCATGGGTTAACCCCTTACCTGTTTTTTTAGCAAAAAAAAAAGTTGTCGCAAATCTTGGGGAATGGCATATAAACTGAAAGGTGGGTCCAAAACAATCCCCTACCTCAAGTTATAGCATAATTGGTAAGCGGGTTTAGCCACAGCACCAGCTTTGGTTTCAAATGTCAAATTTTTGGTTTTCAATTTATGGCCTGTTTAAGGTAGCAAACCTGGTATTTTGACTTATTTCGCTTAAATTGACATCTAGAGATTACCGCCAGCATATTTTTTCAATTTTTTTTTTGACAAAAATTTTGCAAAAAAATCATGGGTTAACCCCTTACCTGTTTTTTTAGCAAAAAAAAAGTTTGTCGCAAATCTTGGGGAATGGCATATAAACTGAAAGGTGGGTCCAAAACAATGCCCTACCTCAAGTTATAGCATAATTGGTAAGCGGGTTTAGCCACAGCACCAGCTTTGGTTTCAAATGTCAAATTTTTGGTTTTCAATTTATGGCCTGTTTAAGGTAGCAAACCTGGTATTTTGACTTATTTCGCTTAAATTGACATCTAGAGATTACCGCCAGCATATTTTTTCAATTTTTTTTTTGACAAAAATTTTGCAAAAAAATCATGGGTTAACTAACCCCTTACCTGTTTTTTTAGCAAAAAAAAAAGTTGTCACAAATCTTGGGGAATGGCATATAAACTGAAAGGTGGGTCCAAAACAATCCCCTACCTCAAGTTATAGCATAATTGGTAAGCGGGTTTAGCCACAGCACCAGCTTTGGTTTCAAATGTCAAATTTTTGGTTTTCAATTTATGGCCTGTTTAAGGTAGCAAACCTGGTATTTTGACTTATTTCGCTTAAATTGACATCTAGAGATTACCGCCAGCATATTTTTTCAATTTTTTTTTTGACAAAAATTTTGCAAAAAAATCATGGGTTAACCCCTTACCTGTTTTTTTAGCAAAAAAAAAGTTTGTCGCAAATCTTGGGGAATGGCATATAAACTGAAAGGTGGGTCCAAAACAATCCCCTACCTCAAGTTATAGCATAATTGGTAAGCGGGTTTAGCCACAGCACCAGCTTTGGTTTCAAATGTCAAATTTTTGGTTTTCAATTTATGGCCTGTTTAAGGTAGCAAACCTGGTATTTTGACTTATTTCGCTTAAATTGACATCTAGAGATTACCGCCAGCATATTTTTTCAATTTTTTTTTTGACAAAAATTTTGCAAAAAAATCATGGGTTAACCCCTTACCTGTTTTTTTAGCAAAAAAAAAGTTTGTCGCAAATCTTGGGGAATGGCATATAAACTGAAAGGTGGGTCCAAAACAATCCCCTACCTCAAGTTATAGCATAATTGGTAAGCGGGTTTAGCCACAGCACCAGCTTTGGTTTCAAATGTCAAATTTTTGGTTTTCAATTTATGGCCTGTTTAAGGTAGCAAACCTGGTATTTTGACTTATTTCGCTTAAATTGACATCTAGAGATTACCGCCAGCATATTTTTTCAATTTTTTTTTTGACAAAAATTTTGCAAAAAAATCATGGGTTAACCCCTTACCTGTTTTTTTAGCAAAAAAAAAAAGTTGTCGCAAATCTTGGGGAATGGCATATAAACTGAAAGGTGGGTCCAAAACAATCCCCTACCTCAAGTTATAGCATAATTGGTAAGCGGGTTTAGCCACAGCACCAGCTTTGGTTTCAAATGTCAAATTTTTGGTTTTCAATTTATGGCCTGTTTAAGGTAGCAAACCTGGTATTTTGACTTATTTCGCTTAAATTGACATCTAGAGATTACCGCCAGCATATTTTTTCAATTTTTTTTTTGACAAAAATTTTGCAAAAAAATCATGGGTTAACCCCTTACCTGTTTTTTTAGCAAAAAAAAAGTTTGTCGCAAATCTTGGGGAATGGCATATAAACTGAAAGGTGGGTCCAAAACAATCCCCTACCTCAAGTTATAGCATAATTGGTAAGCGGGTTTAGCCACAGCACCAGCTTTGGTTTCAAATGTCAAATTTTTGGTTTTCAATTTATGGCCTGTTTAAGGTAGCAAACCTGGTATTTTGACTTATTTCGCTTAAATTGACATCTAGAGATTACCGCCAGCATATTTTTTCAATTTTTTTTTTGACAAAAATTTTGCAAAAAAAATCATGGGTTAACCCCTTACCTGTTTTTTTAGCAAAAAAAAAAGTTGTCGCAAATCTTGGGGAATGGCATATAAACTGAAAGGTGGGTCCAAAACAATCCCCTACCTCAAGTTATAGCATAATTGGTAAGCGGGTTTAGCCACAGCACCAGCTTTGGTTTCAAATGTCAAATTTTTGGTTTTCAATTTATGGCCTGTTTAAGGTAGCAAACCTGGTATTTTGACTTATTTCGCTTAAATTGACATCTAGAGATTACCGCCAGCATATTTTTTCAATTTTTTTTTTGACAAAAATTTTGCAAAAAAAGCATGGGTTAACCCCTTACCTGTTTTTTTAGCAAAAAAAAAAGTTGTCGCAAATCTTGGGGAATGGCATATAAACTGAAAGGTGGGTCCAAAACAATCCCCTACCTCAAGTTATAGCATAATTGGTAAGCGGGTTTAGCCACAGCACCAGCTTTGGTTTCAAATGTCAAATTTTTGGTTTTCAATTTATGGCCTGTTTAAGGTAGCAAACCTGGTATTTTGACTTATTTCGCTTAAATTGACATCTAGAGATTACCGCCAGCATATTTTTTCAATTTTTTTTTTGACAAAAATTTTGCAAAAAAAGCATGGGTTAACCCCTTACCTGTTTTTTTAGCAAAAAAAAAAGTTGTCGCAAATCTTGGGGAATGGCATATAAACTGAATGGTGGGTCCAAAACAATCCCCTACCTCAAGTTATAGCATAATTGGTAAGCGGGCTTAGCCACAGCACCAGCTTTGGTTTCAAATGTCAAATTTTTGGTTTTCAATTTATGGCCTGTTTAAGGTAGCAAACCTGGTATTTTGACTTATTTCGCTTAAATTGACATCTAGAGATTACCGCCAGCATATTTTTTCAATTTTTTTTTTGACAAAAATTTTGCAAAAAAAGCATGGGTTAACCCCTTACCTGTTTTTTTAGCAAAAAAAAAAGTTGTCGCAAATCTTGGGGAATGGCATATAAACTGAATGGTGGGTCCAAAACAATCCCCTACCTCAAGTTATAGCATAATTGGTAAGCGGGCTTAGCCACAGCACCAGCTTTGGTTTCAAATGTCAAATTTTTGGTTTTCAATTTATGGCCTGTTTAAGGTAGCAAACCTGGTATTTTGACTTATTTCGCTTAAATTGACATCTAGAGATTACCGCCAGCATATTTTTTCAATTTTTTTTTTGACAAAAATTTTGCAAAAAAAGCATGGGTTAACCCCTTACCTGTTTTTTTAGCAAAAAAAAAAGTTGTCGCAAATCTTGGGGAATGGCATATAAACTGAATGGTGGGTCCAAAACAATCCCCTACCTCAAGTTATAGCATAATTGGTAAGCGGGCTTAGCCACAGCACCAGCTTTGGTTTCAAATGTCAAATTTTTGGTTTTCAATTTATGGCCTGTTTAAGGTAGCAAACCTGGTATTTTGACTTATTTCGCTTAAATTGACATCTAGAGATTACCGCCAGCATATTTTTTCAATTTTTTTTTTGACAAAAATTTTGCAAAAAAAGCATGGGTTAACCCCTTACCTGTTTTTTTAGCAAAAAAAAAAGTTGTCGCAAATCTTGGGGAATGGCATATAAACTGAATGGTGGGTCCAAAACAATCCCCTACCTCAAGTTATAGCATAATTGGTAAGCGGGCTTAGCCACAGCACCAGCTTTGGTTTCAAATGTCAAATTTTTGGTTTTCAATTTATGGCCTGTTTAAGGTAGCAAACCTGGTATTTTGACTTATTTCGCTTAAATTGACATCTAGAGATTACCGCCAGCATATTTTTTCAATTTTTTTTTTGACAAAAATTTTGCAAAAAAATCATGGGTTAACCCCTTACCTGTTTTTTTAGCAAAAAAAAAGTTTGTCGCAAATCTTGGGGAATGGCATATAAACTGAAAGGTGGGTCCAAAACAATGCCCTACCTCAAGTTATAGCATAATTGGTAAGCGGGTTTAGCCACAGCACCAGCTTTGGTTTCAAATGTCAAATTTTTGGTTTTCAATTTATGGCCTGTTTAAGGTAGCAAACCTGGTATTTTGACTTATTTCGCTTAAATTGACATCTAGAGATTACCGCCAGCATATTTTTTCAATTTTTTTTTTGACAAAAATTTTGCAAAAAAATCATGGGTTAACCCCTTACCTGTTTTTTTAGCAAAAAAAAAAGTTGTCACAAATCTTGGGGAATGGCATATAAACTGAAAGGTGGGTCCAAAACAATCCCCTACCTCAAGTTATAGCATAATTGGTAAGCGGGCTTAGCCACAGCACCAGCTTTGGTTTCAAATGTCAAATTTTTGGTTTTCAATTTATGGCCTGTTTAAGGTAGCAAACCTGGTATTTTGACTTATTTCGCTTAAATTGACATCTAGAGATTACCGCCAGCATATTTTTTCAATTTTTTTTTTGACAAAAATTTTGCAAAAAAATCATGGGTTAACCCCTTACCTGTTTTTTTAGCAAAAAAAGTTTGTCGCAAATCTTGGGGAATGGCATATAAACTGAAAGGTGGGTCCAAAACAATCCCCTACCTCAAGTTATAGCATAATTGGTAAGCGGGTTTAGCCACAGCACCAGCTTTGGTTTCAAATGTCAAATTTTTGGTTTTCAATTTATGGCCTGTTTAAGGTAGCAAACCTGGTATTTTGACTTATTTCGCTTAAATTGACATCTAGAGATTACCGCCAGCATATTTTTTCAATTTTTTTTTTGACAAAAATTTTGCAAAAAAATCATGGGTTAACCCCTTACCTGTTTTTTTAGCAAAAAAAAAAAGTTGTCGCAAATCTTGGGGAATGGCATATAAACTGAAAGGTGGGTCCAAAACAATCCCCTACCTCAAGTTATAGCATAATTGGTAAGCGGGTTTAGCCACAGCACCAGCTTTGGTTTCAAATGTCAAATTTTTGGTTTTCAATTTATGGCCTGTTTAAGGTAGCAAACCTGGTATTTTGACTTATTTCGCTTAAATTGACATCTAGAGATTACCGCCAGCATATTTTTTCAATTTTTTTTTTGACAAAAATTTTGCAAAAAAATCATGGGTTAACCCCTTACCTGTTTTTTTAGCAAAAAAAAAAGTTGTCGCAAATCTTGGGGAATGGCATATAAACTGAAAGGTGGGTCCAAAACAATCCCCTACCTCAAGTTATAGCATAATTGGTAAGCGGGTTTAGCCACAGCACCAGCTTTGGTTTCAAATGTCAAATTTTTGGTTTTCAATTTATGGCCTGTTTAAGGTAGCAAACCTGGTATTTTGACTTATTTCGCTTAAATTGACATCTAGAGATTACCGCCAGCATATTTTTTCAATTTTTTTTTTGACAAAAATTTTGCAAAAAAAGCATGGGTTAACCCCTTACCTGTTTTTTTAGCAAAAAAAAAAGTTGTCGCAAATCTTGGGGAATGGCATATAAACTGAATGGTGGGTCCAAAACAATCCCCTACCTCAAGTTATAGCATAATTGGTAAGCGGGCTTAGCCACAGCACCAGCTTTGGTTTCAAATGTCAAATTTTTGGTTTTCAATTTATGGCCTGTTTAAGGTAGCAAACCTGGTATTTTGACTTATTTCGCTTAAATTGACATCTAGAGATTACCGCCAGCATATTTTTTCAATTTTTTTTTTGACAAAAATTTTGCAAAAAAAGCATGGGTTAACCCCTTACCTGTTTTTTTAGCAAAAAAAAAAGTTGTCGCAAATCTTGGGGAATGGCATATAAACTGAATGGTGGGTCCAAAACAATCCCCTACCTCAAGTTATAGCATAATTGGTAAGCGGGCTTAGCCACAGCACCAGCTTTGGTTTCAAATGTCAAATTTTTGGTTTTCAATTTATGGCCTGTTTAAGGTAGCAAACCTGGTATTTTGACTTATTTCGCTTAAATTGACATCTAGAGATTACCGCCAGCATATTTTTTCAATTTTTTTTTTGACAAAAATTTTGCAAAAAAATCATGGGTTAACCCCTTACCTGTTTTTTTAGCAAAAAAAAAGTTTGTCGCAAATCTTGGGGAATGGCATATAAACTGAAAGGTGGGTCCAAAACAATGCCCTACCTCAAGTTATAGCATAATTGGTAAGCGGGTTTAGCCACAGCACCAGCTTTGGTTTCAAATGTCAAATTTTTGGTTTTCAATTTATGGCCTGTTTAAGGTAGCAAACCTGGTATTTTGACTTATTTCGCTTAAATTGACATCTAGAGATTACCGCCAGCATATTTTTTCAATTTTTTTTTTGACAAAAATTTTGCAAAAAAATCATGGGTTAACCCCTTACCTGTTTTTTTAGCAAAAAAAAAGTTTGTCGCAAATCTTGGGGAATGGCATATAAACTGAAAGGTGGGTCCAAAACAATCCCCTACCTCAAGTTATAGCATAATTGGTAAGCGGGTTTAGCCACAGCACCAGCTTTGGTTTCAAATGTCAAATTTTTGGTTTTCAATTTATGGCCTGTTTAAGGTAGCAAACCTGGTATTTTGACTTATTTCGCTTAAATTGACATCTAGAGATTACCGCCAGCATATTTTTTCAATTTTTTTTTTGACAAAAATTTTGCAAAAAAATCATGGGTTAACCCCTTACCTGTTTTTTTAGCAAAAAAAAAGTTTGTCGCAAATCTTGGGGAATGGCATATAAACTGAAAGGTGGGTCCAAAACAATCCCCTACCTCAAGTTATAGCATAATTGGTAAGCGGGTTTAGCCACAGCACCAGCTTTGGTTTCAAATGTCAAATTTTTGGTTTTCAATTTATGGCCTGTTTAAGGTAGCAAACCTGGTATTTTGACTTATTTCGCTTAAATTGACATCTAGAGATTACCGCCAGCATATTTTTTCAATTTTTTTTTTGACAAAAATTTTGCAAAAAAATCATGGGTTAACCCCTTACCTGTTTTTTTAGCAAAAAAAAAAAGTTGTCGCAAATCTTGGGGAATGGCATATAAACTGAATGGTGGGTCCAAAACAATCCCCTACCTCAAGTTATAGCATAATTGGTAAGCGGGTTTAGCCACAGCACCAGCTTTGGTTTCAAATGTCAAATTTTTGGTTTTCAATTTATGGCCTGTTTAAGGTAGCAAACCTGGTATTTTGACTTATTTCGCTTAAATTGACATCTAGAGATTACCGCCAGCATATTTTTTCAATTTTTTTTTTGACAAAAATTTTGCAAAAAAATCATGGGTTAACCCCTTACCTGTTTTTTTAGCAAAAAAAAAGTTTGTCGCAAATCTTGGGGAATGGCATATAAACTGAAAGGTGGGTCCAAAACAATCCCCTACCTCAAGTTATAGCATAATTGGTAAGCGGGTTTAGCCACAGCACCAGCTTTGGTTTCAAATGTCAAATTTTTGGTTTTCAATTTATGGCCTGTTTAAGGTAGCAAACCTGGTATTTTGACTTATTTCGCTTAAATTGACATCTAGAGATTACCGCCAGCATATTTTTTCAATTTTTTTTTTGACAAAAATTTTGCAAAAAAAGCATGGGTTAACCCCTTACCTGTTTTTTTAGCAAAAAAAAAAGTTGTCGCAAATCTTGGGGAATGGCATATAAACTGAAAGGTGGGTCCAAAACAATCCCCTACCTCAAGTTATAGCATAATTGGTAAGCGGGTTTAGCCACAGCACCAGCTTTGGTTTCAAATGTCAAATTTTTGGTTTTCAATTTATGGCCTGTTTAAGGTAGCAAACCTGGTATTTTGACTTATTTCGCTTAAATTGACATCTAGAGATTACCGCCAGCATATTTTTTCAATTTTTTTTTGACAAAAATTTTGCAAAAAAATCATGGGTTAACCCCTTACCTGTTTTTTTAGCAAAAAAAAAGTTTGTCGCAAATCTTGGGGAATGGCATATAAACTGAAAGGTGGGTCCAAAACAATCCCCTACCTCAAGTTATAGCATAATTGGTAAGCGGGTTTAGCCACAGCACCAGCTTTGGTTTCAAATGTCAAATTTTTGGTTTTCAATTTATGGCCTGTTTAAGGTAGCAAACCTGGTATTTTGACTTATTTCGCTTAAATTGACATCTAGAGATTACCGCCAGCATATTTTTTCAATTTTTTTTTTGACAAAAATTTTGCAAAAAAATCATGGGTTAACCCCTTACCTGTTTTTTTAGCAAAAAAAAAAGTTGTCGCAAATCTTGGGGAATGGCATATAAACTGAAAGGTGGGTCCAAAACAATCCCCTACCTCAAGTTATAGCATAATTGGTAAGCGGGTTTAGCCACAGCACCAGCTTTGGTTTCAAATGTCAAATTTTTGGTTTTCAATTTATGGCCTGTTTAAGGTAGCAAACCTGGTATTTTGACTTATTTCGCTTAAATTGACATCTAGAGATTACCGCCAGCATATTTTTTCAATTTTTTTTTTGACAAAAATTTTGCAAAAAAATCATGTGTTAACCCCTTACCTGTTTTTTTAGCAAAAAAAAAGTTTGTCGCAAATCTTGGGGAATGGCATATAAACTGAAAGGTGGGTCCAAAACAATCCCCTACCTCAAGTTATAGCATAATTGGTAAGCGGGTTTAGCCACAGCACCAGCTTTGGTTTCAAATGTCAAATTTTTGGTTTTCAATTTATGGCCTGTTTAAGGTAGCAAACCTGGTATTTTGACTTATTTCGCTTAAATTGACATCTAGAGATTACCGCCAGCATATTTTTTCAATTTTTTTTTTGACAAAAATTTTGCAAAAAAATCATGGGTTAACCCCTTACCTGTTTTTTTAGCAAAAAAAAAGTTTGTCGCAAATCTTGGGGAATGGCATATAAACTGAAAGGTGGGTCCAAAACAATCCCCTACCTCAAGTTATAGCATAATTGGTAAGCGGGTTTAGCCACAGCACCAGCTTTGGTTTCAAATGTCAAATTTTTGGTTTTCAATTTATGGCCTGTTTAAGGTAGCAAACCTGGTATTTTGACTTATTTCGCTTAAATTGACATCTAGAGATTACCGCCAGCATATTTTTTCAATTTTTTTTTTGACAAAAATTTTGCAAAAAAATCATGGGTTAACCCCTTACCTGTTTTTTTAGCAAAAAAAAAAGTTGTCGCAAATCTTGGGGAATGGCATATAAACTGAAAGGTGGGTCCAAAACAATCCCCTACCTCAAGTTATAGCATAATTGGTAAGCGGGTTTAGCCACAGCACCAGCTTTGGTTTCAAATGTCAAATTTTTGGTTTTCAATTTATGGCCTGTTTAAGGTAGCAAACCTGGTATTTGACTTATTTCGCTTAAATTGACATCTAGAGATTACCGCCAGCATATTTTTTCAATTTTTTTTTTGACAAAAATTTTGCAAAAAAATCATGGGTTAACCCCTTACCTGTTTTTTTAGCAAAAAAAAAGTTTGTCGCAAATCTTGGGGAATGGCATATAAACTGAAAGGTGGGTCCAAAACAATCCCCTACCTCAAGTTATAGCATAATTGGTAAGCGGGTTTAGCCACAGCACCAGCTTTGGTTTCAAATGTCAAATTTTTGGTTTTCAATTTATGGCCTGTTTAAGGTAGCAAACCTGGTATTTTGACTTATTTCGCTTAAATTGACATCTAGAGATTACCGCCAGCATATTTTTTCAATTTTTTTTTTGACAAAAATTTTGCAAAAAAATCATGGGTTAACCCCTTACCTGTTTTTTTAGCAAAAAAAAAAGTTGTCGCAAATCTTGGGGAATGGCATATAAACTGAAAGGTGGGTCCAAAACAATCCCCTACCTCAAGTTATAGCATAATTGGTAAGCGGGTTTAGCCACAGCACCAGCTTTGGTTTCAAATGTCAAATTTTTGGTTTTCAATTTATGGCCTGTTTAAGGTAGCAAACCTGGTATTTTGACTTATTTCGCTTAAATTGACATCTAGAGATTACCGCCAGCATATTTTTTCAATTTTTTTTTTGACAAAAATTTTGCAAAAAAATCATGGGTTAACCCCTTACCTGTTTTTTTAGCAAAAAAAAAGTTTGTCGCAAATCTTGGGGAATGGCATATAAACTGAAAGGTGGGTCCAAAACAATCCCCTACCTCAAGTTATAGCATAATTGGTAAGCGGGTTTAGCCACAGCACCAGCTTTGGTTTCAAATGTCAAATTTTTGGTTTTGAATTTATGGCCTGTTTAAGGTAGCAAACCTGGTATTTTGACTTATTTCGCTTAAATTGACATCTAGAGATTACCGCCAGCATATTTTTTCAATTTTTTTTTTGACAAAAATTTTGCAAAAAAATCATGGGTTAACCCCTTACCTGTTTTTTTAGCAAAAAAAAAAGTTGTCGCAAATCTTGGGGAATGGCATATAAACTGAAAGGTGGGTCCAAAACAATCCCCTACCTCAAGTTATAGCATAATTGGTAAGCGGGTTTAGCCACAGCACCAGCTTTGGTTTCAAATGTCAAATTTTTGATTTTCAATTTATGGCCTGTTTAAGGTAGCAAACCTGGTATTTTGACTTATTTCGCTTAAATTGACATCTAGAGATTACCGCCAGCATATTTTTTCAATTTTTTTTTTGACAAAAATTTTGCAAAAAAATCATGGGTTAACCCCTTACCTGTTTTTTTAGCAAAAAAAAAGTTTGTCGCAAATCTTGGGGAATGGCATATAAACTGAAAGGTGGGTCCAAAACAATCCCCTACCTCAAGTTATAGCATAATTGGTAAGCGGGTTTAGCCACAGCACCAGCTTTGGTTTCAAATGTCAAATTTTTGGTTTTCAATTTATGGCCTGTTTAAGGTAGCAAACCTGGTATTTTGACTTATTTCGCTTAAATTGACATCTAGAGATTACCGCCAGCATATTTTTTCAATTTTTTTTTTGACAAAAATTTTGCAAAAAAATCATGGGTTAACCCCTTACCTGTTTTTTTAGCAAAAAAAAAAGTTGTCGCAAATCTTGGGGAATGGCATATAAACTGAAAGGTGGGTCCAAAACAATCCCCTACCTCAAGTTATAGCATAATTGGTAAGCGGGTTTAGCCACAGCACCAGCTTTGGTTTCAAATGTCAAATTTTTGGTTTTCAATTTATGGCCTGTTTAAGGTAGCAAACCTGGTATTTTGACTTATTTCGCTTAAATTGACATCTAGAGATTACCGCCAGCATATTTTTTCAATTTTTTTTTTGACAAAAATTTTGCAAAAATATCATGGGTTAACCCCTTACCTGTTTTTTTAGCAAAAAAAAAGTTTGTCGCAAATCTTGGGGAATGGCATACAAACTGAAAGGTGGGTCCAAAACAATGCCCTACCTCAAGTTATAGCATAATTGGTAAGCGGGTTTAGCCACAGCACCAGCTTTGGTTTCAAATGTCAAATTTTTGGTTTTCAATTTATGGCCTGTTTAAGGTAGCAAACCTGGTATTTTGACTTATTTCGCTTAAATTGACATCTAGAGATTACCGCCAGCATATTTTTTCAATTTTTTTTTTGACAAAAATTTTGCAAAAAAATCATGGGTTAACCCCTTACCTGTTTTTTTAGCAAAAAAAAAGTTTGTCGCAAATCTTGGGGAATGGCATATAAACTGAAAGGTGGGTCCAAAACAATCCCCTACCTCAAGTTATAGCATAATTGGTAAGCGGGTTTAGCCACAGCACCAGCTTTGGTTTCAAATGTCAAATTTTTGGTTTTCAATTTATGGCCTGTTTAAGGTAGCAAACCTGGTATTTTGACTTATTTCGCTTAAATTGACATCTAGAGATTACCGCCAGCATATTTTTTCAATTTTTTTTTTGACAAAAATTTTGCAAAAAAATCATGGGTTAACCCCTTACCTGTTTTTTTAGCAAAAAAAAAGTTTGTCGCAAATCTTGGGGAATGGCATATAAACTGAAAGGTGGGTCCAAAACAATCCCCTACCTCAAGTTATAGCATAATTGGTAAGCGGGTTTAGCCACAGCACCAGCTTTGGTTTCAAATGTCAAATTTTTGGTTTTCAATTTATGGCCTGTTTAAGGTAGCAAACCTGGTATTTTGACTTATTTCGCTTAAATTGACATCTAGAGATTACCGCCAGCATATTTTTTCAATTTTTTTTTTGACAAAAATTTTGCAAAAAAATCATGGGTTAACCCCTTACCTGTTTTTTTAGCAAAAAAAAAAGTTGTCGCAAATCTTGGGGAATGGCATATAAACTGAAAGGTGGGTCCAAAACAATCCCCTACCTCAAGTTATAGCATAATTGGTAAGCGGGTTTAGCCACAGCACCAGCTTTGGTTTCAAATGTCAAATTTTTGGTTTTCAATTTATGGCCTGTTTAAGGTAGCAAACCTGGTATTTTGACTTATTTCGCTTAAATTGACATCTAGAGATTACCGCCAGCATATTTTTTCAATTTTTTTTTTGACAAAAATTTTGCAAAAAAATCATGGGTTAACCCCTTACCTGTTTTTTTAGCAAAAAAAAAGTTTGTCGCAAATCTTGGGGAATGGCATATAAACTGAAAGGTGGGTCCAAAACAATGCCCTACCTCAAGTTATAGCATAATTGGTAAGCGGGTTTAGCCACAGCACCAGCTTTGGTTTCAAATGTCAAATTTTTGGTTTTCAATTTATGGCCTGTTTAAGGTAGCAAACCTGGTATTTTGACT